>NJRP01000101.1:99588-158879 GCA_003063835.1 Aphaenogaster floridana | reverse complement strand
AGTCTATATAACTGTGTAATTATAGTTGAGTCGCTATTTCACTATCAATTAATAGTTCACAAATATAGTTAGCGTGACTATATTTTTATAGTATTTAGTACTACTTTAATTCCTATTGCTTCGTAAAACTAGTTGCAACTACTTAAATTTCAGAGTTGCCAAATTATAGTTGCCAGAACTATTTCGTTTTCTCTCAGTGCAGTATGCCATTTGCTGGACGTGTTTATACGTCCACTGAAAGAGTTAAACAAAAAAGATAAAATAATTAGATAAAATAATAAGATAAAGAGATACAGTAATGGATAATAAAGTAACAAATAATTAAATTTATTTCTCATAAAAAATGAAATGCAAGGATCTATCAAGATAGATATACTTCATACTGATAACAGATAAGACATACGCAATTGTTTGAGCCAAAAACGACACTGGCCTTTATTTATAACTTGAACCATCATCTTCAAACTCGACAAAACATTTTTAAGAATCGATTTTTTCTCAGGCTCTCTTTTTAGCGATCCTTTAGTCGTCACGAATGAAAGTACTCGAGTGTCAGAGCGAATGTGATTTCCCACGTACCGTTGTCGAGGTATACAATCCTTCCGCCGCCATTAAACTCGTCTCGCTACTTTCGCTGACAACGTAGACGATAGATATATATGAATCAACTGTGAATGAACGGAGAAAAAACACGTACTCGCTCAGTGGGTTGTTACCGTGGCGAACATTCGCGCGAACGCGATAGCTTTAAAATTAATTCCTGTCTGCCACTTTCCATGCGCTGTGCCGGCGAGAGGAAAAAGTACCAGGTGCGCCGTAGGAAACAGGCATGAATATCTAATATATAGGCGAACCCGGAAGCGAGACGAGAGGCGCACGTCCTGTTCTAAGGACTTCGTCTCTCCTTTCACGTGGTCCTCACCTCGTGATGTCTCGTGGGCACCGCAGCTGCCGACATGGACAGCCGAGGTCGTCCTTCTGGTGTTTTAAGGAAATTTATATATCGCTCCCTCACCCATGAGTCTGAGAAAAAACAGCCAGCTTGTCAGGATATCCACCCACTTCCTCCTCTACGATTAAAAAAAGTACTCTTTTCCCAGGATCCGTGTGTAGACCTGCGTGGAAATTTTTCTAGCTTTAAAATGCTTCTCATATTTCTCTAAGAGATGTACCGTTTAGTATTATTGTATAGTAATATTTAAAGAGGATAGTTACTTATTATATAATTATTCCTTATTATATCATTATATCTTTATTATTACTATATCTTTATTATATTTTTATAAGGAACTATCATGTAGGCACAAAACACTGTTGAATATTTTGTATTATAATGCGTAATATTTTAATATCTCATTATAGAGCAAACTTTATTAAAGTTATATTACCTGATTTATATTAGCGATTTACACAAATTTCCAAAAATCCAGCAAGAAAAGTGTCTAATCAGCATTCAAAATGTTGATTATTGTAGACATAAAAAAGTGAATAATTGTCAGTTTAAACAAGTTATTTATATATTACGTTTATAAATATATAACATAACCGTATCTTTGTATTTTTTTCGCTAGTGGATACTTGAATTATGTGAAAATATAAAGCTGCTAAATATAAATTATGTTATCTAACCGGGAAGGAAACTAACCGAGTGACGTACTAAGATTTTTATACTAATACTCATTATATTGCTTCATGCTACCAGAAACAATGTAATGCGTTATTATTGTTATCAATCTTATATTTGTGAAGTAAGACATTATTTATGAAACAAATATAAATAATATGAAAGAAAGCCCATATCGGTCGCGGCAAATCTTGGTGCCTAATAATAATTATTTTGTGAATATTCCTGCGTGCCGCATATTTGTCGGTCTTGAAACACAGTCCTTACATGAAGCCGGAATAATTAATTTACATATATTATTTATGAAGTAAGAAATGTTGAATATTACGCATACGAAAATAGAATCGTGTGAAAATTGAAGGAGTGCAAGAATGTATAAGATGAACATGTGTTGCGAACGATAGATCATCCAATAGATCCATTATGACCTTCGATCTTTACATCTGCGTAGCGCATTAATAATAGAACATCGACGGTATTCTCGATATGTTGTGCTCCCCCCTTTCTCTCGCCTTTTTACGAGATTTTCTTACCTGGACCACCGACATCATCCCACGCTCGATGATGAGCAGGTGATGAGACTCACCGACCCATTCCGAAATCAAAACCTGTGCAGGTTATGCTTTCAAAGATCTTCGGTTAGCCTAGGTCGTAATTCTTCATATTATACTGCTGCTCTCGATTATTATAGCATCTGCCGATCTCGCACAGATCGAAATGTTCATAATAAGTTATAAAGATATACGTCACACATGGTTATTTTCTCTGATTTTCTTTATTTTTTTCTTAAAGAAATATGTTGAAAATTTAGAATTTTATTTTATTTCACGGTATTATATTTTCAGTAAATTAAACAAATAGCAATTGCACCTCTCTAATAAAAGATTAGATTAGATATTCATCTATTTTACACTTAAACTTATTTTTATTATAACATATCACATGAGGAACGCACAACAGTCAAAGATTAAATCGATGCAATTTCCATTGCAAGTTATCGCGTAACTTTAATATATTGGCAGATAAGAGCACAAGAGCCTACGGAGCACATTGTGCTTTTCTATCTTCATCCGATATAGGTTAATGCCGATATGGCAACCATAAGTATCGGTTCCTCATCTTCGATGACCACCCACGAGTCAAGGATTACTTTCGCACGATAACCCCATGCACGATAGCAAACGAGAGACTGTGGGCGATCGAGCACCTCACTATCGGTTAACAAGGGGCGCAACAAACAACAACGAAGCCTTTCTCCATGCGTTCCTTTGTCCCCTTGTGTATTAATCATTCGGCTCGTGATCACTGTGCTCATAACTGGCAACTTATACTCACCTGCAAACAATTATGCGACACGCAGTCGATTTTCCCGCTGGTACATCGCGATGACTACGGGACGCGACAAATCGAATCGCGGAGCGAAATCGTGAAACAGACAGCGTGCATTCCGTTGCTCATATTTCTTTCTTAACGACCATGCTCGGGAGTCCTTCAGTCTCTGAGCAACAAGTGGACTACAAATGAAAGCATTCCGAATGTTATTCTGATCCGCAGTACGATGAAAGTGAATGGAATTTATATGGGCAACAAATAGGTTGATTTCGTTATAATTATAAATATAATTTTGATTTGTATTTACAATGGACTATGTATATTACAAAAATTGCTGGAATTATGAAAATATGACATAATTGAGCAAAATATTTTGTAACTATCATCTCTTTCAAGAAGACAAATTAAAATAAATATCAATAAAAAATAATGACATTGTTTTAAGCTCAGATTTTTTAAACTAATTAAATTTAATTAAATATAATTTTATTAATTATTTATTTTATTTACGTAAATTTTACATTTTAATAGAAATTTTATCTTAATTTTATTACCAAGATATTGAATAATTAAAGTTAAAGGAGTATAGAAAAAGGCTGTGATCTATTTAAATTGAAATTTTAATTAGATTTCTTGAAATTTCAAATTTACATTTCATTTTTTAGTAACAAAAATGGACTAGAAGTTCTAGTCATAGGAGCATCATTATCAAACTGTTCAAAATCATTGTTTTTACCGCTTAATGCTCGCAAAGATCATTTTATATCCGGTTTTTATACGGTTTTGACGACAAATGAATTTCACGCGCAAAACCGATTTTATCCGGCCCCGAATACCCAGAAACGAATAACCGTTGTGAAGTGCAATAAAGCAAACGCATTTGCGTTCTTATCACAAGACAATCGATCATTATATTCGTGAGTTTATTGACGACATCGAGAAACGCTCCGGTCATTCTTTTTTCTCTTTTTTAACAACGACAACGATGGCGGCAATAATTCCAGTACTGACGCTGTGGTACCGTTTTCCGTTAGCTGAGCGAGATGGTTAAGCGAACGTCGTGGTTGTTTTGCGCTCTGCCAAGCGAGACTACCTCAAGAGAACGGCGGTGGTATTTTACCTCGTGAGATTTCGCGGAAATTTGCACCTTCATACCCTTGCTCGAACTTCAGGATGATCCTGACCTTAGACGTTCCTTCCTTTTCTTCAGTCTCTAATTCCTTTTCTTCTTTCGTAAACCCCCAGCCATACTATTTCAAATTATACATCTGCACGGAAGACAGTTCTTCATTTACTTAACTCTGGACAAGAATATAATTGATTCCACAATAACTAACTTGGATTTTAGAACCTCTTGTTTGGTCTTCAAATAAAATTAAACAAATATTTTAACAATTTGTATTTATTAATAGAAATTGATATTTTATTATGTAACAGAATTTTTATATTTTAATGTGTAGAAATTATTGTTGAAATAACGTATATAATTTTATAAAATATTTGTTGTGTATTTTTTTATACTTGTATAATTTTATAAAATATTACTTGAAGTTTGACAATAATTCTTGCGTTTAATTATTTTAGTAAAACATAATTTTATTTTGTTATTGTTCTCTAATTTTTTTGTACATTAACGAAACAAATAAATTTAAATAAAAAATTTATTTGTATAACATTGTGTAATAACCGAACTAAAAAGTAATAAAATTATAATCTCTTGAACAGTTATCTTTTTACAGGTTAAAAATTTTTTACCATTCATACACCAAATCAATAACTGTTTAAAATTTAGAAATATTTCGTTTCAATTGCAATATATTTCTGTTTTTTTGTCGCTTTTGTAATGGAATGCTTGCGTTTGAACATTCCCTTGCTGCAGTCGAGCGTCTAGTTTTCCGCATGGAGTTCACCTCTCTTGTGAAATCGCGCTAGAGAAGGGTACCGTTACTTTGCCTCGGGAAGGAGACAGTTTCTATCGTGAGGGCGAGCAGAGATCTAGCTTATAGTCATAAACGTATAGTCGCCGTAGATAGTGTGCCGCGGGTAACCATGCGCGACTGCAATCAGATACAAAGTCGTACGCCTTTGTGACGATCACAAAATGACATATCCTAAAGCGACTTTGAGCTATTATTTTGAATCTAAGTTCTGACAATCGTCCAATATAAAAAAATATGATTATATAGTCCAATAGTACCAATATTAATTAGTAATATTTTTAGCAATCACCAGTAAACAAAGAATATAAAATGTACTTTCTAATTGATTTTAAAAAGATTCCTTCATTCCTTGAAAAGACTTTACTATATATGATTGTAATATTATTCTTTTCTTCATTAAAACAAAACAAAGAAATATTATTAAATCTTTCCACTTATTGAGAATTTTGCGATATTTACTAATCGTGCAATAATATTCGTATCAAAATATTAATAATAAATTTTAATCATTTATAAATTTCTTTATCTTATTCCGGACTACGATTATTTATGCTCAATTTGTATTTCATATATTAGTACGTATAATCTCCTCTTATTTTCATCTCCTTAAATCGCCAAAAAGTTTCAAACAAATTTATATGCATTATTCATGAATAGATTTTCAAAATGTAATCATGATTACCTTTTAAAAATTTAATCATGAATACCATTAAAACGTTAAAATCATCGTGACGGAAGTAAATTATATCATTTGATATGTGTCAATGGAAGAAAATGTCTTTGTGAAAACGTGTCAGAAAAAGCATTGAATGCACGCCCAAATAAGTTCCCGCGCTATTGCTGTATACGGAAAATGCAATTAAGCGAACAGCATACAGCGAAAAATAGACATGAACATTATTATCTTATTCTGAAGTGTCTAATTAGTATATATGTATCTGGCTGTGTCAACTGAGGCGGAAGGACATTTTTCCGGAGTGAAACTCTCCATTATCTTTCCTGCAAGACATTCACTTCTAACAAAGAAACATGAGAAGACACTACGAGTTCTTTATATTTAACGAATATTTTAACAATTTTAATTGCAATTTTAATTAATGAAACTGCTTTAATCAAATAAAGATATCAATGCATGAAAGGTTCAAAGCATGAACGACAGTTTACATGAGCTGCACGATTTTTATCCTCGTTTGCACTACAAAAATTAGTTTTAGACTTAAAGAAGCTCAGGCTTATAGAATAGACTTCCTTAATTAAACATATTTACTTTTTATTTCTGAATTTCTCTCAATTATTTAAAAAAAAATCTTTAAGCTTTCATGCATAAAAATATTTTTAAAAATACATTATTATATGTAAAAATTAAAATAATATCATGAATTGTTTTACTTGTGAATTGTTTTCAATTATTAAATTAAAGAAATAGCCTTGTTGTGGAAATAGGATGCGTATCGTACTGCTCGTGCACGCATCTCGCGTCTTTATTGTGATGAAGAGGGGTGCGTGCGTTACGCGACACGCCTCGTGTGGGAAGAGAACCAGAAAGAAGCGAAGCAACAGGCTGCTGTTTCTGGACTTGGAAGAGTATCAAAAGTTAGAAAGAAATTGTAGAAATGTTTTGAATATTGTGGAAGTAAAAGATATAGAAAATTTAATATATAAATGATTT
Organism: Aphaenogaster floridana; assembly: GCA_003063835.1. Classification (NCBI taxonomy): domain Eukaryota; kingdom Metazoa; phylum Arthropoda; class Insecta; order Hymenoptera; family Formicidae; genus Aphaenogaster; species Aphaenogaster floridana. The sequence continues at coordinate 152,314 of NJRP01000101.1, read as the reverse complement.
TATTTTTTTATTTGTGAAACAGGCAAACTATCAAGAAGAGACATATTCGCTCATTTATCCTACAACAACGACATAACAATTGTCATTTTTGAATTGTTTGCAAAAAAAGAACGGGTCTTTAGAGTTCTTATTACTGGTAGAACGATATAACTGAACTTTTAAAATTGTAAAGAGAAATGAAAAAAGAAAATTTTGTATATTAAGAGTGTTATAAGTCAAAAAGGGGAGGGATTGTTTTTAAGGATTCACACATTTTTATAATAGGTGAGAATTCAATACATTAAATAAAGAGCTAATGATATTTTTATTTCTCTACAATCAGTTATTACCTCATAAATTAATGTTTTTAATGGTTTGAAAGTTGAGCAAAAGTGAAAAAAAAAATGTTTCAAATTGAAACATTTAAACTCATTTTCTGGAAAACTTCGTTTTTTGTTTTTTGAGTTATGTCGTTGTAGCAAATGAGCATATTACAATTTTACAAAAATTAAATTATTCTTGTAAATATGTCGAAAAAGTGCTTTAATAATAACGACTCTTCGTTATTATGTGTATAACAGATATTATCAATTTAATATTAAAATAATATTTAATAAAGTACTCGAAAGAAAAAGAGATAAACTGTAAATGCAATATTAAATTACGTTAGATTATTCGTAGATTCTTTTATATCAATGTAAACATTAAATATATAATAACTAATAACTATTTACCTATTTGTTTTTTTGAGTTTATTTTTATATTTGAAAATACATAACATATAAGCTAATTAAACAAAACTCATACTACGTATTCCGTTTTATTATTTAAAAATTTTATTCAAGTTACCGGTTAGCTTTCTTTTTCTTTTAAACAATTAATGCAGATGACTCTCTTAATTATTATCATATTTAATATTTTAATAAGACATGTAATGTATTAGGTTGTAACATATATTCGTCCCGTTTTCTCCCGGACGAATATAACTACAAAAACGGGACGAATATATGTTGCAACCTAATATACAGATATTTACTATATATATTATATTTTTATGCATCAAATTATCTATATATATTTCCTATGTATTAATACCTGCCGGGTAAAATACATTTTCCAGACGGAAACTTTCCAATAGCTCTTTCTCTCTCAACCACTGCTTTTCTCGCCACATGGCTAGGCGCCACCCATTTCTCGGCACATGTGTAGCATACTTCGAAGCCTCTGCCTTTCGCTTCCCACGTCTCGAAGGCTTCTGGGAAAGCAAAAGGTATTACTGTCCACTAAAAAGAATTAGTTTACGCAAGGACAAGTGCTTCGTGCTTTTCGAACCGCATCGGTATTTAAAGATAAACAGAAAGCAGCCTAAACGCCAAAATTTAGAGATAAAGAGATAAGAGATAAGAGAGGACACATTTGCAAGTGTCAAAATATGGATTTTGGAAAGATCGCATTCTATGGAAATGACTAAACTCTTACTCGTAACTTTCATAGTTATTGAAGTTATTGTAATCTCTTTTATTTCAGATACGCGATTAAACTACCAAATTCTAATTTAGCGTGAGATTAGCTCATAGTTCATTTTAATATATTAACAAATTTAATGTTAAATAAAAATAAAGTGCAAATTAAAAAAAAACGGTACGCAAAGACAAGAAAAATGTGTGCATATAATTGTCATAACGCAGGTTGCAACTGGATCCTGCGGATTGATTATGTCTCTGTGGTTTCTTATATTGATGCAAAACGTTATATTTTTACGCTGTTTTAAAACAAATACGCTAATTAGGAATTGGTCACTCTAGTTTACTTTAGATATTATTCACACGACAATTTTCTCTCTCTCCTTCTCTCTCTCTCTCTCTCTCTCTCTCTCTTTCTCTCTCTCTCTCTCTCTCTCTCTCTCTCTCTCTCTCTCAAATAAATTTGGAATTATTTTTTCTTAGCGAAAATGTTGATGAAAATAATTATTTTTCGCAACTTTCAGCATTATATATTTTTATAACTAAACTTTAAATTAAAATTTTATAAAAATAAGATATACTTAAAATTTTGATTAGAGGATATAATTTCTTGTCAACTTGTCTCTTTAAAACTAAACAAAATCCATTTTTCAGTTAATTATAATTCGAAAAATATATAGGTGCTTTGATAATTTCACTAATTAAAATGTACATGACTAATAATGCAACGTAATATACTCTTTCTATGAATAAAACGTTATTATTTTTACTTTTAAAGATTACGGTGAATATTATCAATTAATTTCAAATATAGTTTTTCTTTAAGAATTGTAAAAGCCTTATACGCATATTCTTCTAAATTTTCTTTTTTACTTAAAAATAGATTGACTCGAGAACAACGCAGCTAGTTTTCTTTTCTGATCAGCAAAGAAAACGCAACAGACTCGATTTCATTACTTTACGCATAATTAACAAGCTCGGTGATTTATGGCGATCCCTAGTAGCAGTCTTTTTATCGTTGAACAGTTCTTAATTAATTGCTGCGGTTTTCAACCAAGGATGATTTCCAATACTTTTCAACAAGAATTCTTATCGTCAATTGTGTTGATTAAGAATGATTAATTTTTGATCGAATTTATCTTATCGGATATCAATATTTTTGGGAAGTCTTATCATCATTATACATGATTATTAAAAAGTCTAAAATTAACAATAATTTAGAAATGTACTTAAAAAATGCAAAACAAATATTGTCATAAATAAATTAGAAATTGCCACTTTTTATTATTTTATATCGTAAAATTAAAAATTCATTATATTTTCTTATTTGTGCTAAAATAAATATTCAATAATTTGATAATATTCTATCGTTCTATTTTACTTTTTTTGCATTCTGCTTAATGCTTTCACAAATGCATATGTCTAACGTGCATATTCTTTGCCCATAAAATGTCGATAGCAATGCATTTTCACTCTTACTCCTAGCATTGCGTAAAAAACAAGTACCTAACTCGCATACGACAGTTTCAACATAATTTCAACGTTGCGTTTTATCATTTCGTCAGCACTAACATAAGACAAAATTGCGTCGTAAAATATGCAAACTTGCGCCAATATTCGGTTTAATTGATTGAAGAATACTCAAATTAATTAAAAAATAATTCATCTCGCTTTTTATAAGTTATTGCGATCTGCAATGACAAACCATGTACATATTTATTTGGACAGCGATTACGTAGATGGCTCAAGCGTAGATTTTCTTCGTAATAACGATAAAACTGATAATGTTGTTTACTTGCTGAAAGATATATAATTTCAAGAAAAATTTCACGGTTATTAAATAATATATGACAATCTATCCATTACTGAAAAATATTATTAAGTATAAAAAGTAGATAATAAACATACTATACAATTATTTGATATTATATGCTTTTCTAGATTTTAATAAGATTATTTATTTATATTTATACACGGAAAAAACGATAAAGTTGCCACAATCACAATAATAGTAATATTTGGTACAGCCACGTCCTGTGGTTGTCACATTCACATTGATGTGAAGGCAACTATACCTATGCATTTGGTACAGCAAACATAGTGAATGTTGAGACAAACATATATATAGATGCACTACACAAAACAATGTGAATGTGACAACCACAGGACGTGGCTGTAATATTACTATTATTAAATATTACTATTATTGTGTGTGGTTGTGGCAACCTTATCGTTCTCTCGGTATATGTTATAGAATATTTTACCATTTTAATTACAATTCTAAAAATATTATGCTGTAAGTATAAAGTTATTATGCTACTTTTTAACTAAAAACTATATAATAACTATATAATTAACTTAATATTTGAACAAATATAAGATTTAATTATGATGTTAGTCGATAATTTCATCTTTTCTTCTAAGCTTTTATCAGAATAAAATATTTTTTGTGCCGTATAATTAATTAATTAAATTAATTTACTGTACATTTATAAAAATGAAATTGATTGTACACAATTTATCCCATTATGGCACTGTCTGGAATTTTTCCAACGTTGCACTTTACGGAGCGTAACCGAGCAGCGGTACTAATTCAATCGTCGTCCTTACATTGAGGAACAGGCTGCGGTAGTATTAACTGCTAATTAAGAAAACATCTTAATTACCGTTCAGAATTTTTATAAGTGACCCATATTGTGCTTGCATAGCATATCTTTCGAAGATACAAGTTGGTGTTACAGATATGACAGAAAATTTTCTTAAATTTGTTTTATAATAATAAGTCAAACAAATCATACATATTTCGCTTAATTAGCATTCGTGGATTAATAACGATTAATATTATTATTATTATGTATCGATATTGATAAACCGATATGTTGCAATCACTGACGCATCATATATTCAACAATATTTCAGAGAAATCATTAATCAGCATTTCATAAATTTTCAAGAAACTGCGAAATTAAAATTATGTTTAATTTAATAAAAAAGATCTAATAAATAAAAAATAACTATATTTTTTATATACTAACTAAAACTGTTGCGCTTTTCTGCAGATATAAAGATTTATAAATGCTTGTAAGTTCAACAGTTATTTATGTTATCATTCCGTAACAATTATTTATCGTGGTTTAAACTGTAGCATTTAAGAAAAAGCATTTATCTCAGAATACTTGTATATGCGTATTAAGATAGTAATGAATAATCATAATAATGTTCTTAATCATGATATATGATATCTAAGCTATAAGTATAACTATACAGAGTGGTCCTCGTAACGGTCGCCATGATTTTTAAGGCACTTACAATAATCTGATAAAAAAAGTCAAAAACAAAAATTTATCAGTTTCTAACCGGCAACAAATTGCAATAATAAAAATTGACTAAACATTTTTTTTCCATAAAAATACTAGAACCTTCAAGCCTTATAATTCCAAAAGTTCTTAATGACAAAATACTTAATTATAGTGTTTTGGAAAGCTCTCGAGGTAAGCTACAAGAATATGTAATAAAAAATTGGGGTTTCTATTTAAAAATTTCAAGGTGACCTTGCTTTTTTAAGGAAAAAAAATGTTTAGTCAATTTTTATTATTGCAATTTGCCGGTTAGAAACTGATAAATTTTTGTTTATGACTTTTTTTGTCAGATTATTGTAAGTGCCTTAAAAATCATGGCGACCATTACGAGGACCACCCTGTATATACAGGGTGGCCCCAAACGTTCCATCCAGACTTTAAGATTTTATAGGAAATTTAATTCTGAACAAAAAATTTCCTATAAACATGGGTCGAAAAATACTTCCTTAAAAAGTTAGTACCTAAAAACCTCTGAAATCACGGTTATTTTATACACTTTTACAGATATCAGGGAAAGTATGTATTTTTTAATAAAAAGTACCGAAACAAAAGTTGTAGAGAATTAAATTATCTTTCAAATGAGATCAAAATGATTGTAGTACGGTTCATAGATTTTGAGATCATCAGTTTCAAATATACAAAAGAAGTGTTTTTTCGACTATATACGGTAGAGCTTTTTAAAAATGCTTTCATTGACTCAGCTAATTTTTAATCTTGCTTGTCGGTTATTCCACTAAAAAAAATTTTACTTTTCTGCATTGTTTAAACCAATCACCTATTTTAGTTTAAAAAGAAGAATTATTTTATTTTTATGAAAAAAAGACTTATTTTTTATATTTATTGATGTTTTCCAAGAAATTGATTAAGTTTTATTTTCTTTTTATTTCATTTTCTTTTCACCTTTTGCTCTCCCTTTCATCCTCCTATGGTGATTGCATTTAAAAAATGCAGAAAATTAAAATTTTTTTAGTGGAATAACTAACAAGCAAGATAAACAAAAAATTAGCTGAGTCCATAACAGCATAAGTGAAGGTATTTTTAAAAAGCCTCTACCGTCAATAGCCAAAAAAACACTTTTTTGTACATTTGAAACTGGTTATCTCAAAATCTATGGACCGTACTACAATCATTTTGATCTCATTTGAAAGATAATTTAATTACAACAACAAATATACAACTTTTGTTTCGGTACTTTTTGTTAAAAAATACATACTTTTCCTGATATTTGTAAAAACGTATAAAATAACCGTGATTTCAGAGATACTTTATTACAATCGGGTGGACGAGTGGTTCTTGTTAGATTTTCTCACTATTAATTGTTCCCCATTGATAGTACAAGACGCGTGGCACAGATTACATACACTCTACTGTTCAGACAAATGAGAGAAGATAAAAACGTTTGTTTCCGCAATGATGTTCCGCGAGATTCCCCCCCTATGGTCATATCGTGTCCTTCAACATTTTCTCACTGGATACTTCATTCAGATTAGAAGCACGATGATTGTAATTCAAAGAGTGTTAGGTTTCCCTTTCGTAACATCTTCACGTACTTGTTCTCGTATGTAATTATTAATGAATGATTATCAATTACGGTTAATTAATAATTTGCGAAAATATTGCATACACATTCAATGTTGGGAAATGTTACATAGTTTATACTCTTTACGTTACTCGATTGCAATAAGATTATTAAATTTAACGAAAACAGATACTTTATTGCTTTTATATAATGATATAAAAAATATCACCAAACAAGATTATTAAAACATGTAAAGAATATATGTACTTATGACTTTCTTGTTCAATTCAAAATGTATTTTGTCACGATGACTATCAAAATATCGTTTATCACATAATATACGATCTGTTTATTCAATAAATGATCAATGGGCTCTCTGGTATTCCAATGGTTATACTGATTATTATTTTTTGTCATAATGGGGCCGAACATATGGATTCCATATTCTCCGTGCGTTATACAAGAAAAACAAATCTCGGTGTTTCATAAATCTTTAATCCCGAAATAAAGATTACGCCAATGCAAATCAATTTAAAACATAATGATATCTTCCAAAAATGAAATGATACAAATGCTTTGGTGCATGCATATGTGTGTATATGTGAAAAAAATAGATATTTATAAAAAAAGTTACATGACGAACAATTGACAAATATTTTTCTCAAAAAGATACATGACGCTGGCGATGCACGTACGAACATTCGGCGTTCATTTCAGGAATTCTTAATGCGAAGCGTTTAGTATTCTCAGACACTCTTGAAAACATGCTACTATTTGCGAGTATAAGATAGTAACCATGTTCTGATACAAGTGTGATTTTGTAGCAACATGATTGAAAAAATTTCCAGTAACTAATTTGCATATTTGCCGGTTCCCTGTTCTCTCGAATGAAACGCCATGATGACGCCTACTATATTTGACAATATATTATATCTTTTACTCATCTTGTTATTATTGTATATGAGAACTGTAGATTCTCTAATTAAATTGTATATATAATATTTATTAAAATATTTATTTTTTAAATCAACTTTCTGTGAAGTTACAAATATTACACACATGAAGTTAGCAAGAATTATTTGTTATTTTTATTTCAAAGAATTATAAGATTGTTTAAAATTGAATATCTCTTTCTCTATAAAACGTCTTTTATATTAAAATGAGTTAATGCCCTTAAAAAATTCATATATAAAAAAGGAGATTTAGAAAGAATAATTAAATTTATAATCAAATTATCAAATTAATTGACTTCTCGTCTGATTCTCGGCAGGTTAACGTTCGACGACTGACGTCTCCTGTTTCGGTTTTAAACTTTTTGGTTCTTTTTGCACGCTACCGCTCATTCCTGCTCGCCCACGCATTCTGTAACTTGTACATATGTAAACCAACCGGTTAACCACGACGCGACGTTACGATCTCAGAATGGGAGATTCGTAAACTTCACGCGCGCGCTTCGGTAGATATTTCTTCTCGAATCTTTCATTATGAATTACATCAATCGATAAAAGATCGATCGATTATAAATAATCATATTACTCTTTAAAAACTAAAATTCAAAATTACGTAATCATATTTTATGTTGAAAATACAGCTCTAAATGCAGGTGTTGCGTACCTATGAAGCGCTAACAAAAATATCGAACCAAACTATAAAAAATAAATTATATAGAAGAACAAAATGTCAAAAAATAGAGTTTTATTCAAGTTATTTGCACTTACTTATGACATATATAAAAAATTTTTGATAATATTAGAAAATAAAGTGTGCAAGTAGAAACTTGCACATTGCTTCCTCATTTTAGTTGGTTCACAAAGCTTTCTCTATGAGAAAATTTTTTTATTTCTTCTTTTTTTTAGTTTGGCTTCCTCATAGAAGAAGCTTTGTGAACCAACTAAAATGAGGAAGCAATGTGCAAGTTTCTACTTGCACACTTAAAAGCTATGAGGAAGCAATGTGCAAGTTTCTACCTGCACACTTTTTTTTATTATGTGATAAATATGTAATATTTAAAAAAAAAGAAATCCTCTAATAGCCCAATATTTCAAAATTTGCAACACATATTTCTAATATTATGGACCTTTGATCGTGTATAAAAATAGATCTAATCAACCAAATCTTAAAGAATTATATATGAAATAGGGGTAGACTGAAGAATATAATAGAATTAAAAATAAACCGATATCTCAAATATTAAAAAAGTTACAACGTAAAACACATTTTTCTAAACAATGAAAACCCCCCTAAAATCCATACCATTTGATGGATTTTAGGAAAATTAGAGGAGAACTTACTATGATATAATACTTTCTATGATACTCTATTTGTGTGCAAAATTTCAACCCGGTATCTAAAAAATTGTAGAAGTAGATGCATGTACAAAAATCCGTACACACACACACGCACACGCACACGCACACACACACACACACACACACACACACACACTTCCGGACATTTTCTACTAATGTGATTTCTCGACATTTTGGAACATTCTAAACCTACTTCCATCAAAATCTCGAAAAAATTTTTTTCCACCATCACAAAGCTTCCTCTATGAGGAAGCAATATAGTTATAAAAATAATTAAGAAACATTCCCCATTCTATTAGCATAAATAATTAAAAACATGATTTAAATTTATGTCAACGTTTCATGTAGACTTCACAGTTCAGCCATGACATATTAATCGTAAGACAAATGTGATGTACTTAATGACTTTCTTACGCCATAATCGAATGTGTACATACGTTTAGCACGTAGGACAGGAAACGTTTCAACTCTGACAATATATTGCCAATATGAGGATTCGCCGATACCTATACTCACGAAACCACTTGCCACGTCCGCTCCACTTAGAGCAGAATCGAAGTGAAAGTCTTTGAGGCGGTTCTCAGATCATTTGCAGTCTCCTACAGGATGCAGATGTTTGAAATCTTTCCTTGTGTAGAACGGAGATGCTTCAATGAATTGAGAGAGACGGTTATATACTATTCATACAATTATTTTATATATATATATCTCTCAAATTCACCGCTATTAAACATTCGACAACCCACTTTTTTGCTATAATTTAAATTACACTCTTTTAAATGTATTTTTTAGTTTAATATCAAAAATGTATATCCTAACATTTTATAGAATAATGATTTAATGCATTGAATTTACTTACATATATTTAGGTTCTTAAATTTTATTTTTGAAATGACACTAGACCACTTTAAATTTTATAAAAAAATTTTTTTGTACTAGTCACTTTTTCTTCTGTATATGTGTGTTTGTGTGTGTATATATGTCTTACTATATATAAATATTAATGCAGTTTTAAATATCTTTTAATAATCAATTTTTATATGTACTGTATATATAAATAGATTTTATAAATTTAGCAAGTTAATATTAAATGTCGCAAAACTTTTTTGGCACTGCTCGCACAGCGTTAAACTTACAAATAAGAACTGCGGATTTGCAACATATTACATTAATTTTATTATTAGTAATTTAACTGTGTGTGCATTACTAACAATAAATACTCGACAAATAACTCAATGAAAATTTTATATTTTTTAAATATCTCTACAAATTCTTTTATTTGAGAATTAATGCCATAATCTCGGCGATTTCAAGTTATAAGCACGTAAATAAATTCTTGTAGTTGAATATATTGTGAATATTTATAAAATACTTTTGCGCGTTAACGAAGTAAAACTACATTTCGATTATAGCTCATGATATTTAATTTGATATATAGTCTTTACACGGTGCATTGCGCAATAATTACGTACGTAATAATTGTCTCCGCTACGCCGTCGACCTCATATTAACAATCGTTATGGCGGAGGATTTCAACGTGTCTAAAAAATTTAGTGAATATAAAAACTCGAACAATTTGTCAATTTTTATATGTAATATTTAAATTGCAATTAAAGATTGTAATTGTCAAAAATTAGAAACAAACTTCCCCCATTTCTAACAAAAATTTTTAATACGTTAATTAATCATTGACATATGTATATATAATTAATGCAAGCTATAAAATATGTATGCAATATGCAACTTATTTACTCTCTATTACCTGACTTTTTCCGTAAAATCGCACTTAATTACACTTTGAAATCAATTACCGCGAATCTAAGCGAAGTTTGATGAATGTCTTCTTGTATAAAACGGAAACTTATCGATCAAACTATCTAAAGAAATTTTATGAAATTGGTACATAAATTTAATTGCCACTGTTGCAACGGTACAATTCGATTCTTTATCATTGCAATTTATATATTAATCTGCAATTGATATCATTTTATCAAGTTAATCAATCACTAGAGGTATTTCATATACATGATGTTCCAATTATCGTATTTTCTCTTAATTGCAAATTTTTTTATAAATTTAAAAATAATCTTTTCTTTACATTAATTTTTCTAAGTAAGACATTGTACAAAGTAATGTAAAAAATTGTTTAAAATTTTGTATTATAAATATCATAAATGAAATACTTCCATAATAAATACTAAATATGATACATTTATGATATTTCAAAATACGAGTATATTTAATATCATAAATGTTATGATATATCATTGATAATAAGAATACAAAATTGTTTAAAGCATTTAATTTGTTTTTTTAAATTTATTTAATATTGTATAAAGGTCTCAATGTGTACTTATAAATAAATAACAACAAAAATTTGAGGCTAAAATGAGATTGCATCTTTATAAAGATAATTAACAGATTCTGTTATAAAACGTTATTGGGCTTAGCCGCTCCTTTTGCCGCGCAAAAAGGAATTTTACAAGGCATGAGTTCCCTGTGTCGAACTTTACGTAACATCCTTTCTTGCGATATTCACAACCGCTGTTTTAGATTATACCTATTGCAGTACTCGCGTGAACAGATTTTACTTCTAGTAGCTGACGTGAATTCGCGCATGGTTTAAATCGCTCTCCGCGGCTTTCTTTGACCAGTTTCCGCCTGATCAGGTCGGAAATCGCGTTCGGAGCAGATCGTAGATTACCATGTATTTATCCCGTCCAACGCTAATGGACCGGACGCTGCAGCACATATTTAATCAATTTGCACGGCTCACCTTTTAGTTGACGTATGACTAATATTTTAAAAGCCTTTATTTCTAAGCGAAAAGCAATATATTCTTATGAATTATTTTATTACACATGTTGAAGTAGCATATTTGCTTTAATATATAAATATATAATTATTGCTTCATTTATTAGAATCATGAAATCTTATATTTTTGTAGTTTCGTTTTAATATATTTTTTATCTATGTATATGAAATTTATAATATCAAAACGGTTATTATGTAACTATAACTTTTTAAGCTATCGGTTTTATATAGACAATTGTTAAAACCTCATCTTAAATGTTGAATAATTTTAAGATAAAGTAATCTTTCTATAAGTATAGTAATAAGAGGGCATAGTATAATTTGAATGTTTTCGTTTAACATTTTGTCAGGAAAAAATAAATTTATAATTAATCTAATAAATTTTAGAATTTAATATTATACAATAATCATAGTGAATATTTCAGTAAATACATTTTAATATACATTCCAATAAACTTTAATGACTATCAACAACCTTGGTTAATTAAGATTATTTAACAACTTCTCATTCCTTTCTAAATCGTAGCCGTCATAGAAGAAAAGTCGAGCTAAACAACATTAACATATTAACCTACTAACGTTATGTGCAACCGACCTAGAAAAATACAAAATTTCTTATTTGTTAACTTCGAAATTTTTATAAACTTCTTTACCATTACTTTTTTTAATGCATGTAACGAAGATTGAAACTGGTATAATTTCGGTTAATTCAATTTTCGGTTAGATGCGTCTTACGTGAGTTATATAACTTCTGTTATCATGGATACATATAAAGATTTTTTTTGTTGTTGTCTAGAACATTAAAATATGCATTTATTAATGTTATATTGATTTTAATGAGTTTCAATCTTGTTATTGCGTCATCTTGTACTTATATCAATAAATCAGTCGGACATCAAACACGTCGATCTTTTCTAGTGTCACTTGTAACTTCTATTATCCAACTAACGATCTTATAATTCCTTCCGCGAGTGCAGTCAAGGATTAGATGCATGGTGTTTGTACCGTGATTTACGTCGCAGATACTCGCCAGGTGTCTCACGTCATAGAATGTGTTAAAATTTCGAAACGAGTAAGATAACTGTCCTAGTAGTAAATTATTTCAACACATTATTTACGATTATTATGTATTAAAAATAAAAGGAACAAAAAAATAAAACATTAAATCTTTGTAATAATTGAATTAAAATTTTTAATTTTTATATGAAAAGGAAAAATGGTTTATTTATACATAAAATAATTATTTAATTTTAATAAATATTTATCGATGGTATATATAGTAATAAATCACCAATAATTCAATTTTTCTAGTAATATAAGTCAGTCAATGTTTCAGTAAGTAAAGTTTCTATTTAGAATCTAGTTTTTCTAAATTATTCGGAAACCCTCGCGATCAAGACATGGGGCGCATTTTGACCGTTACATAATAATCAGTTGTTTAGCTAACAATAAGACAAAAAGATTTGTCAAGTAAGTTTTGATTGATTGTTATTTCTTTTTGTCTTAGATGTTTATATAAAAGTTGTAATGCTATTTTTAAACAAAGAAAAACTGAAACAATCAACTTTATTCGATTATATACGATATTCTATAAATAATAGGATAGTTTACAAATATATACCAATTTTTTAAATTATATTTATTAATTAATTTTTTAATGAAATACATTTAAAAAGTGATTTACTACTGATAATGAGACATGGCTTATTACTAGGACAGTTATCCTACATTGCTCAAAAATACTTAAGTCAATCAAAAATTGCAGTCGAAGTTATATCTTGTGCATTGTTTACTCTCACGTCTGTGAAATTAGCGCACAAGTACAAGAATCAATATCCCGTGCAAGAGTGCATTAGTCTTAAATGACAGTGACAAATACGTGTGTGAAGTTGTCACCTCATCTTTTTGCACCGCAAATGTTTATGCAAGTTCTATTTGCACCGGTAATAGTTCTATAGTTCTTGATAGATTATAACAATAGTTCCGTCGAATTAGTATATAAAATCGCAATTTGAAAATATGAGGTGCCAACTTCCCATAGCACCGCAAAATTGGAAAAAAGTAAATTCGACTATGTAATTCTATAGTTCTCGAAGAGTTCTATAGTTCCTGATAGGTTTTAGCAATAGTTTCGGCCTTTAAATATTTGTAAACAATTTTTAAATCTGACCGCTGGCACCTCATTTTTGGAAAGTATGCGGTGCTGACGGTTCCGATCGACTTTTTGGCAGTACTCGATAGTTCTCGCATAGTTCTAATCATTTTCAGACATTTTAACAATAGTTCCGGTCTTTAAATATTTTTAAACGATTTTTTAATCTGACTGCTGGCACCTCATTTTTGGAAAGTATGCGGTGCTGGCGGTTTCGATCGAATTTTTGACAGTTCTCGACAGTTCTCGCATAGTTCTAATCATTTTCAAACATTTTAACAATAGTTCCGGCTTTTAAATATTTTTAAACAATTTTTTAATCTGACCGCTGGCACCTCATTTTTGGAAAGTATGTGGTGCTGACGGTTTTGATCGTTTTTTTTTTGGACAGTTCTCGACAGTTCTCGCATAGTTCTAATCATTTTCAAACATTTTAACAATAGTTCCGTCCATTAACTATTTTTAAACAGTTTTTAAATCTGACCGCTGGTACCTCATTTTTTAAAATTGTCTAAAAATAATTAATTGGTAGAACTTTTTTTAAATGTATTTTTAAAAGTTCGGAACTATGCGATAACTGTCGAGAACTGTCAAAAAACTGATCAAAACCGCCTGCACCGCATACTTTTTAAAAATAAGGTCCCAGCAGTCAGATTAAAAAATTGTTTTAAAATATTTAAAGGGCGGAACTATTGCTAAAACCTGTCAGGAACTATAGAACTCTTCGAGAAGTATAGAATTACGTAGTTGAATTCACTTTTTTCCAATTTTGCGATGCTACGGGTAGTTGGCACCTCAAATCTTCAAATTGCGATTTTATATACTAATTCGACGGAACTATTGCTATAATCTATCAAGAACTATAGAACTATTGCGGGTGCAAATAGGACTTGCATAAAAACTTGCGGTATAAAAAGATGAGGTGCCAACTTCACACACGCGTGACGAACCGTACATTAGAATAAGATAAATTAAAAATAAATGTTAAGAGATAAAATTATTTTCCATAATAATAATAAATTGTTTTTATTTCAGGTGAGTATTGTGCGAGACATTTTTGGCCAATTTGGAATAACCGTAAGTAGAACGATCACACGGACCAAGGATACTAACAATTTCGGTTCGCGGTATTCGAACGAATACTTCTCGATCATTTCGGTATTCTTTTTAGGGAAGACGTTCTCACGTCATCTCGCGTTACAGCTCGCATTATCTGCGCTTTCTTTATCCCCTCCTTGCACACCTTGCCATCTTCGGTCTTCCTCTGTGGCCTACAAAGCCGACTCGATAGCCCATCTTGTTGGGTTCCCAGCATGCCGACAAAGAATTCTAAAGATTCGTCGGGAACTCTTGTGCTACACTCGGACCTTGCACGTGCGTTACGATTGATCGACTTTTTCTGCCAAACTTCCCAGTAGTTTTAACAGGTCTCGACGAATTTCCGCCGGTGATCCTTTAGACTGAGCTTGTTGTCTTAAAATTTATTGAGGACTTAATTGGCGCTGACACTTTAAAGAGTATAAGTTTCAGGACTGTCTCATGGTTTTATTACGGACTTTATAGTTATACGATAAAAAAGTACTAAAATTATTTAAACAATTTTAAAATTAATTTTAAAATTGTTTATATAAATAATTTTAGTACTTCTAATAAGCATATAAAGTATTCCATTATCATTATTATTAATTTATCTATAACAATATTTCTTGCCTTACAGGCTGTAGAATTATCTATCTCTCTTTTTTATACATACATCATAAATTTAGCATATAAATATGATCTTTTATATGCTTAAAAAATTAATAATTTATATTTAAATATAATTTCTTCGATATACATGTTTTTTTTTAATATAAAGATTTAGTATATATTCCAAGATAAGTGAAAGTTGTAAAATTTCGAAATAATAAATTAAATCTAAATGTACGATAGAACTTTCGGAATTCTTTACGACAACATATTGCAGAATATCCGCGTGCAATGTTACATGGTCAATATGTGCGCATATAATTTTTACTTGTAATATAGTGCATTTATTCATTCTTCACTCCAAATGCAGTACGCTAAATTCGTGATACTATGATCCATGTTAGACATCAACTGTACTGCAGTCATGTCTCGTGATTGTACGTTAATCGGTCTGAGTCACATGAACACGCGCTTGATTAATGATTACTCGGTCAGGTCCAGTGATCTCACTGGAACGAAGCTTTATGGCTTGTTGTTAATCACTGAACGGTATTGCAAGAGGTAGTGTAAACTTTCCGGTGCTCTAACGAATCCGCGACGTTAGAGAAAAATCGCAGTTGATGCAAGAACGCAAAAAACATGATCCGCGCAGAATATAATTCAAACCAGATGCTATATGAAGAGAGATAGTATGTAACGATAATATTCGCCACGAAAACGCGGTGAAAATGATTGCATTTATAGGCATCTCGATCAGTTGATTTTGCGAAATATCAAGACGTATAGAATATATGACGAATTTAATTGGTATATTTTGACTTGATAGTAATACCTACTAAATTTATATATCGCATCGGTTAGAATCTTTGTTGAATTCGAAATATTAAGAAACTGCTTGTATTGCAGGACTAGTCAGCGAAACTAGAAAAAACAAGAACGATGTACGTCGCAAATTTCATCACGTTTTATCAGAATAACAGGATACTCTGATAAAAACTAAATGCATAAGCAGTCGCGGAGAATTCGCTAGTCGATGCACAATGCAGTAGGCATCAGGTGTCTCTTATGAAGAGTTCCTCGAGTAATTGCAAACATCGCGTAACTTGATTTCTGAATGAAAGGTTTATGCTTTTTGCTAGCGTCATTAAATACGTTTCAGTAATGCCTGCTGAACAAAATCAAACCGCGCACACTATCATTAAATACGTATCATTTTTATCTGTAGTATAGCGAATTACAAAAATATTCTTTAGTAAAAAATTGTTAATAATTTTGGTAAATAAATGTTCTACATTTCTTCCGCAAAACTTTAAAAAATAAACTCAATTAATTAAGAAAACTATATTAGCACATAAGCATTTGAATCAAACTATAATTATTAATCTAGTTAGCACTCCTGAATTAATATTGCTGTTATTTTCAAAGCAAAATGAATAGAACGATCTAGAAATGAAGTTAGTCATATTATTTGGAAAATAAGAGACGTTTATTCGATGCACAATGATCGTACTTGACGTATAATGACACGGTGATCAATCGATCGCTATAAAAGGACGATGGTGGTCAAGAATTGAAAAATAGAGTAGAAAAATGAATAGAAAAACATACGGTATTGTATACGTTATATAAAGTCTTAACATTAGTAAACATTAATTCACGACCTCTGATATCCGAATAATGATGCTTCCGCAGAATTACAATTTTGTCCTCGTCGATTTAAATTTACTCTTTTACTTTATTAGAATTGTAAAAATTTAGCTTGATTACAATTGTAAAGTATTTTAACATCTTTGTAAATGTAGTGTCAAGTATATTCTTTCATCGATATAATAATCTTTGTACTTTTAGATTTAACATTTCTTTTTGTTTACTTGATCTAATTACATTATTATAAGTTAAAAAAAGAGGTTTTTTCATGATTATTGAATATTTATGTCTTTTTTTTGAAAGAAAATATTGTTCTTATTTAATGAAATTTTTAAATGTTTAAAGTCATAACATTATAATTATCTTATAAATCATCATTATATTTTAAAAATAATGTTATGTTCCAGTAATTATTTTATAATAAATTTTGATTACTTAATTTCTAGAATAGCATTTTAATTGTCCAGACATTTTTATGTTTACAAAAACATTTGCGGGAAAATTATATGTGCATGCAAACTTACTCATGAAATATTGTATTTAAAGCATTAATTCATTTACCAAAGTTCCTTTTCATGTCAAAAACGTAAAATTATTGTTCCTACGAATGTGCGATTATCGAGGTTCAATTAATCATGGTATTTTATTACTGTTTAATATCTTTGGCTGTTATAAAATCGCTATTGCATGTACCAAGAGGTATTATACGACTCAACTATGTAGACAACATATTTTAAGTTTTAACATCGATTCCGTCGTTCAGTTTTATTGATTGACAATTTAATTTTTCATGTCGTGCAACACATCGATTTTTTAATAGAGTAACAAAAACGATAGTCCATTGTTCGATTATAGCTTCATTTAATGACAATTGAGATCGCACGCGAGCGGAAATCTTATCGTCACTTCCGATCAGGAAGGAAGGCACGGGAAAAAAGAGGGCTGCTCAAAGTGAAGAGGGTTGCTTGAGTGCATCCTGCTTCCGATGACACTCATCTGCTCATCAACGAATTGCATGGGAAGAAACTGTTATCTGATATATTCTTCAGGGGGATGTTCCTCGCATGAACCCCATCGGCGACATGCAATCTTTTTCGGCAACTCTTAAAATGAAATGAAGAAGTATCACGCCTACTTTCATACACAACCTGTATTATGTGAGCAGATGGCCGTCGAATACGATGAATTCGTTGATGAGCAGACTCGATGCACCAGCGCAAAAGAGAAGTTCCAGGCGAAGAGAAAGACGCGGGAAAGACACGAATGCGTAATACTGTCCCCTTAAACCAGTTTGCAAAAATTTTAAAGACAAGCAGGTAACCGTTAAAAAACCGTTATGCCGATTTTGGAATACACATTACAATGATTAATAAAAATAATTGTTCGATAAGACATTTAATAAGATGACATCAGATTACATTTGATTTTAATTGCCTTTGTTCTATTTTACGTTTAGAAATAATTTCTGAATCTCTTGTCTGTATATTTTCCCATTAAAAAGTCATAGCTGATGAATTTGACGTTTACGACATTTTATTAATATTTGCAATTCCAAATCTACAATTTTATATCGTTTTCGCCAAAGATCTGCCAAAGATCCTTGGCAATAAATCTTATCATTTCTATTTTGAACTCTGCTTTATTAGTCATTGTTTCCGCAATATCTGTGTCAACCGCAGCAGTTCTAAATTTCCTCTTTAGCCAATATTCCCATTACCGCGGATGATAGCAACCTGCTCTGATTAATAATTGAAGGAAATATGCGGTATTATATAAATACGAGTATACGACCGGACGTTTCGATTTAACGACGACATTTAAGTATTATCGATCTCATTTGGCGCCCCGGTTATTGCGTAGATTTCTTGGCATTTTCCCATGATATTCTGTTTCTATCATTAAGCGCCAACGCAATTACTATCATGATGTCACCATCCGGCAGATTGTCATCCGCAGCGAATGAAGCGGCACAGATAACATGCTGTGAAGTTAATTATTCTTTCAGGCGCATGTGCGTATCGTCCGATACTTTTGTAGATTAATCATAAATAAATTCACAATACTTTTTAAAATACATATATGCTAACAGTAGATAATTATAAATATATGGAACAATGTAAACTTGCGAAACTAATGTCACGTAAACATTGCCGTTATATCGTGACTTTGATGGATTCGAAAAGAACTGGATTTAACGGTTTATCATTTGTCGGGGCATGTGGGTCGGTCTTGAGAACGCTTCGCACTTCTGCGCGAACTCGCACAGATGCACGACAAGAAACAGGGAATTAATATGCATAATTTGTTGAAACAATGGCGAGAACGAGGCTCGCTCTCGAAAGCGGGGTCGCGAACGAAACAAGTTGACTACGACGTGGAAACAAGCAGAAGAATGACTCCCCGTGCTAACCGCTCCTGGAAAAGATTCTTCTATTGAGGTTTGTGAGACCTCAGGTGAATAAGATTCTCCACCGACATCATTACTGTGCCAACTATAGGCGTCGTAAGAATATACACATGCGCTTGGGTTCGTTGCACCGAAAATTTCACTCGGATTTGTCGAACGAGCGCGTAAACATAGTGTCACGTCGCGCTGTATACTTCCCCAACATGTATACTTCACAATAATAGTTGGATTTTATTGCAGTGCGATATATACATCTCATTACGCAACAATAAGGACGCACTTCAAGGTGTTGATTAAGTATTGTAGTTGTCTATCTACCGGATGATAAATTCGCGCATTCGTCTTTCTACAAAGTTTGAATTAAATTTGAGGGTTTCTCGATCATATAGGATGTAGGGAAGAGTTGCAAAAATCGTACTATTTAAGGTATTTTATATTATATTTCTTATTTAGTATTCTCTAGTTTGCATGCAAGTTAATATTGAAAATTGTAGCTTGATGTTTAAGACACTATTATAAGTACATATAGTACATACAAAAGTTTTTCAACAAGTCTAAATTAAACAATTATGCTCTGCGTTATTCGCTAAGTGAATAACCCCTTGTCCAAACCTCAAAAACATGAATAAGTAATTTTACAGTAATTTTACAAGTGACTTCAAATGATTTCAAGTGATTTCTCAAGTGACTTCAACTGATTTCAAGTGATTTCTCAAGTGATTTCAACTGATTTCATCCGATTTCATGTGATTTCATATGACCAACTAAATTCAAATGATTTCACAACTAAATTCAAATGATTCCAAGCGATTTTCGAATCAATTTCAATGATTTCAAACAAGGTGTACCAGTGATTCGCTAAGTGAATAACCCCTTGCCAAAATCGGTCGCGGCGGATCTTGGTGCCTAATAATAATTATTTTTGTGAATTTTCCTACTCATGCAAACTGCGCGCCGCATATTTGTCGGTCTTGAAACACAATCCTTACATGAAGCCGGAAATTTAAATTAATTTGTTAAAAAGTTTTTTATAATATGGTGTATATAAAAAGTACGATTTAAGCAACCGTTCTCCTAAATCGTACCTATCGGTTTCCAAAAACATAGCTCCTTTAAAAATAATAAATTTGCGAATGAAAATAAAAAATTTGTTTAAAAGATAATATATATTAATAACAAATCAAAAAGTATCTAACATATAATAATAATATGATTAATAATACGATTTGAAAATTCATGCTTTTAACACATTCGCATTTAGCTTATCACATAGATTAGGTATATTTGATTTATCATTTTATTACTATTTATATAGTTTTATAATTATTTATATAGTAATAAAATGATAAATAATATAATAAATAAATGATTATTATAAAATGATAAATAAATAAACACGAGTTATGTCAAATCATACCAGTACGATTTAAAATACTTCGTGGTGGTATCATTTGTAGGAAACATAAATTTTATAAAAATTTTTATTTAATTTTTATAATAATTGTAATGTTTACACATAAGAAAGATGAAAAATGTTTTGCAATAAATCTATTTTTATAAAAACATAAAAATGCAAAATAGAGCAACATTGTTAGATTATTATGAGCTATATAAATTGATCAAAAATTACATCAATCGTACCTGATTTTTTTAAATGTCTGTAACACGCACAAAATAAGATGGCAATTTTTCGTTTATATCTTTTATTGCTCATTTATTTTATATTTCAATCGTTAAATGTCGTTTATATTCAGTAATATGAACAAAATTAATGAGGTATGATTCAAATGACCAGTATGCATTAGACAACTCTTCTATGTACACTATATTTTACATAATCTTTGACTATCGTATTTTAATTTTGATTTAAGAATTTTATGGCAGTGAAATTTTACTATACAAAAAATACAATTTTTACAATTATGTTTAACTTATCTGCCCTAAACTAGGATTTAATCAATGCTAGAAAATGTAATAATCGAGGTGAACTTCATATCACCAACAATGTTTATAAAATATGTCTATAATATAATAAATTACAATCTTTCGCACAATTTCCGCACATGCTTTGCGATTCGGCAGATTAATTGTCGCGAACATGCCGCGTTTTTTTTTTTGGCAAACAACCAACGATGGTGACTTAACTCACCTTGGCGCACCCGTATCTTATCCGCGGCACGACAGTCGCGTTACGAGCCTAAGACAATGAGGTCGCCATGTTTTTCTTGTGTCCTCGCATGACGACCGAAACGGCTCTGAAACCCGGTGCCGTATAAGACCGTCGTCTTGCTTCCTTCTACATGGGCGCTCCCATCCGTGACGCCCTACCTTCACTCGCATAAACATAAGACATGGAACCTATGGCGACGCTCGTATCCAGACGAGTGATTTACAAGTAACAATTAGCTTCACGCTGCGACTAAACGCGATATTAATATACATTAATATTCAGTGAACAACTATGCGCGAAAACTAGAGCACAATAGGAACAAACGTGATCAGAAAAAAAATTAATATCTCATTTGCATATTTCGACATATAAAAAATAGGAATTGTAATAGTATTTTTATAAATAGAAGAAAAGAAATATTGTGTGTATAAATGTCTAAGTGTTAGACACGTCTTTTTGCGTATGTGTATATACGTGTGGTTAAACATATTTCTTCTTCTAATTCTACACAATTCAATTTATCTAAATAACTTTCAAGTTTTATTAGAAATCATATTTAAATTTTTAAAATTAGTCACATTAATCAATTTCTTTTCTTGGCGAAGAGAAACTATTTTCTTAAGAAAATGTTATCATCTTTTTAATTTAAAAAGTGCATAATATGGTATTTAAATTTAAAGGATATCTTTCCTAAGAAATGATAGAAATCGACATAACTAGGCAATGCATAATTGCATTCTCGCTTTCACTCATTTCTAAATCGCCATCGTTAATCGCAAATGTATGTTGGTAAAACATACCTGTGAGTTGGTAAAACAGATTATGTATCATTCTCTTGGATCTATTAATAAAGCTTATCGGTAGTCGGTAAAACAGATTATACAGGATTTTAATTCTTCTTTACTAAAAGTCGGTATAAAGAAATTTATTATATCGACAGATGTATTTTTCACTGACAAAATGTATTAGTTCAAATTTCTGCCACGTGTGTATAGATCATCTAAACTTTAACATTTAATAGATTATCAAAACCATCAAAACTTTTAATTATTCTAAAATATTTGTATATTTTTATATTACTTTTAAGAAAACAAAACAGAACTACTATACAGTTACAAAATATGATTTTGATTTTACTACATTACTATATTAAACAATTATTAATTTTTAGTACACTTATAAATATCTCAATATAGAGTATTTTTACAGAAAGTTATCTTTCCTGTACATATATCTTAAAATAAAGTTCTTACTTATTAAACATATGTTATTGAAAATCTAACACATATCTTACAAAATCTCTTACATTTATAAAAAAGAAATTGTGACATACTTTCTGCACATAACAGCAAGACAATCAGTTAAAAATCACAGTTGTGAAATAAAAGATTATAAACTTTTCAAGAATATTTCGCATAGATTTCCATAATAGGACATCGGGTAATTTCTTGATTGCATTATATGATCGATACATGCAATCGCATGCAGAGGCAATCTATAATTTGTACTTGTTTGAAATTAGTGACAATAGTGAGGTGGATATAAAACTATTCTATACAATACTGTGAAATGAACTCTAACCGAATGTTGCGCTGTTAAACACCTCCACTGTAATTTTACTTTTCATGCATGAGTTCGTTGAAAACGTTGGCCCATTTTCCGGATGCCCTAACGCAATCTAGCAATTAAAATCATTTTGTTTCGCAAAATAGTAGGCGACGGAAATGTTCGCTTTATTATCCGTGTCCAATAATACGCGATATTTCATAAAAGCTTGAAGGCAACTATGATCATTGGCACGCGGAGAAAGCGAGTTGTTTTGGAAGAAAAAAGAATCTAGTTACATACATCTTGTATGTAATAACACATAACGTTTAATCTTTTCGTCGCGCTTGAGTACATATGATTTGAAACAACCATTGCATAGTACGATTACGACTATTTATGTTAAAAGATCAAGATCTTGATAATTTCTATAAAAATTTTTAAAGTAAATGAAAATAAGTAATTATAAGTTGTCACTATTCTGATAAAATTTCGTTTTGTCAACAGTTTTATGAATTATTATATAAAAGAAAATTAGGACATTTAATTGATAGATTGTGGCTTTAAATAAGTCAATAGATAAATATATTGTAATAAAATTATTATTTGGATTCATCACAAATGCAAATGATAACTATCTAATAAAAATGAATACGTACATGGAAAAATATTTTTATTAATAAGATGAGCATAATATTAAAAAAGAGAAGTATCTCTGAAAAGCACCAGTATATTTTATGATTTTTTTTCGTGGTACTACATCAATTCCTGCGCTTGCTACGTCGTTCGAACATATTTTTCGATCCTGAATGCTCGCCAAATATTTAATAAATTTTCGAAAAGAAGAAGACTTGGTAATCCCTTTAGTTAGCGAGTGGAGCGTCTTCTTGTAGACTACCCATGAGCGGACACTCGATGTCTAAGCACATTAACAGAGAGTCGGTCAGTTTGCCTTCGGCTTAAAGCTCAAGACGACCAAGACGGTCAGGTAAATATTGAAGTGCCTGCAAGATGTGAAGAATGCCGCGAGCTAAGTGATTGTAATATTATATATTAAGATTCTTGCAAATGCATTTGAAACTTATAGTGAGTACGGTTTTGTACAACAAAGTCAACAGATTAATTCACAAAACTTAGTTAATAGAATAATTTCTTTTAATCTAACTTTGATTTTTCTAAAGCAATATTATATTAGAAGTAAATAGGTAAGAAGTAAATTGCAATTAAAATTATGAGTCGGCTAATCGCAGGTCAAAAAAACTTTAAAATAGAAGATCACTAAGGAATGGTGCACATTCTTGCAAAATAAATTTGATTAACTAAATAAAACCTTTTAGTCTTTCGGAAGTTTTAACAATTCTGAGCACGAGTACAACAGAGAACAGCAGCAAGGATTTCTAGCATCTACACCCGTGTGAGTCGAGAATGTGTGAAGAGAGAAGAGAAAGAAGAATCTCTCCACTCCTCACGTGCGCATGTATAGGTACTTCTATGTGTCGAGTACGTACGTATGCGCTGGTATACGCGAGGTCGACGGCCTTTATAAGGATAGAGCTTCATGTCCAGCATCACCTATCGGACAGAGAGCGCAACTTGCCTCGTAATCCGCATTCTACGAGAGGAGAGAGACCCGTTACTGGACGAGAGGGGGGAGGGATCTATTGCTGCTTTATAATGACAGAGTTGCTAGGCAATATTTCTCCGAAATAATAATATACAATGTGGTATTAAAATGAAATTATATAATTTTATCATTATATAATTTTATTATTATTGAAGCAAAATAATGTTAAAGAAAAGTGAATAATAATTATATCAGTTTTTCTTTCTCTCTCTTTCTCTCAATAGATTCTTTTTTAACTCGTATACAAATTACAATACAATTTTTCTGGAAATATCAGTAAATTAATGTTAAAATTGAAAAATTTGTACGGTCCTTTCTTTCTTGAAAAATGTCTGAATTTCCTGAGTTTATACATCTTATCGATCTGCATCGAATCTGTGTGAAGTTAGAGTTGCAACTTAGTACCGGATGGAAAACAGTTGGAGAACTGGTGAAAGTGCGGTGAAGCTCTCGGCACTTCACTCAAGGTCATCTGCTTCCTTTCCATGAAAAAAGGACGAAGTTGCGTAATGATGCCACGGGAGATAGTTCGGACTAGTTCACTATAAAAAAGCGATCTTTGCGTGCATCTACCGGAACTTGAGTCATACACAGATAAGACAAACCTACATGAAGAATCTTGATTCGATAAAATTGTTTGGAAAAAATATAACTGAGTATATTTCGAAAATAACTGCAGTCAAATTATATATCGATATCTTACTAAAGTTTATCGTTTTTCAAAATTTTACTGCTACTTCTTCCCACATGAATAACTCAGTTATCAATTTTAGAGATCCTGACAAATCAAGCTATTACTAATAAAAACAACAAGGTTATAATAATTTAAATAGAAAATGTTCGGTATTGTTAGAATTAAATTCTTAATAAGATATATTATTTAATACGTGTGCGCATATATGTGAAAAATTGTGCGTGATTGCGACATAAATTTGATTATAGCAAACGAAGTAAACATTAGAAAAGTTTCGCAGAAAAAATTAAGCAAATAGATCATAGAGAAATTACTCGGGATTAACCGCGTTTGAGTATATTTTTGCCAAATAAACATTTTTTTGCTCCTTTCCGCAGCACGAGAAGTAAAACTCTGTAATAACAAGAAAGGCAGGAAAATGGATCGAGGCAAGGTATTACACGCGAGCTTTCACTTTGAGTCGCGCTCGAGCATGGCATTAAATGCCGAGCGCGTAGCGTCGATACGTCCTAATGGGACGTTTGCTGACGCTCGAAAAGAGAATAAAAGGAGGAAGACGAAGAGAAGCAGAGGAGAAGACGCACGAGCGCAAGGTACTTCCTATAAAACTGTCATCGACAAGGAAGCCTCGTGCCCAGCACCACAAATCGTCGTCTTCGTCGTTGTCCGGCGACGAAGCGGCAGTGTGTAACGTTACGACAGCCGATAACTCCTAACCGTGTAAGGCGTTCAGCTTTGCGGTCTATGATGCATGCCTAATTGCCTCTAATGGCAGGTTTTCGAAAGTGGTCTCTCAATGGTTAGGCAAGTATACGACGCGCTCGTCCAACGGCAGCAGAAGTGAACGAATTGGAGCCGCTACTTATTCATACGGACCGGCCAGATCCTCCTCTTTGCAGCCGCACGTGGACTCTCTCATTTATGCACTCACGAGTAGCGCGTGAATTCCTTAGCCCCACCGTGATGCGCTTACATTTGAACTTTTGCTTCAAAAAACTATCGTCATTCCTTCTTTACTAAATTTTTCATCATAGATTTAAGACTATATACAATTGCATCAATCGATGATTTCTTCTTTGAAGCCACCGTACAGTAACTTAAAATTTTAAACAATTTCATTGCCTTTTGATCACATTGTATGTTACGAATGTAGCAAGCCTTTCAATGCAGTGTACAGTGCGTACGACAAATTAAATTGTCAACTACAAAAATGGGAAGCGCGGAAGAGGAGTAGGCGTAACCTGACGATACACCGGATCAGTTTTGATGAGTAACACGTTGCACAAAAATGCGATAAAAGAAGCGCGAAAGAGATGCTCGTTTCACGCATCGGAGGGTCTAATAATAACGGGCATAAAGAATTTATTACGTCCGTCGAGAGAAAGTTATTACCGCTTTAGTGAAATTAAACTGCACATCTAATGAGACTAGGCTAACTTTCATTAACATCACTTTTATTTTTGCAGGGATAACTTTGTTTTATCGAATAGAAAAGAGGAGAGAGAGAGAGACGTGGGGACTTTGATTACATGATAGAAAAAAATTAAATATTTTGTATTAAGTGCGATAGTTTAAATGAAATTATTCATTCCTTATATTTACTTTTTCAAAAGAAAACAAATATATTTTATAATAGCAACAATAATAAATAATTAATGTAATATTTTATAGTAATATTTAGTCTCAATTATAGAATGATATTTTAAATATTATTTTTAGATCATTGTTATTCAAAAGAAAACGTAATTTCAAGTTAAAAAAATAAACGATATATCCATGTAATTTTAAAAGGTTTACTATCAATGTTTCGAAAAATAAGTTTGGTTCTTTTCTATCAAATGAAGATAGAATTTCCACAATGTAATATTATTATTTTATATTTATATATATATTATAATAAATTATATAATCAATCCCAATATGCGGGAATGCGATTCGATTAAGTCGATACGTACGTATTGCTTCATTGAATTTTATAATTCAACAAAATATCCCCGCACGCGCGATTAGTGCAGATTATTTCTCTTGTCATACCTTCGTCACCTAGTCAAAAATTTATCCACCAATAAAACTCATTAAGTTGTTATCTCGCAGACAGTGGAAGAGAGGCGGGAATACCTTCGCGGAAATCTCTCGACTGTTGATGCTTCTACACACCGTATCTCAATTCTCATCTCGGCCGTAAAACTGGAATGTTCCGGCGCGAATTTTCCTACGCAACGAATAGTCTCACGTTTCGTCGGTCGTCGTAGTATACGATAGTGCGTCGTAGTAATGATAAATGGAGATAACGCGATTAAAAAATATGATTGCGATAAAGTTCTATCTACATCTCGTTATGCCGAAATGGAAAAGTTATTGAACTATAAAATCGTCGCATTAGTGCATTAACTAAACCTTAGAATTAATGTTCATCATTTATACTCATAACATAAAAACGAAATAAACATTTTTGTAGATTATATATATTTAGCAATATTCCGATCTTTAATATTATTGAAAACAACATATCGTAAGATTGAATTGATCACACATATGCCGTCTTCTTAGAATCCTTCGAAAGAGAAATCCCTTAAAAGATTTTTAACCTGCTCAAATTGACCCGCGTGAAGTTAGCCCCCAACATTTAAAAAAATTAACTTTCTGTAGCTCATTCGATTGCTCATCGTTTGCACATGTATACACATTTCGAATTTTCGTTTGCACACTTCTAATAAAAAAGTTATTAAAAAAACAATTTTGCGGGGACCAACTTCACATTAGTCCCCCAACTACGAGCAAATTAGATTGAAGTAGCCTTAATCGATAGATTTTTGTTTGCACATTCCTAAACAGGTCGATTTTTTTATTTTTTGCACACTCTTAGTTAAAAAGTTATTAACAATTAAAATTTCGAGATTACGGTAGATAAGCTCGAAACACGGATACTGCGTTCAAAATGGCATTAATCGATAGATTTTCGTTTGCACATTTCTAAACAGATCGATTTTTCGTTTGCACACTCTTAGTTAAAAAGTTATTAACAAATAAAGTTTTGAGGGGCCAACTTTATACTACAAAAATATATACGTTTCCCTCGCGAATTCTGAAGATATGCGTTTGTAACGGCACCAATCGATAGATTTTCGTTTGCACATTCCTAAACTGATCGATTTTTCGTTTGCACACTCTTAGTTAAAAAGTTATTTGGCACCCCAGAAATTTATTTGTTAATAACTTTTTACATATTTCACATTTCACATATTCTATAATTAAAAAAATAACAATAATTTTATACACTTATAAGTTTTACATTGACATCAATAATTAAACAGATATGTATATAAAAATTGATAGTAATTGACAGTGTTTTCCGTTATCTGGATAAAATTATCTAGATTTTCATCTAGATGCGATTATTGTTTATTTTATCTTTTATCTATATCATTAAAGTATGTGGCATCTTTATCTATATCTCAGATAAGAAAAGTAGTATATTTTATCTAAAATTATCTAAGATAATGTAATCAGTGCGCACTAAATATAATTTTTAAAATTCTTATGGAATCCCCTCTAACTTTTTAGTCGGTAAAAAAAGAAAAATTTTGGTCCTAAGTAGAACTAGATACGATGAGTCTAAGGATTTGAAAATTCCCATTTTAAATAAATTGAGTTTTAACCGAAATTTAACTTTTTCGATCTTTGCAACATATCGTGCTTACAGTTTTTTTTTTTACATAAACTTGGAGGTCGATGGTCTTACATAATAAAACATTTGAAATTTCTTGAGATAATTAAAAAAAAATATGTAATTGCATATTGCAAGTCGCATAATTTTTTTTAAAAGCAACCATGTGTTTTTCTCACAACTGATTCATCCCACTATTTTACGCATAAAAGTATTAAGGTACAGTTATCAAAAAATGAATAGTTTACGAAATATTTTATATTTTATGTCAAAATATTGTAATGAAGCTTTATATCTCCGGAACGGCTTATGCAAAAGACAATTTTTAGGGGTGTTTTGAAAACGTCTCGACGAGATCTACAACTTTTATCTCAAGGAAAAAATTAAGTTCCATTTAAGACATTAGTCGCCTATAAAATTTTTTTAAAACGACGACATCTACGACATTACATCGGAATCATATGTTCCGCTTTAGGCCATACAACTTTTGTCTGCAATAATTTTCCGTATCTTTTATATTTATCGAGATATTTGCCTGGGGCGATTAAAACACCCTGTATAACGTATTAATATTAAATATATACGCCTGCTTTCTGTAGTTGTCTCGAGTATATTATTTTCATATATCCTATATTATTTTAAATATTATCTTGAAAGTATCTAGATAAAACACTTAACTAATTCATCTTTTATCTAGATATACTCTAACCGGAATTATCATTATTTTATCTGAGATACATGCGCGTATGTCTTATCTAATCTGTATCTAGATTATTTCAAGTTATCTAAGCGCAACACTGGTAATTGATATGATATGATGATGATATATATGATGACTCTTATATTATTTAATAAATTAATTCCTAAGAGTTTATATTAATTTCTATCAATTTTAATAATTATGCACTTTGAAATTGTAACTTTAATCTAATCATAATTTCTTTTGATATTTGTGCAATAATTAATATTTATTAAATTTATTTATTTATCAAATAAGTTGAAAAGAAATAATTAATATAAAAGATGATAGATTTATAAAATCTTAGAGAGTATTCCGTTGCCATACTTTTCTATATTTTTACATGTAATTAATTATCACTCCAATTTTTGGGGCACGTGCCATTGGGTCAGCCATCTAGAATAAAAAAGTGTTACAATTAGTTAGTTACAATTTCGATATAGTGACAAAACCAACCACTTACGTGTGGGTCAAATATAGTTCGACTCGTACATTATTGTTCTGTATTTTTTGCCTCTTGCGGTGCGCCACTGCTCTTTATTGGCCCTGGAAACGTGACTTGGTTCGACCTCACGTTTCTTTGACGGTGTCCATCAAGTCCATTTGACGGAACTGATCGACTAAGTATCTTGTTTTGCCGGTCTGCAATGTACACTTTCTTTCGTAATCATCCTTCTAATGTTTCTCTCGAATTGCAAAGTCGATTATAGAAATAAGTCGCGCATACATTTACTTTACATTTCCTTGAATGGTAATCAATTTCTATAAAAAACAGTATGGATTTTCACTTTTTGTTTATAAAATGTTTATAAAATTTTGAATGTCTCCACAGAGTTTGTAACTTGTATTATTCTGAATTTATTACTATTTGCAGAAAAAAAAATCTTTCAATATTAAACATATCACACGTTTTATAAAAGAAATTTCACGTAAAAATAAATCTTATATAAATATGAATATTAATTAATATTAATTAATTAATATGAATATTCTCAGTTTTTAATTTGAATTTTTGCTTTAGTTTCAGCTTTTAAAGTCATTTACTTTGTAATTTTATAATAAAATATTTTTTATTTATTTACTTGAAAATAGAAAACTCATTCGTAGTGCGTATTTTTAAAATCAATGTGATTAAGATAAGAGATAGTGCAACAAGAACAAAAACTAACGACTTAATCATTCATTTATTGGAGATATAAATTTCACAGCAACCAGAATTAACAATTTATTGTATTTACAAACATTATTGACTTTGTGTAACCATATACATATGTAGTCGAAGTTTAAATTTGTGGATAAATAATCTTCCGTGAAGATCGCGAAGAGCGGTTGTTTGAGTCGTAAAAACATAATAACGTTTCGTCGAAACTCGAAACTCTCCCTGGTGTTTTGATACCTGCATGCTTCTTAACGACGAATGAGAAATACGAGGAAGAAAACAAATGCGTGGGTTCAGTGAGGTGATAAAAGCGCGTGTGATTTGATTGACGCTCCTATAATGTTAACTTCTTAACTCTAATCAATTTTACCAGCAAATGAGTATTTCGTAACGGTACCATGTTCTTTCGAAATTGATTACGTTATACAAAGTGTTCTGGAAAATCTCTATGTAATAATAGGTCTAGTTTCTACCGAAACCTTCAATTCGCACCTAATGCGGTGTAGAACCATATTTAAATCGATGGAAACGCGATTAATCTTTTTCATTACTACTCTACTTCCAATGGAAACAGTATTTCTAATGGATCTGAACAGAAGTAGAACCAGATTAAAGGCTTCGGTAGAAACTGAACTATAGTAATCATTAGCAAAGTAATATTAAATATTTTAAATATTTCATAAGTTTGCACGACTTATTTTCATAATTTTTAAATGTATAATTTTAAAGATATTTATTAATCTGGAAATTAAAATTTTGTGAAACAACAAAATTTTAATTCAACATATTATTTCATCATTGTACGAATTTTTTGGGACACTGTATACATGATTCTTATCGATGATTGTTATCGATGTTCGTGGCTCTTCTCCTGATAATTATGCGCTGTTGCGTTAGAAGATTTTTTCCGTCAAGACGGATTTGACTGATGCGCCATCATCATTTCTCCTCATCGAATAAGATCGACGCATTCCAGTTGCTAAACATTGATGATGAATGATACATGGCAATTACAAGCAGTGGAGAGCCGCGAATGATTGATTTGCTGTGGAGGATTATTGTACGATATTACCCATAGATGCTATTTCATTTATATGATCATTTATACGGTCTAGATAACAGTTTCACAAACCAGACTTGTGGAAAACGAATTTACCGTATAATAATTA
The DNA here is from genome assembly GCA_003063835.1 of Aphaenogaster floridana. NCBI lineage: Eukaryota > Metazoa > Arthropoda > Insecta > Hymenoptera > Formicidae > Aphaenogaster > Aphaenogaster floridana. The sequence continues at coordinate 120,209 of NJRP01000101.1, read as the reverse complement.
TATTATATAATTATAATTCATTATTATACCGTAACAACTTTGATTGCTTTAACATGCAAAAATAAAAAAATAGTGAAAGAATTATATCCTTAATGAGAAATATTGAAAAAAAAGACAATTTTGCAATTCTTATTATATCTATAAGTTGAATTACATAATATAATATGCAAAATGTTAAAAATGATTAACATGAAACTATTATGTGCTAAGAAAATAGTGTAAATTTACATAAACGCTCGTATTTTGACGAATGTTAGAGAAACTATTTACTTAGCAGATTATACAAGCTAAAAATAAAACAAAATTTATCTAATCTTCTGATATTCTCACATGGTATCAGAATATCAATACGATATTTACTCAAGCGTACTCATGCAACTTCTTTAAGAGACAAAAATATTGCGTCCTTTTCAGATATCTTCTTATTATTTAGAAGATAGACGGTAGATATAAGATTGTAACCAATCAAAAGAGTAGAAGCTAGTATATTCGCCAACGGCAGCTGCACCGGCTGTGCTAATATTTGACAGACACCTCCACTCTTGCTTCAAGATAACTGCGAAATCGTAATCTTGTGAGATTTCAAGTCTTCGCTTTGTCGATGCGTAAAATGTCACTAAATTAAGTTGTAATTATGCAAAAAAACTTTTAAAGGTCATATATAAGTATATCGAACACACTATTAATCAAGCTCTATAATAATACCAGAGAATTTTTACGGAAATAATAAATCTCTACTAAAGGGTACTTGCGACCATCGAAAGTACATCAACCTCGGCCACGTCTTCGATATATTCCAGGATTAACGAATTATATGGGAAATTAATTCCGATCTAGATATTATCTGCACAAGTACGAGACTCGTGTCATCAAATATCTTGAATCATGTATCAAGTTTCGAGAATTTATTAACTTTGGAGAGGAAATATAGCCCGCGATCTCCATCGAAAAGTAACACTTAAAAATCTTCTGTTTTTATTAAATAAACTTCAGAAATGTTTTAAAATATAAAAAGTTTTAAAATAATTTCCACATTTAGTAGAATTTTTGTAGCAAGTTTTTATAACTATTTTCTTTATTAGTGACTATTAAAAATTGATGTGTTCCTTATATTTAAAAAATGATTTATTTTTACTTTCTTATGCACATAGTTTTAGTTTCAACAAAATTTAGCTAAATAGATAAAGATTAAATATAATAATTAGATGAATTATCATTATATGCCATATTTCTCGCACTCTTGATTAATCTTTTATAAGGTAGTTTACGAGGGAGCACCTTTTGTGTATTGACTTTTTATTTTGCTGTGCTTTAATTGCAAACGATGAAATTACCCTATCCGTTACGTGTACTTTTAATGCCGAGTTTTACGTGGAATGCATTTTGATTTATTCGCATACCCGTTACTTTGCGACATGTGCTACACAAAATAGAAAACAGGATTATAATATATACAGAAAATTAAATCTTTTATTTAAATTACATATTATTAATATTTTATAGTAATGCTTGATAAAAGAACTAAATATTTACTCATTACTTAATGAATATGTACGAGGTCTCTTTTGATTAAAGAAAATTTGCGTCTTTTTATTTGGCTGTCATATTGTGTTAGAAAGAAAGAACTAAAACAGAATAGATGGAAATATGTTAATAAGTATTTTGTAAATTTAATATAATAATATGTATAAATATGTAATTATATTTATAAATATATAAAAATAGAAACTTTTAAACAAATAGTTTCATTGTAATTGCATTGAATTTTTTTCATTACTTGTTATTACTTAAATTATTGTCTAATCACATTTGTTTCCGATTAAGAGGGATCTTTTTTACGGGTATATTCGGCGCGGACGACGGTCATGTCGTCGTTTATTTAATTCGAGCATGAACGACAAATAGAATGTTATGAATCACTGTTACAATTCGCGGGAATTAACGCGGCGAGAAACATTGCCTTATTAATACTTACGCTCGTCAAATTATGAAAGTAATTAAGATGGACATTCAACCACGATACCGCCAGAATTCTCTTGATCCACGGTATAGTGTGGCGAACCGCACGAATTTCACGTTTTCTCTATTACGATCGATAAACTCTTTGCTAATGCCACGTGGTAGGCCACCATTTTCGATCGTAAAGAAGAAAGCGTATTTATGGAGAAGGTTAAGGCGTTAACAGTCGCGGGAATACATGTTACCGTACCGAGGTGGCAATTAATGGACTTGGTGCACGGCGATTTGCAAGCGCGCAAATTACATTCGTAAAAATGGTTTAATCGGCGATTTACTAATTCGTACTCTTTGCTGTTGTGAACGCAAATTTATAGTTGCGATATACTATGCAGTTTCAATTTCTTCTACTTATAGTAAAATACTTAATAAGCTTATATAACTTTTTTTTAATCCTCAAGTATATCTTTACAAAGGAATTTTGTTTATTATAAAAATTTCTACATTTTTACAGATGTTTAATGAAATTATCGGCAACACCATTATTTAAGACATTGCTTAAGGGTACATTCTCATGTAAAATTTTCCAAAAATTGATTTTCCAAAAAGCAGAGGGGCAACAAATGTTTGAGGAAGCTGAAGGCTTACTTTATGAACCAGGAATCACTGATTAACGGTACACGGAGAGAATTTTTCGTTATATTTTGCCGCAAAATTCACTACAAATTTTACTATGTTTGGTAATAAGCTTGGAACAACTTGGCAATCTGTCAAATATTATTGGTAACGAAAGGAATTTCTGAAATATGGGAGAAAACATTTTATAAACAACATAATAAAAATTACCAAGCAGATTGTAACACCCGACACGAAAAAAACCGAGAATCATCGGACTTAGCCAATAAATTACCATGCTGCATGGTAAAATTATCATGAGCGACTAAGTCAGATTGAAAATATTATGCTGTATTGTAAAATTTATATAAGATATTTTACATGTTTAGCACTACTTGGCATCTATTCAATTTAAAACAATAAAGAATCATAAGATTTTAACATATTTTAAAATTATGGAAATTTTACTATGTATTTTAGTAAAATTAATCAAATATATTTTATATTTTATTGTGATAGATATTAATATTTTTTATTGTGGTAGATATTAATCAGAGAAAATTGCATAAAAATCTCCGAAATACCATGTTGTCCCATGACTACCATGATTTTCAGGATAAATTTTAAGAGAAAATTCTCTTTGTGTAAATAATTTAATTATAATTTTATTTTTAAAAAATCTTTAAAAAAACTTTAACCGCGTTTTTCTCAAAACGTTGTTTTTTGGGACGGTTGACACGATTTTGAAAAAAATAACCGACTGATTTTAAAAATTCTTGCGGCGTTGTATTCGTAGATAAATTCGCTATCGCGTATACTAGAATAAAACGTTTCTATTGAAAATTAAATTTTTTATTTAACTTTCTTGAACGAAAAAAAGTCATTTTTTCGCATCACTTTTTTCAAACACATGCCAACTCGCGAATTTGCAATATTTTTCAATAATTCTAGTATACGCGATAGTCACACAAACAAACTTTAAGAAAAAATTTTGTTTTTTGATTTTGGACTATTGGATCTCGAGATATCATGTCAACCGTTTGGTCATCCGAATTTTTCAACGCTGCGCCTCTGAACAGTTTTTTTGGAATTTTGGCCTGAAAATAATGATACAAAAATTTTGTTCACATCTTGAACTGTGCATTAATAAATATATAAAAAATTAAAATTGTCTACCTTATAGTTTTCTTTAAAAAAAATTCCAAAGAAGCCTTATTTTTAGTGCGGTTACACGAGAATGTACCCTTAAGAAATATTGAAAAAAATTTTACAAATTCAAAGCATTTGTAACAAATATTTTATAACCAATTTTTATTGTAAATTTTATTTTATTTATTATTTTGTTATCATAATATTATAGTATTATAGTATATTAGGATTGCTTTGAATTCAAAAAAATTTTGTAAGAATGGAATTTTAATTCTATTGATATTATTTATAATAAAATTTTGTGTTCAATGATTATATAAACTTGTTGTAAAAACCATTGTATTATACAATTTCTGATTTAGTCTGATATATAAACTTGCTTTTACGCAAGCAAATATCAAAAATGAGGGATCAAATTAAATGAAATTTTTTCTACTATCGGAATTTTTGTGCTGTTTAACCGGATCGGCAGGTGATATTAACAAACGCTACATTTAAACGTATAATTCAAATATTCAGATCCCAATCTTCTCAAAAGTCGGTCCAGTTGTGCATTAATTAATATCGGATAAGATCATTTTGACGGCCCTGTGAACGATCAGGATTAGCATCACAGGTCGGGCCTTACTCGAATAGGAAAGAATACCGACATTTCTTTTCGGTAAACGAGTTTGAAAGTATAATGATGTCTATAGCCAGTAACAGACCACTGGCTTCGGTTATAGCGCGCAAACGCCCACGTGAGAAAAGGCGAGGAACATTACGTTGCACCTTAAATTAAAACGAGACCTTGTGGCAACGTGGTGGCGCAATACCATCCGTAGTGTCCCATAAAGTATTGTCGCGATCGACAATGTAATCTCGGAACGAGCAACGGGAGGAACTTCCGCTCGAGTTGTACTCGACATTTCTCTAAATGACTGTCGTTTTGTGACAATTGCGTAAGATATTTCTAATCCTGTTTTAACTAATCGCCGTTCTCTGTATTCAATAAGTCGATAAGATAATTTTCTCTTCTTAATCAGGCTTGAAAGCGTTTAAAAATCCGACTTGTGTTACTTTCTAACTTAAACACCAAAGCGGTTTACAACTTATCCTATCAAATAGTAAAAATAAAATAAACTTTGGGGTCCTTGGTTAAATATAATTATATTCAACTTATACTTTTCTTACCAATTTAGAATTTTTCTTAGTAGATGCTAATAGTCTTCCGAGGCAGTCAATCCATATTAAAAAATCCGAGAGAACGAAACCCTAAAATCTCCCGATTCGCTCGCTCAAACAGATTGCGATACCGCGATCTGCCAAGGTTCGACCGAGGAACGAACTGCTCCAGGGCAATCGATAAGGTCCGCGCCGTCCATGTTGACTACAAATCAATGCAGACGTGAAGGGACCCCATCCGCCGTAAGGGCCATTAAAAAGCTCGTTCTCCATAAAATATTTTATCCGCTTCGCGGATCAATTTGAAGTCCGTAGAGCGCATTTCGCCCAGTTCTACCGCGATCCGACGGTGGCCATAGCCTTTTTTGGCGCACCAAATTCATAAATAATGGCTAAAGACCTGGATACGGCTCCCTTGTGCATCACAGTCGGATTTGTAGTCTTTAAGCCTTTTAAGGTTTTTGCGGGCATATACAATCACGTTTCAGGCTTGTCTTTATAATCGCCGCGAGTAGTTCGTCTCGAAGGTGGACAATTTTCGGGATACGCGATCGATCAGCGATGTCGTGAAAACACGTATCCCGAAACACAGTTTAACACGTGTTCTGGCACCCGCGTCAACACTCTAGGCTCCGACTATTCTTCGTTTTAATTCGCGTTTACAAAAAGAATCTTAATCGCGCGATACCAGCAGTCGTTTATTCAAATTGCAAATATATAAATACTATAAACCATGGATATTGCTGTTTGCATTAAATTATATCATGTAAAATCCTAATATATTCAAATATCTTACAGTTCGTTAGTTGAGTGGATGTATATGGAATTTATGCGAGTAAACTTGTTATGAGTTCTTCCTTATAATAACTTCATGCTAGGAATTTCTTGTTTTGTTACAAGCATATACATATGTTACAACATTTTTTTAAATTCGCAATTTATTACGTAACTTTATACATAATTTAATGGTCAATTTGACATTGCTAAATGTACTGACGATCTCCATTTTAAAGGTTACAACTCTTCTCTTCTCGTTGGAATTCTAGCCATACGTTTAACTCTCCGGTACCGCATATTTCTCGTCGCTGCATTCATATTCTCCATGGTCTTGGTAGACTGAAGACTCGTCTCTTTTCTTCTTGTCAACCCGGCCGTCGGAAACAAGTATAATAAGTAGAGATAACGGGAACAGCGGCCGACACAGATGATAGCTATTTCTTTCGAGGATATCCCGTGCGCGTTCATCCTGTACTCTTGCGACACGTTCTATATTCTATTGTATCAGCGAGCTATGCCAGAACAATCTCTTCCGTGCTCTTTCCATTTGCATTATCGCTTCAAAATTCCGGTATCAAAAACCGTCCACGTGGACAGACTATTCTTTGGCCTTTTTTTCTAGACACTCGTTTTAGTCAATTTGTTTCGGTACGGCTCAAAAAGGCCCCGCACCGACATTATTTTAAAGAACCAAAAGTCATCGTCACAAAATCCAATTTGACATAAAACGATGTTTTCTCTAGCGAACTTTGTCGTATTCACATTATTTAATTTATGCGACGTTTCTTCGGTACTTTTCCATAGTATTTTGTCAAGAGCGATTCATATATCCTTTTAAGCTATTTCTCAAGGAATATTGTTAACTAAAAGAAATTTTGAGAAACAGGTAAATATGTGAAGAATATATGTATTATGTGTTTTTTATGAAAGTTAAATTTTCATTTACCGAAAGTTATCTGTGATTCCATGAATTACTTTTTATCAGCTACAAAAATACTCTTGAGCGATTGCTCTATAAACTATAATCGTGTAGATAAAAACTCAATAAAGATAGAAAAACTTCATGTTTCAATATCGAAACATAAAATGATTGGAAATTAAAGGATCTAATAATATAATGTTAAATTATTTAATATTATTTTATACATTATATATATTATATTATAATTATTTCAATTATGTTGAAATAATTTTATATTAGTGATACACAAAATACATTTGAACGTTGCGAATAATTACAAATTCATTATAGTAAATAAGATAAAAATCTCTTTAGCATCGAATCGAGAATAAAATAAGAAAATAATAGCCAGGCGTGTTCTTGCAGAGTAAACGAACGTGTTTCTTATTTTATTATTTGTTAATAACATTCCAATTATAAGGTATCTTTAATCTATTTGCCAATCTAGAGAATTACTGACTTAAGCCAGCCTCGAATGTATGGCGATATTATAACCGTGATATATCCAATTTACCCATGTACTCCTTTAATTGTAATACAGAATCTTTTCGAGAGACTATACTTTAAGGATCCTCAGTCGGCAAGACTCCTCTTCCAAAATCCGAAACTGGTTTTCAGATTGAGAGGGATAAGCGAGATTTCTGAGCCGCCTCGAGAACCGTCTGAGCTTTCGCCGTGGTAGCGTTACTCGTCCAAAAGCTGTCGGTAGGTTCTTCAGGTCGTGCCGCGCGGTAATCCTATACGTCTTAAGAAACTGGTTTCCGCACGACGTGTTGCGGGTAGCGCGCAAAACAAATTAATAACAAGAACATCATAACCGCGGCTCCAAGGCTGCCCCGAGACGCTCACGAGCCGCAGCTGCTATACCGGGTGAGCCGGCTCCATTGTTATTCTCAGAACTGAATCTTTCCGCGGAGAAGACATCGAACCGCGGTTCGTGGCTTCTCGATTCTTTGTGTTCATTCAAGGTATGCGATTGCTTTATCGGAGTATATAAAAACGCATCTTTGCTCTTTTTAAAATAACGGAAATGATCAAGCATCAATTTTTTGAGAAAATAAACTCTACATTAGTTTTCAAGCATCATTGCTATGTAGCGCAAAAAATATGGTTGCGCGGTTCTCCCAAGAAACTTGGTAAACTAAATTACGTGATAAAATAATATTAAAATACGAATATTAAAAAATTTCAATAAGTTTCTATTTAATTATCCTGATTAGTAAAATTATCTGCATGATTATTCACTTCTGACAGCATACATTACATATGACGTAGATAACATTACATGCGTGTCACTTAGATTCATTGTTAAGCTGTTACATTAGACGCGGATCAGCGAGAGGAGAAACAACTGTCGCATTGTGCGATGAGGTAACCCGTTGTACGTCCCTCGACTATCGATATACTGCTACTAGGTCACGTAGCCCGCCTATCCCGCATTACGTATGTGTACTGACTCGTTATTTATGCACTCCCTTATACACACCTCTCGCGTATTAATCGCTCATGCACGAAAGCTTAAGGCGATTGGGGGTGGAAACGGGACAGCAATAAACCTGTATTTTCTCTGATTACGCTTATTTCTTGGCATCTGGCTTTTTATGTATATGTCACGTTCACATTAGTTTCGTAAAAAAGTTATGGTACAGTATCCATTGGATGCTGCATCTACCATCAATTGATAATGGCAAATAATGCCACACTTGATTTTTCGTCAACAAGGAAATCTTTAATATTTGACTCGTATTTTCAAAATAAAATTGATATGTAACTGACAAGAATAAATCAACCTTTTTTTTTATATTTCCAAATAAACTGTTAACAAGGAAAGTGTGATCGGAAGTTATTTTTTGCATTATTTAATATTGCGATATTTCAATGTATAATCTAATTAATAATCTTTTCGATCAATTATGAATATGCCCAGCGGCAAGAATGGGTGAGATTAAATGGACGGGCGTTTTAATTACGGTGCTTCGCATATTCATTAACGGATTTCAGCCGGGTCATCGTTTCGATGCATCAAACGTATCTCATCATAGGATCGATTGTGTTCTTAAGAAGAGATCTGCGAAGAAGTCGCTATCACGCCCTGTGCCAGATTGGCTTTTACTGCGCCGTTTCTTCAAGTTCGATCTCTCCTTCGATCTTCGAAGGCCGATGGTGGTCCAATGCCAGTAAGGGCAGGCTGATCGGTACTTTTCAAGACAACAATGGCTGACTCATCCGATATCGTATCTACTTGATGCATGGTCCATGGGGAATATTAACTGTGAAACTATTATCGCGATCAAACGTTGATTTACTTCCAAGGGACCGCATGTAATGATCGCTGGTTCACTTGCGTTCTTAACGTATTTATTCTTCATTTAACTGTCGAATCAATCAGGAAAAATTGTTGTGAGGAAGTCGAGAAAAGGACGACTCTTTAAAGTCTCCATGTTTTAACGTAGCGGGTTTTTTACGACACAAGTATTGGCAAACAGTCGTGATTTCAACTGGGTATTTATCACCAGATCAGGTTACCTGTGTTTACCAGATCGCCCGAGGTCAGTCAATTTGAACTGTATTTATTCATGTGGCACGTTTGATTTTCGATTTTTGTTCTACCAAAACGAAGCAACAGATATTTACGATAGTGATCCAACAAATTTATATTTATAACTTCATAATAAATTATATTGCCTTACTTTCAATTTATAGCATTTTTATCAATGCTCTCTCTCAATCGTTATTAAAGAAAAAAAGATTAAATAAGAAAAATTAATTTTGTGTATAAAAATCAATAAAAATTTTTTTATTAAAATTAATAATAATTTCTTTAATTAAAATTGCTTAACTCAAGACCTCTAATAACTTTTCATTATTCGTAATGTAACAAAAAAATCATAAGAGAAATTATTTAGAAATAGCATAATTCTTCTTCTATATTATTCTTCTTCTTATTATATAAATGTAACGTTGTCTCTTCTGTACATAAACAGATGCACAAGTAAAAAAAGTTCTTACAATTATCGGTTAGCTATTTAAACGTCGACTTCCAACATTGCACAACATTTCAAAAATGAATATTAATAATCGATAAAAATGATCGCTGCGTTAAGTCTCTAAAAGTTTCCTTTGTAAAGAACATAAAGAGCATGGTTAACATTTCAAATTAATTATTTCGTGGACTAAAGAAATTATCCAAAGCACCGAATAAATCGGAAGGATGGGAATGACCTGGAACGAACAGTTGTCGAAGCATATTTGCATGTGACATGATGGCAGAATGCGGCACGAATCGTCGCTCGACATCGATTTCCTCTCCTTCCTTTTTACTCCCGTCCTTCCGAATCTTTTTAAAGCCGTTTTCGTCTTCCCGTTTGATCCGAAGAAAGATAATGTATTTACACGAAAGTAGGGAATACAGCTAGTATAATGACGTGGAATAATGAACGAGGGACGATCCAGCCAGGCACCTTTGTTAATTATTCTAATTAGAGATGAGCCGACTTGGCCTCTAAGTGACCCATGTAAACGACGTTGGTAATGCCCACATGTAGGCGATCGATTGACGCAAAGGAAAAATGTGCACACAATAATGCGAGTAGTTAGGACTGTAATTATTTAGTTTTATTCAGAATGGATGCAATTTGATTATGTTTTACGCGGATTATAGCCTGCATTGATACATACATTCGTACACATTAATAAAAATTGCTCAAAAAGTAAACACGTTTATTACAAATAACATATTTTAATATTTAACAACAGTAATATGCTATACTTATAACATCTTATAAATATTTCCTCTTAATTTAATTTCTGCTCAAATCTGCGATGTATGATCTAAATGTATGTACATATGTATATAATGGTATGTAAGTAAATTCTGCGAATGCGTGTAAAAGAGCGTTAAGTGATCTCCGCGCGGGCTGAAACTTCTGTAGAATAACCATACCGATAATCCTCTTGCGAGATTCTGCTCGATATTTTTCCTTTTCACCGAGACGAGGGTTCTGGTCGCGATACCGAAGAAGAAGAAAGAGAAGATAAAAACGAAGAAGAAGAACAAAATAAAGCAGCGTCATGGCGCATGCGGCGATTCTACCACGATAACTTTAACGTCCATGGAATGTTGGACTTGCCGAGTAGGCAATTATAACTCCGCGTTTCGATCCCGAGGACCGATGCACTTTACGAGAGGGAGAGAAAGAAGCCGCAAGAGAATGGCGTTTCGGCGAAATTCTTTACGAGAAGAATACGAGAGAGATAGGTGTTCAAAGTTCTCAGCGATTAATGATCATCAACCGGTCCTTCCTGATACTGAGCTGAAAAAACCGGACGAAAATGAAGCTACCAAACAAGTACTGTCTAATGATGTTCTTTACATTCTGTGGTTATAATTTAATTTGTTTTTATACTTGCAATTTTTCGGAGACTTCTGTGATAACAGAATTGGAGAGTCTCGTTTCTCTTTTTTCCTAAACTCTTTAATTCTCAATAAATTTCTGCCAAAAAAAATTTACTCCAAACTCCTTGACGAAGACACTACTCTGTCGTTCTTTTAGACTATTTGTTGGACACCAATGCACATTTTGCGATATGATATGAGAGCATGAGCGCGGACTCGGGCAGGATCCATTAGCGGGAAGAGATAGCAAGGTCGTCGAAGAAGGCACTGACCGAAACGAGCCCGATGAAATGTTTTACCTAGCCAGCCGAGAAAGAGAGAAACAGATAAAACCGCACCGCCGGAGGTCCTTACGGCCGCTTACCGTTAACGTTTAGTCTGCGTGCCTCCGAGATACTTCTAAAGTCTCCCTAAACACTCAGAAATATGATCCTGCGGCCCAAGGATGAATCCCGCGACGTAATACGCGGGCGTCAGGAAGCGGCGGTGCACATTTTGCGTGTCATATAACGAATGCATGCCACGAGCGGCGAATGCAAATGCCTTTTGCACTCCCCGAGTCCTTGGAAGAACGCGATATATCCTCGTATCGGTGCGAGTGTGGGTGGCGTTGAAGAGAGAGAAAGTGCAATAAATTATTTCAATAATCCGAGGAGATGACTGGTCCTCTTGACGGAAACTAATGTATCCGAGCTTACTGCGCGGAAGAATGGTTTAATGTTAATCACATTTGGTCTTTCTTTTTCTCCGGTCTCGTTAAAGCACTGAGTAATAAATTGATGGTTATGATTGAACAAACAATATACGTGTGTGTGCGCTATATGAAATATATTTATATTTTAACAAAATTTCTACTTTATTTAATATTCTTTACAATCTAAATATGTAAAAAAGTCGATAAAGTTTTACTATTTAATATTATTGCATGTAGAGGAAGGTCACCGATACCGTCATACCACTTTGTTTTTGGACTATATTTCTTAAACAAAACTAAACATAAAACTTTTGAAACATGAATACAAATTAGAAAGTGTCTTCTATCAGATGATATAGTGGTTTTTATAATATTGTTTCATATTTTGTAATAATTAATTTTTCATAAGATAAAATGAGCATCTGAGAAATTTGGCCCCAAAACTGACATAGTAGCACATAGTAGACAATTTTGCCAGAATTCAGTTGCGCGTTAGGTTAAGTTACTTGTTCTCGTTCTTATCGACAAATATGTCATTTTATGATGCACCCTGATTTTATGTTTGAAACTACGCTATGAGAAAAATAAGAAAGAGAAAAATCGTCAGAATTTTATTCTCGCATTTTTTGAAGAATTTGTTTTTAGCTGATTTTATATAGAAACAAGCCACAAATAAATGAATTAAGGATTTTCACTTCTTTAATTCTCTAAGCAGATCATGTTTTTATCAGTATTAATAAAGTGCAATATTTAGTTTCCGAGAAATAAGGGAGTGTCGCTTTAGGAGACCTATGTCGGTATCGGCGACTTTCCTCTACTTCTCTCTTTTTCACCCCGTTATTTTTCTCAATTCCTTAATAATCAATCATGTTATAACGTGCATGAATTATTCAAACTAACTGTCTCTTCTTCTTTGTTCCAGGTAAGTTCGAGGGTCAAGTTTGACCTGAACCGACCTCGGGGGCTATAATGCACCCGGCTCAACAGATAACTATCGGAAAGTTCGTTAGCGGTCGAGGGCGGTCGAAGATCCGAAAAATGTCAGGTAAAAATATAACAGTGGTCACTTTTCGAGGAAGAAGATGCAACTACTCTGTTCGTTGTGCAGATAAAGCACTACGCAACGACGCGAGCGCAGCCAGTTTTCTTTGGTGTGTTGAGAGATTGTTAGATCGAGAGGGTAGATTAACGGATGGATACACGTGTCGAGCTCAGATTGACACGAGTTCTCGTTCTGGTGAACTATCTTGACTGCATCTACCGAGAATACAGAAAACTCATACTCCATAAATATTCCGGTATAATCTGTATACCTCTTTATCACTGAGGAATTTTTTCTAGGAACTATTACTTGTTATGTTACAAAATACTATAACGATTTAGTTACACACAATGCAAGAGTTACAACTAACTTATATGTATATTAGTAACAATTTATGTAATACACATATTTAGAGAAGTATCTATATATTTTTAACAGCTTTTTATAGGTATTGCTAATGCTTAAAGTTAATATCACTTAAATAATAACATTTAATTACAACTACAAATATCAACATGAAAGAATCGAAGATATTTCTCTGAAGGCAGAGAAGGCGATCTAGATTTTCTGCATATTTCGTCATTTATGGATTTACTGACTGTTTTAATTTTAAATGCTTGCAAAAAATCTGTTAAAATAAAATTAAATGCGATGAATTTCGAGGACACTTTATATATAGTTTACTAATGATAGAAATATTTATTGCCAATCCTTTTACCTAGCTCTTTACCTTAACATCACCTATATTTATCTCAATACCAGTTTTGGGTTGGATTATTTTTTTAGAATGGCGTCTGGTAAATCTAATGCAATTTAAGACATACGGTATATATAGCATATATTGTAAGTATATACGAAAATACGTATATGTTGCGTGTTATTAGCAACAAGCGCTTATGCAAATATAAAATTGCCCACCGCCTGCCGGCGAACGCACCCCGTTTATTTATTGTTCCCGCCACGAAGTATAATCTGCCGTTTACTCCGGCACGGCAAGCTGATAGATTTGCCAAGCAGATTAGGACCCGTCGCAAAACCTGGGCTGACAGGACGCATCTTGACCGCACGTTTTACAAGTTGTTTTACAACCCGGATCTCGTCGTAGCGAGAACTACCGCTTTCTTTTGTTCCAAGAACAGAGATTTGATTTCTTTGATTCGTTTCTTAAATTTTTGTTCTATTTTTCAAAATAAACAGATGCTAATATACATATAATTTATTTAAAATATGTTTATATATTATATTACATATTAAGCGCTTGAAACTTATATAAATTTAATTTTCATTGTTTCATATTTCTATAATCAGCTGTAATCTCTATAATCGTATTTCTACAATCGTATTTTATAATGCGCTTGTCCCAAAAAGCTAGGATGTATGATAATAATAATAGCGAAAACTTTTAAAAAAATAGTAAAATTGTATTAAATTATATTTATAAATATATTTGAATATATTGTTACTTATTATATTTATTATTTATTGTAGATTCTCGATATGTGTGCAGGTTTTAGATTCTTGATCCAGATAAACTATTTCATGCTATACATATGGTTAGTGTGCCGGATTATTGCTGTTATAGTAATTAAGAGATTATACGTGTTATATAAACTCAGGTACCGACTTTGGTATTCATAATCGAATGCGGCGCCGCTAACCAGTGCTACTGGTAATACTGGATATTCCAGAATATTATATTCTGTCTACACGCATGTAGCCAGATATATTGGGATTTTTCAGAATCCGTATAACATTAAATATTCATTAAAGCGGATTATTCACCGATAAAGGACCGCTTTTACCCGAGATTTTTTGGAAAAAACCACCACAAAAATAGCCGACCGTGATATTATATATACGTCATTTTAAATACGTTACTTTGGTATCCATGCAACTCTCTTTTGTGATTTAATATTAAAAAAGAAGACAAATTTAAATATACGAAATTTAACATGTTAATTATATATTTGTACTTGTATAAAGAAATTAATTTTGGATATGGGACGAACCGGATATTGCAGGATTTTATGGAGGAAACAGTTCGAAGTAAACAGTTGACAATTGTTTTATTGATCTGATTGATTTATAGATCTCGCGCGTGAATACGAAATTTCGCGATACCTTCGTTGTTACGATGTTGACATAAACGTGATGTAAACATGATGAACTGTGATGGCAATTTGTATGCGACTTTGAGAACATTTATACCAGACGTCATTTCTACAGCGAGGGTCCTCCGTAGGGCCATTTGGGGAATTACGACTCGGCGAACAACCGCCTCAATTATCAAGCTCACTCGTAGCAACATTGTTTATAACGGTTCTGTGCCATAAGTATTTATCTACGGGTCTATCCGGTGACGGCTTTACAACCCGTCCACGCACACGACGCAGCGTCCTGCGGACGAAGTTTACGCACAACGTGAGCGTGCACAAAGCGCTCGTTCTCCTCACAGAATAATTCTTTATTAATCCTCGGAGCAAAACTCCTTCCGCGAAAGAACGCCAATAATATCTGACAAATACTGATGCTCGCAAGAAAATATTTAATCGTATATATAATTGCGGTTATATTAAATATTTAATCATGAATGAATAACTGAGTGCAGAGCATTCTATAATAATAATTTTTTCATGTAATGTTGTATAATAAAATATGCTTACTTTACTTAAATATTTATTTTATTTTATTCTAAATATTTTAAATTCTATTCTTTTCTACAAATTTCGGCAATAATAATTACAACACGTCCTATGTTACTTAAGATGTTTTACAATCTTGAAACATTATTCATCCATGGTTAAAACAAATAATATAAAATACGATCTCCATTCGAATTCACTGAGAAAGATGAGATAAATCCGTTTAAAAGTTTTTGTTTCACGATCCTTCTTCAAATCATCTATAAATGATCCGTCCACTGAAAGGATAGATTCTCAGGACCTCATGTCGACCCTTCGCCCGAGAATATGGCTAGATGGGAATATAGCTAGCTGTCGTCGGTAAGAAAAGGAGTATAACACGGGGAAGCTGCATTTTAGAATCCTCCTCCTCCTTCTTCTCCTGTTGCCTAGTTAGCATCCTTGCCAATGGCGGATTCTTTTGTTTCCCGCTGTGGAACTCCAGTCGAGATTCTATCTGATGTAAATAATTATCCTGGAACCTGACAGATGCTGCAGAAGTTCTCTCTTCTCTCGCTTCTCCTCTTCCTCCCGTTCTCCAACAAGAAAAGGAAAGAGAAAGGCCGGCGCATAGAAGCCCCGGAGAGAAATTTTCGTTTTACCCGAGAATCCTGTTTATCCTTGGCATCGCGTATCGGCTCTACGCGCACAGAAATACCCAGGATTCTCCGACACGGAAAAAAAAGAGTAATAAATGGAAATATCGACTTGTTATCCATATTCAGCAGCGAGAATTTCACGTTTTCCGGACAATTAATTCTCGTCTTAATTAAAGCAGCAATAATTTTTATATTGTCTCATCGTGAACATAACAACGATTAACAAGGATACATTAAAATCACGACCAACCGTGGCCAAATAATAATTTTCAGCTAACCGAGCACGAGAATGTCATTATTATAATGACAAGCATGCTCTTTGAGGGAGGATCGTTCGAACCGCTACCATGGTTATTAAATATTGATCTTTTATGCATTCATTCAGCGCGTAAATATTCTCTTCAGTGAATTCGATATTATTAAGTGATTATTATCATATTATCATGATTATAATAATATTATTAAGTGATTATTATCAGAGCAGCTAAGTGAAAGCGATATATTTCCGAACGTATTATATTTTAAACTGTTTTCAGATTTCTTTACGAAAGAGCGAGGATTTCTGCCACGCATGTGTGACGGATCGACATATGTTTACTTATCTTAGTAACTAAATGTAAATTTCTTAAATAATTCATTTTTAATTTATTAACTGCTTTTCTCGTTATTTAAAAATTTCTTAATTAATTTAAAATATTTGAAGACAGAATTATTTTATTTCCTATTATTTATTTTAATGTTGATTATTTGTTTAATGTTATTGTTGATCAGTAGTTATCCTGATTTCCATACGAACAGTGACGAGATATACTGTGATTTACACATTCTTAGAAATCAAATTTGCATGTAATACAGACAACTGAAAGCCGGAGATAAACAATGTTTACGTGATTTTATCTTGTGAAAATAGTCAAGTCGTTTCGAAACTTCTCCGCATCTCACCGTTGTATCTGTCAGATAGCGAAGAGAGTGTCCGGATTATCGTTCGCGTAATTTTCTGTCGTATTTCTCGTTTGTTGCGTTGCGAGATCTGATGTAAAGATATGGCGAACGTTACAGCCGATATCTCGCTATCGCCCTTGACGACCATAATGTCACCCCGAAGGAACAATTTGGAACACTTTACTTGCGACATACGTTCGCCGCCTGTGGGTCCTGCGCACGTCATGCGTGGCAGGGATGCAATTTATTCTCAGGGTTGGTGCCAGAGACTATTAAACAAGAAACACGTTCGAGCTATACATGATTGGTGCTCGTTGACTGAACATCTAGAGATGAATAATAACCTGTCGGTAAGTAATTATTTTTTTGTATATTTTTATTTTGCATAACATTGCTAAAGAATAACAACAAATGCAAATGTGTTACATATAAATTTTAAACAGATACGAACTGTTTAGATAGTTTGATCAATTTCATATATTTTACATGCTATATTTTGTATGTTTATTATATGTGTGTTAATATATAATATAAAAGTTAAATTCAGGAAGAGGATAATAAGGGATTAAAAATAAATATTGTATTTACATACATATTTGCAAGAATCAAATCATATTAAAAGTTTTTTAAAAGTATTATTTCAAATTACAAAAAATTTTGTGATTTATATTACAAATAATTAAATTTGTTGCTCAAAATAATTTGTTTTCTGTTAATTAGTAAGAGTATAGAACCCCTATTTTCACATAATAAAAATTACTTCTTTTAGAATATATTAATAACTAAAACATATAAACATTTGTATCTTACGTATATATATAATCTTGTAATTATGATACGATATTCTATGAAGACAGGTTTTATCAGATATTGTATCTATACAACAAATCTTCTGCTCATTCGAAGAAAAAAGTTCTTTATTTCTTATATTCATTGATTGATGATTTTTATCATAAACTTCCGTTAATGATAGTCCAATTTCGCTTCTTGTTCTTCCTAGTCGCTTATAATTTATCGAGTTCGCTCAACCGACCTCATTTCGAGACATTTCTAGCAGCATGTAATAGGTCCGGCATCATTGCATTCACCATTCACCGTTTACTTGATTTACGATCATGAAATGTCGATGACTCCGATGTCACGATATCTTGTCGGTCATGCAATTATTTTCTTCGATTTCTCCTTTTATTCACAAAGAATAAGGTACGTTTATAAATATATTCTATCAAAATAATAACACATATGTATGTGAAAATGTATCAATGATGATAAAGAATAGATAACCTGTGTCTATATTACATTTTAATAGCTAATCTAACACTTTAACATATTTAACATATTTATCTTATCTCTATTAATCTCGGAAAAAAACCGATCTTGTGTATACAAATTGTAAAAACCATAAAAACCATACAAACCATATGAAATTAGAATTATTATAATTTTATAAGACCGACGAATATGCGACGCGCAGTTCGCATGAGCAGGAATATTCACAAAATAATTATTATTAGGCACCAAGATCCGCCGTGACCGATAGGGGCTTTCTTTCATATTTATATTTGTTTAATATCATCGGTCTTATTCTTAATATCATTTGTTTATTATAATTTTGTCATTTTCGGATATCAACACATATATAAGTTATACAAGAATTTTTATTGGATTTAATAAAATTGACACAAAAATCGCTAACCAGTTATATGATTAATATTCGAAGATTATAATCCGGTAAAATCTATTGCTTTGCCATCGTTTTAGACATACCGATATATTTATGTACATTAGATATCCTAAGTAATATACCGTTCTTTTCTCAACTGCAAATACTAAACATCAAACAGTAAAGATAACACTAAAATACTCAAAACTTTTTAAGTTGCAATGTTTAAAAATTAATGGAATTTAATGGAATGAAATAGATATAAAAAATTTACGAATAAATAAAGGTTTTTTAAATTTAATCTTCTATGTATATGTGATTTTTGTTTTAACATAATTCATATTTCATATTTGATTACTTATTTAATAAATGGAAAAATTCTGGAAAAAGATGACATTTGATCAAATGTTTACTGAGATGAGATAGAGTTCGAATATATTTACCAAAGATAGTATTAATAATCAGGGTGGGACGCGCGATATCAGAAACACAGCACATGTATAGATTTTAATGTACCTGATGATCGGTCGTGCCCGATGCATCATTTTTCGAACGTCGAATTACGATCGTAAAAATGAAGAGAGATGACGGGCGAGAAGGACAAGCATATCAATGAATAGCTGACGGGGATATATTTTAGCGATATCTTTTCACCGAAAAAATTGTATTTTACTCTAAAATAAGCGCCAAGAGGATCTTCTTAGTTTAAGAGGAGAATCTGTTAAACACAGTATATCCTCTAAAGAGATATTCTTAACATGTAAGAATATTCTTACATGTAAGAATATTCTTAACATGTAAGAATATTCTTACATGTTAAGATTCTCCTCTTAAACTAAGAGGAGATATTCTTACATGTTAAGATTTTCCTCTTAAACTAAAAAGATCCTCTTGGCGCTTATTTTAGAGGAGAATACAATTTTTCAATGTTCTTTTATAAGCATTGAGACGACTCGTCTATGTGAATACCTACATACCCGCGCTTACATGCCATAGCGTAATAACGGCGGATACCGATCAGGTGCTGTTTTATTACCGTCCGACGGCTCGAAAGCTTCTTCGGCTAATGGCTCAGGTAGACGATAATGGCTGGCTGCTGCAAGCTTCGTTACTTCTCGTTCCTTTCGCCTCTCGTCTTCTTACTCGCCGTTATTTGATAAGGCGGGCCGCGGAATGATCGTCTCGACTGGGAATGATCGTTATTATCCGCGAGAGAAGATCCGGCCTCGTCGGTCTTCCCTTTTGAAATGTTCACCCCTACGGGCTACGGAGACTCCTTCGTCCAGTCTAATTCGCACTCTATCGCACCCGCGTCTCCCTCTCGGCGCGCGCCAAGCGAGGAAAATCGCGGCACCCGCGGCGATATCGTAATTAACGACCTATAATAACGAATGATAATTTATCGCGCCGGCGTGCAGTTATTCGGTAAGCTTCGCGAGCGCGCCGATAATTTAAGCTAGATCTTGATTGCTGGAAGCGACAGTGGTACGCTCCCGCGAATCTGTCTCGTTGCGTATTCTTATTCGAGTTATACATATAATAATTTGGAATGTGCAACATTCTTGTTAATAGGTTATTCTTCTCGATATTTTTATCACGTTACATTTGTGACATTTTTGAAATCCTTATAAATCTTTGAAACTATTGATATATAAAATGGAAGATATGAGATATATCTTCTCTCAATGCATTTGAAAAAGGAAAAAATAATTTAACTATTCCACATTATAGAAATAAGCGAGGGGTCAACCACTAAGTACATCATGTGTACACCAGATTTTTCAAGATTGCAATATTTCAGAAGATTTTGCCAGATTTCAATAGTTCTTTGTAATCTGAAAAGATTTCACGAAATTCGAAGGATTTCATATGATTTCACAAGATTTTTTAAGATTTCACAAGATTTCAAGAGATTTTAAAAGATTTCAGAGATTTCAAAAGATTTCGAAGATTTCAGATTATAAGATTTAAGCTTGTTTAAG
>NJRP01000101.1:73234-90769 GCA_003063835.1 Aphaenogaster floridana | reverse complement strand
AAAAGTATCTTATTATTTTTCTAAAAAATATATTTAATAAATTTTAATATTCTCATATTTATAAATTTGAATTTTTTTCTATTTAGATTTGTAACGTGAAAATTTCTTTCAATTTCAAACAAGAAGTGATTACAAACATGATATTATAAAGCAATTTTTTTCATTTTCATTCCCATTTTAATGTCAGAATCTTGCGGCAATCAGCTATAGATTTTTGTAAATTGCACGCAACTCCCAGCTTTAGGTCGCGCGCTAGAATCGCCGGCTGCGAAAGTGTTAATATTCTGTATATTTTCTTAAAAAATTCGAGATTTGCTAAAATCAGAATAATCATTGCTCAAAGAGCGTAAAAAAGAGCTTGATTCAACATTTGGATTTTCACGTCCGCAAATACCATGCGTATTCAACAAACGACTTGTAATGACCGACAGGGCACTAATAGTCGCTGTTATTCGACATGCCGTGCACGAAGGGATCACGGGAACTTTATGGATATGATCACCGTTCGCCCTGTGGCTTCTCATGCACGTAGGTACAGGTTGATCCTAAACTTATATACTATTGTATATTGTGATACTGTTAAGCACTGATATCGTTTCATTGAACATTCGGAAATTAAATTTATTACAATTTCATAATTTTTATATTTTATTTTACTACTTATTATTACATAACATGAACAAATATCGTTACGTCTATGATATTATTTGACGGTAGCTTCAATCTAAATTGAAAATAAATATTTTTTAATTAAAATTTTATTTCTGCAATTAAACTTTTGTAGTAATATTTATAATACTGTATTAAATCGTAAAGCTAATTCACACATTATGAAATTTTAATCATCACAATAATATAATAAAATCTCAATGTGTGAGAGATTAATTGATTAATAATACTTACTGAAAATAAGAAAATTATTAAATAAGCTTTTCAAACAAAATTAATAATAAAGTTATTAATATACATAATATTAGAAAATCTTCTTTTATTTTGTCGAAAAAAATACAATCGACAGCGTTGCATCTTCTGACGGAACATTTTAACTATTACCAATCGGACATGGAATTCTTCGATCTCGTACGATAGAATGGCAAAGAACGCCTTCGTGTTTCGCCTAATGCGCGATGCAGTAAGCTGCACGAGCACGCGAGTTACTGCTGATTAGAAATGCATTCGCCCGACTGGTTCCTCGGTGGTTCGCCGGCATGCACAATACCGAGTGCAACAACGATCGTGAATGCCGGAGCCAAGTTGGCGGACCATCCGCGGCATTCGTGCAATTCGCAGCGTGGGAATGCAATCGAGAGTTAGAAATGCCGATGTACCGCGACGATATCGACGCTCGTTGCAACCCGATAATCTATACTGGTGGTTCTTCCAGATGTAAAGGTCAACTGAACGATATATGGCATTTAGTCAATCGGTCCAGCGAACCTTTTTTTAAAAATGGCGCTGTGAGAACGGTGCGCGGTTCGTAGCGAAATTACGTGTTATGTATTGAAAGTAATTTTGTTTTTAAATTATTCATTCTATTTGAAATAATATGAAAAAAGTCAACTCTTATCTTCAGGAGACGTATAATTTTTTATAATATAAATAATATTTCATTTATTTGAGTTTAGATATACGTAATTTAACTTTTTTAAAAAATAAATTACACTAAAAGAGCCAGCTAATTGAAAGTCTCTCGTGGAAACGAAGTTTCGAGAAACGCTCTTGTTGGAGGCTTGATCGAATTTTGAACGTGCTGTATCCTGTGAGACCAAAGATAATCTACGAGGTTCGACTTCTTGGTATCCTCGCACCTCCGATGCCCGAAAAGAACCCCGCGGTGTCTTAAAAGAGAATGAGGCAGGGGAGGAGAAGGGCCTTGTGCAGAGTTCCCGCGCGATTTATCTGCGCTCTCTTTACGAAATTCTCAGGGATAAGAACTACGGTACCAAGATACGTACCGCACGCGCAGACGGGTGAAACGTAATGATGCAGCCAATCTGCGAATGCATACGTGCATGCCGTGTGTACAAGCGTGCATGCGTGCGTGCGTGCACGACGAAGAACCATACGCACCACGGGCGCAGATAAGGACAGAAATGGCGGCAATTACCATAGCGGACCGATGGCACGAGAGAGACGGCCATATTCATCATCCGAGGTCATTTGAATACCGCGGTGCCGAGAGGAGAACGAGACGAGACGATAAGAGAGGATGGACGGGAGAAAGGAGAGAAGGAGGAGGGAGAGAAGATCGTAGGCTTCGGCGAGTAGGAAGACACGAGAAAGAATGACGTGGAAGGAGAAGGAAGATTCCTTCGTCCAGCATGGAACCAACGCTGAAGGAAAAGAGAGAGGCGATGCATCGGTCCGGCGGGGGCGAAGGAGGGTGGGAGGAGGGGAGAAACCGGTTATGGAAGAAGTAAACACGCGAAGGTGATGTTACCCTCCGTTCCTCTCTTCGTCACTACAAAGTGCCGAGAGTCTTCAAGGATCTGGAGTGTGACGTTCCTGAAAAGTCAGCTGCTGCGGCGCGGAAGAACATGGCGGACGCGACATGGCACGCGCGATCTAAGCTCCTTTCGAAAGAATACACGTCGCAGGGTTGTTCACCTGTCCCAATATATTCAACGTATTGAGCTGAATCTTTAAGAAAAAGGATAGCATTAGAAACAGAAACCAAATTAATGACAGATTAATGTTTATAAATTTTTATATTTCATAAATCTTTCTTTTTTACAAACAACTATTTTAAGAATCAATCATTGTTTGATTCATAGTTGGATATAATCTTTGTTTATTACCTCGAATAATTTATTTATTATGTCAAAGTTAAACATGGGAATCGGTTATATATTTTAATGTTTTTCTTAATGAATAACAAAAATAACTGTAAACAAAATTTATTGCCAAGCTGTCATTAAAAGTTGGAAATTTTGGGTGTTTGTTCATAATCATGAAATGTCTTAATTTACTGTAAACTTTCTTCGAGTCTAGCACATTCCGCGCCTGCGAATAATTGATTTGTGAAAAAGAACCGCCATGAAATCACGATTCTGTTGGTAGCTAATTGCAAACTTGTCGACAATACCGAATCAAAAGCTAACGTTTCTCGATTGAGCAGGATAAATCTGCTGACATATTGATGATCGCATCACGATTCTTGCCCGGGCTAATACCCAAAAAATTTCCAAGTTCAGCTCGTGTATTCAATGTAGTCTTCGATTGAAAGTAGCTCCCTTGCTGATTTTAAAACCGCGCGGGCTTCGAGGCAAAAAACCGCTCCCCATGATGCCGTGTCGTTTGTCGGAGTATGTGTCAAGAAATTGGCTTGATATCGCAAAAAAGATCGATAGTGAGGAAGCGGTTTCGCGAACCGCTTTCAAGCTAACGTTAAAAATAGCTCTTTAATTTTTTTTATCTCATTGAAATACATTGGCGCTGACAACCCTTAATCCATTTCTATATTTAATTAATTATTAATATTAGAAATTTATTAGTTCTTTCTTAATATTAGTTGATACAATTTTGCGGATAAATAGTAATAAATATTTGTACATAGGAAAAAATAGTAGAGTCATATAAATAATCTGCATCCTCATATCAGTTTTTCCAAAACTGCAATTTTAATACGCTCTATGACGCGTGCCACCATCACCGGCGACCCACGCTGGACTTTCCATTCAAATTCTAGTATTTTGAATAGAATAGTCGTTGTATATTGTACCATCGCGGCATCGGTGGGGAGTTTATGCAATCTGACTAGAGAGTCTCGCAAAAATGACACCGCACAGAACGTATTAAAAAAATCTTTTTAGTTAAGTTTTTTATCCATACTGCTTATTACTTGAAGAAGTTACTTACTTAATAGTAAGTAAATGAAACGAAAGCATATCCACAGATTTCATTATTAAAATTTCATGAGCGTTCCTACGGATATTATTGATGCCTTTTCGTACTTTTCGTATTTTTATTATTGCAAGGAAGCGGTTTTATATTGGGGGTTTACATCAATACGAATACATTTTAAAATATACACTACTAATTTCTCAATAGTTGTAGAATCTGCCGGTGAAACAAATGATGATTTGGAATGATTTCAAGAGGAATGCAAGACATTATCGAATAGCTTATTCAAGTATTAGCAAAGTTATAATTTTGCGCATTGATTGCCGAAATTTCTCGCGCAAAATGCCAATTTTCTCGAATGAAAAATACGCACTTTATGGCAATCCGGTATAAAAAACAACTACATTCTTAATCGCGCCATCGATATTCACACTAATGAGCGCGTTTAATGCCAATTAAGCGTTCATTGATCATAGCTTGCCGTCAATTTATTAGATGGGATATCGCGATCTTAATACGGAAATACCGTTCGACCTCCTCTGTAAATAGAGCCTCTTAACAAATATTAATTATGAAGAAACCGCAGTAATATTTATTAGGGGTTCTATCCAACTCTCGATCCAGCTAATGGTCGATGGGACGTCCTACTCGACGCTTTCGTAAGGGTGTCTTCCACATTTCTTCATCCTTGTATCGGCATGCTTTGTAGAAAGAGGCGTCGATATGTTTACCGTTTCGTTTTCTTTCCGTAAATATTGATCATTCGTATGGAACACGATTACGTTAGCGGAGAAAACAACTAGAAGGATCCCATTTAGTTCCATGCTATTATCTATCTATTCCGCCGACTATTTATTAAAGGACATATCTGACCACGTTTTTCTTATCTTCTTTCTTGTTTCTTTTTCGTTCGCATATAGCAAGAAAATCTTTCGATATGTGTATTCTTAAAAATATTATTTTTTGTATATTTAAAATACGTTCAAAAGAGAGTTGGAGAAAAAAATTAAATGATAATAATTTACATTGTATTAAAATTTTAACTTATAATAATTATCTTAGGGTAATTTTATAATCTTGAAAGACTTTTAAATTTGAGAGCATTTAAGAGGATTCTAAAGTGACGGGAATTATCGACAATTGTAGGTTAGAGCGATTCTCCGAATTGGCTGGACAGAATTGCAAAAACAATATCGTACACGTAAGTTAACGCAAAAATTGATTACATATTTTTCTCTACGATTAGTCGTATCTCAATCGGCGAAAAAGATTATCTTTCTCTTTTGGAAAACAGGATTCCTTCAATAATGTGGCAACTTATTGACTACGATTAATTTTTCGTTCGTATTCACAATGTTCCGCATAGCAAAAATATTTGCTACCGACGAAAATAAAAAAGACAATTGATATTTGTAGCTGGCGAAGAAAGAACAAGAAGGCTAGCAATGACGGAAAGCAATAGGGGCGGTAAAAGGAGAATAAGTCTAAAAAGAACGGAAAAAAGAGGATGATGCACCACGTTATCTTCACGGTGCACCTTTTGCGCAAACCTGTAGTATCCTCGATATATTTGGTCGGAGGTCTGTAACTTGCGGATGTATACGAGGGATTATCTCAGGAACCTCACGCAGAGAAACGGCCCGCCATTTTTCCGTATATTTCAGTCCTAACGCGCAAATCCTAATATTAAATAAATAATTTTACTCGAGATTATATTATTAACAAATTCTCAGAGGCGGATTCGCCAAAAAATTTCGATTTAATGCACATCCAACAAATTTTTTCCAAATATTTTTCTATTATTCAAATAATGTAATAAGGATGAGCAAAGCAAGATATTCGTGCTGAAGATAACTATATTTTACAAAATTTCTACCTTAACAAACATTTCGATCTTACATTAGGTCATCTTTAATGGCAGTTTTTTTCTATTGTATTGTGTACTCTAATCTTTTTTCGCTTTGTAACCGAATAGCATAATATTAGAAATAGAATAATATATACAAATATATGTATATGCATTAATAGAATCTTTTGAAACGCAAAAAGCCGAAGATAATTCTAGTTTGATTTATTGAAATAATAAATACTGAATAATAAATAAATAATAAATACATTGAAACATTCTATTTATAAAATATTTTTTTCTTATACATATATAACAACATAAATTTTTAAAAATGTATATATTTAACATATATATATTTAAGAATAATGTTTTAAATAATCCATAATACGTAATACGATTTAAATTAACGTATATATAATAGTAAAATATGTACTATCTCAATTCGAAAAAATGAAAGATGGATGCTCTTCAATCCAACTGACTAGATCCAACCGAAAAATTTTTTTAGTTTTATCGTTTCGAGAAAATTTAACTTGTACTCAATATAATTTAATTGTTAATAACATTAAAACATCATGCAGAAACTGTGATGTATATTAGTGATAGTATCTTATATGAATAAATTTAGCATTTAATTTGCCTCAATCAATATATTCTGTACATATACGTTAAAAATATATATTAATACAAATATATATAATAGAAATAATAATATATATATATATATATATATATTGTACTCTAAAAGCTTTTGATTCAAGTTTCTCTAATTTTTGGTGATATTTTGGTTACGCAGAAAAGTACATTTTATTCCAGAGCAGCATTCCGTACCTTTGCAACAACTGCATAGCCGTTCATTATCGCGTTAACGTTTAACCTTAATGCAATAAGACGTTGCTCCATAAATTCCTTACTTTTTGTCTGGACTAAAAGAGCGATATGGTACGAGTCCAGGTTCTAAACTTGATGCGGAAAAATTTTTTTGAACCCTGAGGTAGCGGCGCCATTGCTCTCTGAACCGGTATTCTCTTCTGGGCAGTATTTTAGTCGCTCTATGCCCATGGTGTACCCAGCGCCTAAGTCCCATGGGGGGAGTTACCTGCATCAACGACGAGAGAGCCGCGGTGCGAGATGCCTCGAGGGCACTTTTGCCACTCTTCGTGTTCTCGTGCCATGCTCTCGTGGTTCAACAATGGATCAGCATGAGAGATACCGCAGACTGGGTCCATAAGGACGCAGATATAAGCTCTATCTGCCGTTCTCTTGAAACAAAGCATCCAATCGATGCACTCTTCAACCCATCTCCTATATCTCGTCACGCTTGAAAATATAAGAATTTATAAGCTATTTACTAATATTATAAAATAAGCAAATAAATTTTTTATCGTATTATTAAATGGATATCTTTGATTATATCCTCTTTCTTTCGCAAAATTTTTATGAAAAGTTGCCATACGTATATACAATGTAAAAGGTATCATATTTTAGCGAACACAGTTATAAAATCAAATTTTTTAAATACTTTTTAAGTTAATACTTTCTAAATTAAAAAACACGATTTTTTATTAATTTACTTAAAGTTTAATTCATAAAAAGCGTTTAATTTCTATTACTAAATTATACTGTATTAAATTAATTTTTTTGTATAAACTTTATTAATGAAAAAGAAATTAATTCTAAAACGTTGAAAAGATTTTGATTTAAACTCGTCTATTTTAATAACAAAATAATAATGTTTTTACTTAAAATTTAATAATATCTTTATTTTAAATAGACATCCTACAATTAAATAATTTGTATGAAATTTATTGGTGTTATGTAAAATCGAGGAAGAGATTAGAGGACGTGCAGCATATTCATCGCAAAAGAATTGTAAGATTATAACTTCGATGACTTTTAAATTTTAGTTTATCATTCGAAATCGATATCAAAGGACTTAATATCACAGAATATTTAATAATTCATAATTCCTTTCGTTCGAATATTATTCTTCAAAGTCCTAGAAAGAAGCAATTGCTTTTATCTGATTCGTTTACGAAATGCGAAATTTCTCGCGGTTGTAATAAGAATGTGGAGAATCTAACCCAGGTAGCAAGCTGACATTATTTGTCGTCATTTTGACGTCAAAATACGACAAACATTCCTTTGCAGAGTTTTACAAAACAAAACACAGTTTAAGAATTAGATTGTTCGTAAATCGAAACATAAGATACGAGCTTAATTCTTTTCCTGATGTCTAGCTAGTAACCATAAAAATATTCCTCTCTTTCGCAACGAATACCATCATTAAGCATGGAATCTTTCAATATATCATATATCATCACAATAGGAAGCGCCAAAGAACCTAATGATGCTCTAATTTTCGCGCGATGCATTTTTAAAGAAAAGAACCAACTTCTTTAATGCCGAAATTTTGAACTATTGTTATTAGCATAACCAGATACTTTGTGCAAGAACGTGGTTAATCGATGTTAAACAATAGCCCACAAAAATATTGAAATCCCTTGAGTGATTTTATTAGTGCGTTAGCGCAGCTATCACGATCTCTTAGAATTTGTAATGACGAACTTTTACAACTATTACAAAGTTAAAGCGTCTCTTTATATTCGCAAATAAAATTTTATTCTGACTTTTTATAAGTTTTATAAAAATGTTTTAATGAAATTTTCGTGAACACACACACGAAACTTGTATATTTTTATAATATCTTTTTTTTTACAAATTATAATTTATATAACAATATATTATTTCTTTCAATACCGTTTCTTCCATATTACATCACGCACGATCTTTGTGGCGTATGGAGAGGCACGTATGTTTAATCAGCCAGGTAAAGCTTCAACAGAAATCCCGCGACGTCGTTAAACAGCGGGCAAAGTAATTCCTCGAAAGAGTTCCGTAAGAAAAGTATGTGTGTGGAAGCGAGAAATCCTCGGGTATAAACGAAAGAATGCATAATCACGAAGTGGGGAGCAAGACAAAATGAGTGATGGCGAGGATATGTGAAAGAGGAAAGCAAGTAGCTAAATTTAGGTCCACGCACACTCGTAACCACCTGTTAATTTTGCACATATGATCACCTTTGCTCCATTTTAACATAGATTTATAATGAATTTTTAAAGGAAGATCTAGTATCTTCCTTTAAAGGAAGATCTCAGATATCTAGTATTAAATTCTTTAGACGTTATACAAACCATCTTTCTAAAATGTATCTTTCTAAAATCAGATAAAAATAATGTGAATATTAATTCGATTTAAAAATAAAACTTTAACAGAAAAGTAAGATTAAAAATTGTATAATAAATTTTGATCATTTTTCCATCATTATGTTTTATGAATAACAGAGAATTATGTTATGTTATACTTTAATTTTTATCGTTTTAATATTTTTTTATAATGAAAAAACACTAAGAATGACAACAAAAGAGAGATACGGTTTTTATAGCAAAACAGCCTAGAATTTTGGAATTTATCCTGCTCGTATTTTAGTCTTCACACTAGGGAATAACTATGATCCTCTAACGATGCTTTAACTTTCGATGCACTTTCAAAGGAAAAGTTCGGCTTTTCCAGGTATCAAAATTTTAAACCATTATTCCTGCGTCGTTACACATATTAACATAGTCTAGACTGTGTATCTGCGAGAAGTATTATGTGGTCTGTCGGTGCTAAACAATGTCGCACGGACAGTCAAACCACTTGAGGGAACAATAGACGGGAGTGGTGTCCCGCAGACATCGGCGCCGAGGGTGAATCGAGATGGCTGCTTTGGAGAGGACCCCTACGTTACAAAGCTATCGAAAGGGCATGGTCAGGCACCTGCTGAATACCAGCAACCCTCGTGAACCAAACTGAAATCTATAAGGTGATGTGTCCTTGTCATATCCTTGTCAGGTTACGTAGGTCAGGCTCACGCGAAATTAAATTAACACGATTGTGAATTAGGAATCTATCATTTATCTTATATACAAAAGCTATACTATTGAAAACTACAATAAAAGAATGTAGTAGTATTGTATTAGAGATTATTAGTTGGAATTATTTAATTATTTTGATTATATACATGCATATATTTTCATGTTATTTGTTTATTCCAATATATTGCATATTTTTTATAGTAATATACATATAATAAAATAAAACACATGTGTCTTTCATTATGTTAATAAGATATTAAGTAAATTTTAATGAAAAAAATATTACATAATGAAATATAGTTATAAACGTAACATTAATTTTTTATTGTAACTTTTCATCAAGCGATCGATAATGTAAATATCTATAAGAGTTATTAATCTTGCTTTAAGTTTATCTATCAAATTAACATTATCTATGTAATTTGTTGAACATAATTGTCAGTATTTCCTTAGCTAATTTATAAAGCGTATGAAGAAATCGATAAATATGCGTTGCACGTTTGCTCTTTCGTGGAATATCTCTCGACAAGAACATATTTATGATAAAACAAGCGTGCACATCGTGAAAAGGGCAAACGGCCGTTGTACTCTTCGTGTTGCTGCAATTTTTGAGATGCAACGACGAGAGTTCCTTCCTCGAAGCAACTCCGCAGGAATGGATTCTTCTTGGAAACCGAACACGATGTATTTTCACGCCTGTCTAACATAGCTTTTACGTAACTCGATTACAGATTCTTACCCCTCCTCTCGGTATATCCGATTAGATTCATACTGCAACTATGATATACTACTTACAGATTATCAAATTTTGATCCTAATTATTATCTCAGATTCTCGATATTATTATGTAAAAGTAACGGGAATTAACTCTACAATGTATTTATTTTTCAGAATAAGAACATTCTTGATTTCTAACTCTATATTATTAGAAATAAAAATAGTGATTAATCAAGATAATAGCTTATTCTGTGTGTTGTTGTTTCACCTTATAAATTATTTATATAAAGATAATTAATAACAAGTAATATATGAATTATTATGTGATGCCTTTATATTAAACTAGTATTATATTAAAAACAAAAACACAATAATTAAAAGCGACATATATAGAAATAAATTATCAAAAGCTTGGAAAATATTTTGCAGATTATAATTCTCACAGAGAATTTTGCTGTACATTTTTTGATATCTGATATTACAAATACTGGGGTATTTTTTTAAAAATATAAAATAATTAAGGTGCAAAAATATCTTGTCATCTTATCCTCAATTTTTATAAAGACTTACTCGATTAATTTAATTTTATTTGGAACATATTCGGAACCGCTTATCATCATCATCAAATTAAACACTTCCTTCGCCGGAACAGCATCTGCACCCCCGACCTTTCCATCCCTGCGGCATCTTCAGACTCTCTCTTGTATCCTCTGCGCGAGCAGAACATATGCTTTTCTTTTTTCTGGTCCAGATGCATCGCACGCAACCCCTCAGGTGTGTGGAGCTCCGATGGATCTTATATGCGGTATCGCACGAATGTACGAATGTATCCTACACCTACTACTGCGAGTCAGGAGCTTTAACGACTAGTGTGCGTGTATATGTGTGTTGTATACCTGCGTGTAGTACCTGGCTAGAAGAGCAAAGTAGGGGAACTGAACGTTCTACGAGGTAAGACGAAGAGACGGAGGAGGTGCGAGAAGGAGGATGGTGGGAAGCTGGATGGTGGCGAAGGTGTGCGAGGCGGGGAAGTTAAGAGCTGTCTTCTGCTTTGCGGCGTTTTAGAGAGGCGGTGTAGTGGGGCGAGAGGACCAAAGAAGCCCGACGGCGGCAAAGGAGAAGGTGCTCGGCCCTGCCGTGCCGCTGTGCCGATGATGATGACGACGGTGGTGGTAACGGTGGTGGTGGTGGTAGTAGTAGAAGGTGGAAAGGGAGAGAGAAAGAGACGGAGAAGACGAAGCGCAGGAGAGGCGAAGAGAGAGTCCTGCTCAGCGTGGACCTGTGCGTCGTTGCATGGCCGACCTGGAGACTCGCTCTCCGCAAGGTGAGACGCGCGGACCAAAGAGGAGGCCTCGAAGGATCGACAGGAATTCTCGTGAAAGCTGACTCTTCCTCTTTCGCATGCTCATAATCGCGCGCGCGCTCGTGTTCTCCTTTGATCACCTCTGTCGTTCTTCTCTATCTCGCGTTAACTCCAGCTTCTCTCTTCGTGTACTAAGGGGTGAGTGATCTATACTTTTTATCGTGAGGGATCTCCTGACTTTCCACAAAGTGCTCTCGATCCGCCAGATAGATCCACCAGAGAAGTGAGATTATCATTTACCGGTGAAAACATATCATTCTTGTGCATTGGACAGAACTAAACACAAGTGCTCCGTCTTCAGACTCGTTGAAACTTCGAGTGAGGTATATTAGATAAGAGTAAATCAAACTCTCAAACAAACTCGTCATTGGACATCTTCGTGGAAGCGACGTCAGGACGTAAAGTGCGGAGTTGACACGTTCGACCGTGATAACGTGTGCTCAGAGTGTAGCTGTTCTTATCGAGCGCATGAAACCGATCCCTTATAAGATTTCATGTGCGCGTATCCGTCAAGAGAAATCTGCTTACATCATATGAAGGCTGACAATTACGATCGGTGAACGATGTCAGTTGGTTTGCGTTACGAGATAGATCGGAATTATTATCAATAGTATTTATTAATTGGTGCGTTTCTTGGAGCAATTTTGCGAAATTGCGCCGCTCTTCGGAAGGTGAACAGTGTGTGTTTCCTCGGTGGCGTTAAATCGGCAATAAATTCGAATGCCTGGTGCGTGTAAGTGTATACACGTCGCTAACTCAGAAGACTCGTCGCGAAAGTAAACGTTGGAATTTCCTTTCGGAGTCTCTGGCAAGACCATCACGTCGTTCGTTTCGTCTTGGATTTATCTCGCAAGCCACATGAATGTTAAACTGGTGAGTGAAACACGCTTTTACGCTATAAATTTGCAGAATCGCGCTGTCGATATCGTCTACCATCTTTACGCGCCAAATTGCGATGAGCGTGGAGTGTTTACCTTCGTAGTGTGATTTTGCTGCGACAGTGACCACAACATTGGTTCGTACATGACACTATCTTTCGCACATGTCTGACATGCTTTGACTGCAAACGATAAGATATTAAAACTTGAAAATTCGTCTTGCTATTCAACGCTAAACATGATCGTATTATTGTCGTAATATTTTTTTATCAACTGTAATTTTCTTGTCAAACAAATAGAATAGCACTTATACTCTTATGTTTAAAACGGACCATATTCATCGTCTCTCTCTAAATTTAATAACATGCAAGAAGAACACTAGTAAAATATCGTAGCGTTACACTATATAACGGCCTTTTTCCGCACAAAACTCTGCCAGACATTGTTTTTGAATGTTACTTTGATTTTTATCGATAAATTCATTCGTTCTCTAAACGAACAAGTCGGAACTGCCTCTATGTCTTTCATCGACATGCTTTCATTTTTCCTAGATACATTCTTTCCTTTTGAGACAAATAACGGTTCTACAAATTAACTATTTTTAAGTGTCACAAACGAATGGGTTTCTTCTTAGAATTGATGTTAGAAAGATTTACAAAGGTAGGACGAGAATAGTCTTCCGAAACTGAAACGACTGTCCATTTTCACGAAGATTTTCAGGTATCATGTTATCCTAATAAATTACTAAAAGATGTCATGTACCGTTGTTTGAACCACATAACGTGACAATCTTACGAAGTATGAGATCAAGTTTAATGTGCATATTTTATTTGAAGACTATGTACCAATTATTTTAACATAAATCTATATATGTTTATAATTATAAAATTCTTTTTTTAAACTATATTTTATTTGTGTATTTAATGTTGGACAAATAGGTATTAGACGCGCCAAATAGTTTATATATAGACATGATAAATACGTAAAGAGGTAAAGTTCATATATTCCGCATATGTAATGTGTCTTTCACAGTCCAAAGATTGAATAATAGCAGTGAACTTCATTTTTATATATCTATAGAGTTACAAGAACTATTTTCAGCTATCCGATCCAACTTTTGTTATATATACTGCAACTTCAAACATAAATAAGTTCACAAATTAGACTTTTATTAACTTATTTTGCATACTCTAAATTCTTTAGCATACATTATAGCTGAATAAATCTGTCGCACATATTGTATTATTAAATTCAAATTTATAAAATTCAAACAAACAGTTAGCTAAGTTTAGTGATATGTCCCGCGTCGATGACATTTAGTATAATATGTAGCTTTATTGTAAACAAAACATATTAAATCGTAAATTACATCGGCATATTTTGAAAGCAAAAGTTCTTAGGCTATAGTTGGAGTTTTCCAATGTTTGTCCTTGTGTGTGTGTGTGTGTGTGTGTGTGTGTGTGTGTGTGTGTGTGTGTGTGTGTGTGTGTGTGTGTGTGTGTGTGTGTGTGTGTGTGTGTGTGAACTTCAATTAAATAACCAATTCAAACATAATAGTACGTGGGGAAATCTGTAAATTAGTAAAATCTGTAATAAGATACTAAAATCGTTAACTCTAAAAAATTATAATTTATACCTGACTCTTTATAAAAATAAGTATTGAATTGCTATAAATTTTATAAAATGTAATAAATAATCTATTAATATATAACTTGTAGTGGCATGGAAAATTTTCTATATTCTAAGATACAAATAAGTATTCAATTATGAAATTAATTATTTTTATTATATAATAGGAATAATCATATATATTTTATTATATAATAAGAACAACCACTTCATATCGCATTTTATATTAGATAAGGTATTGATTTCTGTAAAGATAGAAAATTTATCATTTTTCCGACGATCTCTTCATTCAAACCTGATTCTCAATAGATGATTACTGAGAATTTCTTCTGAGAGCAAGTCTAGTCAAACTCTCGAATGTGTACGTGGCCGTTTGTAGATACGCGACTGGGATCTCTCTCTCTCCCTCCGCCACTTTTGAAAATGAAAGTTCACGCGGGGCCTGCGAGCACGAGGAGCATACGAGTCTGGAATTTCTTCCTCAGGGCCCCTGCGGGACCTCCATGGCCTAACGTTCGCAGGATCGTTAGTATCCGCTGGAGAGTTGAACGCTGGGGTAAGAAGCTGCGTTGGCGGCAGACGCCTGTTTGGAAAACATCGACTAGCGAGCATGTGACATCTGCTAGCGAGGATCATTAGGTGTCTTTCAAGTCTCTTCGTTGGCCTGCTTCTCTATCGCGAGAGGCTTTTCTTTTTTTCCCCAACACGCTTTTCCAGCTGATCGACGTCAAAAGCCGGTTTGTCGGGCTGATTTGAGCAACACATTTTTCACGGTCATTTCAATGAATCTTTGGAAAATTACACTTGAATTGAACATGTGAAAGTAAAGTGAAGAAATAGGAAGAAATATCGTGTAGGCAAAACGAACGCGCAAGTCATATAAAAACGTTTTAGCTATGTCAATATGTATTAATTAATTTTACTAATAGCATTTAACATATGTAAAATTATAACGAATGTAATTTTTTTTTAATTTTATCTATACGCTTCTAGAATTTATTTATTAAAATTTATATGTATATTATGTACATTATTTGTCTTTAATTATCTTGAACTTAGATTCAACTAAGCCACACAAGGCAGAAACTTAATTTTATTGCAAATATATCTATTCTAGTTTAAATCTCATCAACATTCCTAATTTATCGATTAATGACGTTTGATTCTTAGTAATGCAATAAAAGGCGCTCTCGTATTTCTAATTTTCTTTGTTTCGTTCGATCAAAAATGCGGCGATCGCAATAGTGTATGCAACGTTTATTATAACAATGACGTCTCCTAGTTCGCCA
This sequence comes from Aphaenogaster floridana, assembly GCA_003063835.1. Taxonomy (NCBI): domain Eukaryota; kingdom Metazoa; phylum Arthropoda; class Insecta; order Hymenoptera; family Formicidae; genus Aphaenogaster; species Aphaenogaster floridana. The sequence continues at coordinate 75,284 of NJRP01000101.1, read as the reverse complement.
CGGCGAGGACGTACGCCACTTTTGGGATGTTGTCTTCTAGTTATGTGTACATATGTATGTGCTGGCTCAGCTCCGCGGAACCCGCTCAACGTTCCTACGCGACTCACTCGAAAAATATATTCCAGTTCTTCTAGAGACGCGCCTACTTTAAAATAGAGAAAAGCATTAATTTCTATGGGAGACGCCTGTCTGTTTTAGAAGAACGAAAAGACTATTGTGAATACCATTGGAATACTATATCAATCTCATTAAAATGTACCCGAAAACTATTACGAAATCATTGCTATACGATTTCCCTTCAGGAATAAGTCGAGATTAACGATAACTTTGGCGCCACTGAAATTAATGCTAAAGACCTGATTGCATCACTGATTATGCACTAAACACAATTCTGGACTCACAATGTGATCAGTATTTGAATTTCAATGCCACTCAGGTCACTGACTCGAATTGTCAATTCTCGAAGATAATTATATATATATTTTTTTTACTATCTATGGAGTATTCCAGATCTATTACCAATTATTGAAAAACTTAAAAAAAATAATTGTCTTTGAATTTAGTGATGCAAATAGATAATAAGTTGTTACTTGTATCTCACGCACGCATATTATTTATGACATTTATCTTTCTAGCACATAATAATAATATTATCAAATATCAATATAAACATATACATATATGCAAAGAAAAATTTATTTAATTGAATTAAACTTATTAAAACAAAAGCAAGGTAGTAAAAAAGTATATTTGCATAATTGCTGTAATTACTTTTAGAGAAAAAATATGGTGCTCTCTAATCTCAATTAGAGTAATTACGATATCATACTTATCGCGTTACTTGCGTCGTGTTCTATAAATAATCAGCACAAATTCATCGAGTGGATGCAGGTGCATAAATAACTTACATAAGATCTTCGCACGTTCTTCCTTGACGTTATTCTATCGTTTCTCATTATCATTGCAATTGTATGATGATAACTGTCGGTAACAACAAATGCCATTCGCGAACTTTTCGAACGAAAACAATTCGCGCTAGCAATAAATAACTTGCGCAATGCATGACTCTCGACCGACTTCCATCTATCGACCTCATGCAATTTGTCAGTCTGACCGGTTCGAACAAATGTCAACCATAGGCATAAAATACTATCGTGCACGCGAACGCCGACCAATCCAGTTTAAATACTGCGACTTATCTCGCAATGACACGTGACACACTCTGTAATGAGTACCGAAGTGCCTCCAGGCGATGCGATATAAATCTCATTTTATGTGCCGATCAATTTGAAGACTCGAATTGATTCAATCGAGATAAGCATGGTATTATCTTAATATGAACTAACATAATTTTATTAATATGCATTATGCAAATTTTAATACAGTAAATATCAATTTAAAAATACAATTTTCTAGATATAAAAAATATGGAACAGATCTCCGAAACTCTTTATGTTATTCCTAGATACGTATTATAAAGTCGAGAGCGTGACTTTTGGAACATCCCTGAATGTCCTTGCAGACGGTCGACCGTGAATTCTTTCTCGAGAAAAGTTCCGCATAGACCCTTATAATCTATTTTAGTTAGAGGGTATTGATGCCAGACCCGTGTTCTTCTATGTCGTCTATTTCACCTGCTTCGATGTAGCTCGAGAAAAAGACCACATTAAGAAAAGAATATATACACACGTATGCACACTTCACGTATTCTCGATAAAAGTTCAGAATAGAACTCATAGAAATTATGATTTTATTTTATTATATTATCAGCTGCGACTTTTTGACGATTATTTTTTTTCTTAATTAAGAAATATTTTCCTTAAAACATAATTAAAAAACTTATGTATTTTTATATTTATATTTTAATATTTATATATAGAGGAGAAGGTGGTAATATGGAACCCCACTTTGTTTTTTAACGATTTCTTGTAAATTATAAACTCAATTTTTTTATTCTTGGTATGCTTAGATTCTTTACTCTATTGGTAACCCGTTTCTAACGTCCAATTAATGATTCTCCACTTACAAAAAAAGCTGCTTAAAGATTATC
>NJRP01000101.1:23320-72974 GCA_003063835.1 Aphaenogaster floridana | reverse complement strand
CATAACGTGTCTGACTTTGTATGTTGTCTTTTATTCGTGAATACTTAGAAATAAACGAAGTTTTACATACCTTGCAAACTATCGAAAAAAAAAATACGTTTATTATTCCGTCGCCAAGCAAAACTAATGACTGTAACGCTCTGACGGCTCAAAGGGCAACCAAATGTACAACTTTCAGCTGTCACTCATAGAGTGCAACTAAATACTAAGATATTGGGGGGTTCCATAAAATCTGCGGGTTCCATATTACCACCTTCTCCTGTATATATTTTCTATGTTATATATATACTTATATTTTAATATTACTTTTTAATATTACTTCCGTGTATATATAATTATATTAAATTAATGATAAAACATAGTCTCCCCAAAAACATAGATTTCATAACTTACTTAATAAACATTCCTCTTAGATAAAGTATTATGAAATTATATAAAGAGAAAGCGTAAATTACGGTTCAGGTTACATAAATGAATTAATATGCATCACAAATTTTTTATTTTAGCAATAAAACAAGGTTCTTTAATTTAAATTAACGTAATTTTACATAGAATTTGCAACACACCGCAACAATAATATGCAACTTTTAACTAAAAATGCCTACATAATTTCGTAGCTATTTGCCGAAAAACATAGATTTATGTTTGCAGGTGTTGCTAATAATGCAATAGTCGCGGTTTTTCAATATAAATCATTTATAAATGTCGCGCACACATATATCTTGTCGGACAAAGCGTTCATTTCGCGCTCATTTTGCGGAAGGCAACGGGAAAGAGTGCGAGCACCGTACTAAGAACGCCCGTTTGTGAAAGGCGGCGTTAGCCAATATCGATAATCATCTGCCTATAATAGATGGCTCGTCCCGGCTTGCAGCACGGAGATCGTGACGTTGAACTATTCAGTTGCGCGCTATACCGCAGCCTCCAACAAAGAGGGGAGAGAACACAAGAGCGTCATGATTCATAACTGCTTCGCTTGTACGAGGTAAAAGTCTTGAGATGCGATGGCGTTTGATGGTAATTACAATCTCGATGCGCCTCCAGTATGCGCTGCTGTATGGAACGATACCTCGTTTTTCTCCGCACCAAGGCCACAAAATGGAAACGCCATTTCGAACCGCAAATTTAGTCAATATCCACGAAGAACGATGCATTGTGCGGTTCACTTGCACGTTCGCTATAATGGTTGTAATTTGTTTCGATGATTCGTTGATTGTTCAGCTATAGATAATATTGAAGATAGAGACAGCGAATGGCATATCGAAATGAAAGATTTTACAATAACTCTTCATTGCTGGCTATCTAATTTTATCAAAGCTATCTAATTTTATATTTACTAACTTTTTTATTTGACAAACGTAGTAGTGCTTAAATAAGAGAGTTCTGAATATAATTTATCTATTTATTATATAATTGAATTATGATTTAGAAAAAAAGTTAACCAAGATTAATGGACCAACAGCAACGGATATATCCATTAAATTGCAAAACTAAAATTCTTTTAAGAATATAGCCTAGGGGTTAATATAGTATTTATAATTATTATATTTATAATTTATAATATTATTAAATATTAATAATATTATTATAAATATTTATTACGATATCGTGTAATTATCAATGTGAATTTGCTATGATTAGATGCGCTATTACATAATATAAATTGCAATCGATAAACACACGTTTCTCTTCCTTGCAATTCTTCGAATCTTTTCTTCGCGTAATATAGCGTGTAACCAACGCGTGTGTACTCTTTTCACGTCGCTAAAGATAATTACAGAAATCAAACGCAATTTGCGGCTGTGTAGTAGTATATTTTGTCTATCGTTAGGACAAACCACGGGTGACAAGTCGGAGAGTTGCGCGGTGATAGTTATCATCGTCGGTATAACGATTATCCGTTATTTTCGACGACGTCGCGGTTCGCGGTTGAACACGGTATAACGACCGCGTATAATCGTCCGTCTACGATAGTCGATAGATCGCTTGAACATCTCGGAAGATGCTGGAAGGCCCAGAGAGCCGAGGGAAAGGCGAGAACTGACGTCACCACTAGGAATGAGGTTAAACTGATGCTAAAGTCGCCGTGAGGCCGGTCGCTATAGCACGTTCAACTCGGCACAGGATACGAAACGAGATCCTGAAAGGATTTTAAGCGCGATCCTCGAGAACGCGAGGTCGAGATTTCTCGCGCGCAAGAGAAGATCATAGATCCGCGATTGCATCACGAGCATCTCGCGATTGCTTCGCGGTCTCTCGATCTTCTGCCTTTCAAGATCCACGCTCGATCGCCGTTTTTCTCCTTCGCTTTATCGCGATTGCGAATTTCGTAAATTATTAACGTTGCTTCTCGAACGCTGCTCTTTCTCGTTGCAGATATGCATCAGCTATTTCCAATATGTAGTGATGCATTGATGGAGAGTTAAGAGAATGCGAGATTTAAAAAAAATGTTGATTTAATTATTGATTCCACATATAAATTCTTTCATAATTTAAAAATTAAATAAAATTATAAATATAGACGAGAAATTAAAGAAAATTTATCTTTGCATTACGCAAAATATTTTATTATTATTTCATAATGTTGTTTACAATAAAACAAGATTATAACATGTAATTTAGAACAAAATATTTGGAACACTTTGAACATATACATATAATACACGAAAAATTATTTAATTGGAATTAAACTTTTATTCTTTTTTTATTTTATAAATTTTATTATATATTATATATTAGATATAATTTTTAAAAAGAGACAAAATCTTAAAACTATTTCAAACTAAAAATTAATTTAACCGTTTATCAAATGCGTACAAAGCATTTGAAAAATTAATATATTTTGTAATATAAATTATTTTTTAGTAGGATTATATAGAAAAATTGTATATAGTTTTCAAAATATTAAATTGTTGGACATACTATCAATATGTTATAGTTCTGCGTATATTAGTAGCTATAATTCTTAATCGAGATGTATTTAACGAGAGATAATTACAAGTGATTTTATTACTGTGTATATATATATCTCTCTCTGATAAAGCCTCGTACTACCGTTAGCAGAGTTATCTGTTATCATAAAAATTATTCACAAGATATATATGATTTTGAACGTATTTAATTATTCTTCGTCCCATCCGCGAGGTAACCACTAAGAGAATTTTACACAAGCAAAGATCTAGTAGACATAAATTATTTACAGTAGATTTCTTGAGATAAAGAGAGATAGAGAAAGAGAAAGATTCTTTTGCTCGTGGCAGTGTTCTCTACCATTTCTCTCCTGCACACCCCAAGCGAGCATCTTTTCATCTTGCGAGCCCTAGGTAACGCATATTATGATTGACGAGGATATAAGAAATTCATGACGAGCACAATAAACCTCTCTAGACATAAATATAAATGAATAGATTTTATCTTAAATAAAAAAATATGCAGTTTTCAAGACAATGTTTATTCGATGGTAATGTTTGATGAACACATACAGTATAAATTTGCTGAATGTCCAGAAGTCCACTGTACAAACATGTAGAACGTGATAACTGTGAGAGACGTAAATCGAGTTTCTTATCGTATTTTCTTTCAACAACGTATTCTTTCTTTCTTTCTGCGCTATATTTTTCTAAATAAATTTGTTTTTATTACAAAGGTCATAGATTTTTTAGAGATTTATTAAATTAAGCGCTCTTTTATACTCATGTATTTTCACGACTAAATATTTATTTTTCTTAATGATTTTTAATGTGCATATTTTACAATATTAAATGTAATAAGATATTAATACATTCTAAAGAGAGTAAAATCTCTCTATTGCTTTTTAATTACTTTTTACCAGGTAAAATCGAACTTAAATTCTATCGAATCAATTTTCCCTACCAAATGTAGACAATTATTATTTTCTTTGATCAAGCAATCGATAAAATTTATCACTAACTTCATTCGGCTGTGAAAACTGGAGCTACTCTCTCGCTTCTCAGAACCGCCGTCGTTACCAGTGCTATCTCAACGTGGCATCCGCAGAACCCTTTGTCTTAGCCGGGGCACGACTTCGGTCGTATAATATGCTGGAGGCCCCCGAAGAAGACCCGGGTCGGTAGGTACCTATCTACCAATACGAGTTAGCATCGTGTACCCCGGTACGTACTAACACGGGTTTCTTAGCCGGAGCTTCTCTCTATCTGCGAGAGATCTCCGGTCGTATGGACGAGCTCGTGCTGACCTCGGGGGCTAAAGATTACGAGGGCTCACCACAGCTAGAATTCAACCGCCGCTGAGACGTACACACGTACCTCCGCGTATTCCACCTTGGGCAGATTGTGGCATACGCGTAGCTGGGATACGTGTACTCGAGGGCAACCGACTGCGGAGGAATCTCATGACCGCGTACATTTCTGCGGGTGCACCTTTTTCCACGAACGGGAGAACGACGGGATAAAGAAACGCGTCATCGACGCTTCGTTTGCTGTTTCTCCGGTGTTCTCCGTAATATTTTTTTACTCGTTTAATGATTGATGGTATGTAAGGAACGATTGACCTCGTCGAATGTATCGGTTAACATGCGAATGTTAAGAAATATATTACATGTAGCAAAGATAGAAAGAAAGATTTCGCTATATATTTTAAATCGCTGTTAATTTTTAACAGATATTTGAATATTTTCGATGATGAAAAAATTAATAGAGATATTAAATATTTAATAATATTTAAGATAAATTAGGAAGAATCTCGATAAAAATATATCTTAAGATTGTAATACTTTTATAACTTTTTTATAACTTTAACCTCTTTACTTATATCATACAAAAATAACTAATCAACTGAAAGCAATTTTTATTATAAAAATTTATTATAAATTGTTATAAATGTTTATTATTAATATTTTGCTTGTTGACCCAGTAAGATCTACTATATTTTCACGAGTACATTTTAAATTTCTCGCACGAAATTACGTGAAATGGGGAGAAAGTGTAACCAAATTTACATACATGATACTGACAAAAGAAATAACGTACAGAAATTTAACAGACGTTTCCCCCCAATCAAGGATATCTGCATTCCGAATAAGCGTTTCAGTTCCCCATGAGTTTTGGTACCCAGCAACAACCTTGCAATGCGTTCACGATACCACTGTGTCTTAAGGATACATAAACACGCGATTTCGTGACGCTCGCCCATGGCCAATCATCTTTCCGCTGAGGGATTGATTTCTTTCTTGTGCACCTGTCGAAGCTCGGATTCTCCGCTCTTTTTCTGCGACCGTGCGCTGCACATATCGTACGCATATTACGTGGGCCGCGCGAAATGAAAGGCGAGCCGGCCGGCGGGTAGGTAGATACCCACCTAGAATTACCCAGGCATTGGTCCACAATTACGTCGATTATATATCGGGATGGTTTTTACAACCGCATCACAAGCTTCAGGCCTACATGCCAGATTCCGTTTCGTTCGTATGTACGAATAAGGTAAGGGTTAAGGAAAATAATTTTTTATTACAGCGCGAAAAAAGGCGAAATAACATTAATTGATGCTCGACGTTGTCACTTTCGATAATCACAATCTGCAAATGACTGGTTATCAATGATCTCAGACGACATTAATGGCGACGATCAGGCCATTTATTGCAATCATCGATGGCAGGAAATACATTAGCGAGGATATTACTTAACGTTATAGTTTGCATCATTATTCAACTGGCTCGTGCATAATAATTACCCAGTTTTAGTAATTATAGCGATCGCTTCACCTCGAAGGACTAATGCGAGAGTGAATGTAAAGCTAAACGCTGAAAGAGACCGCTTATGAATCCGTGTCGCCAAAAAGAAACATGAGTTCAACGGAAGAGACTCATCTGGTTCTATTCTTTTTCGTCGCCGCTAATGACATTCCTTCAGCCTTATACGTGCCATTTTGCGTTACAGATTTGGCACACGGGTGTCCCATTAACGCAAATACGTTCCTGCAAAACCAGTTCACATCTGGACGCTGAAAAGCCGGACGATTGATCGGCGTAACGCCGCAAAACGGTCGCTTACATCAGCACGCGCTGCCAGACCGAGAGTAAACTCCTTTAAGACATGTACAGACTAGGCTATAGATGGCCAATCAGGGCACGCGTGCTGTTCAATGAACGGCAAATATCCTTATAACGGCACGTGGACATTAGCACGTATATATATATATATATATATTTCTCAAGATATAGTTAATTATATATATAATTAACTATATCTTAAGAATAATTTCATAAAGAAACTACCTTTAATAGAAAAAGAACGTAAAATTCATAATTTAACATACGCTAAAGAAAAGTAAAAGTAGCTCATTACTAGATCAAGTTAATGAAATTGATTGAGGGTGAGAGAAGAATACAGATAAATTGTGATATTAATAAATTAATTGGCAATTAGGTAAAAATGAATAAATTATCCATTATATCTCCTTACAAATAATATTTAAAAATGATTCATCCAGTTATTTTCCTTGATAGATATATTTCTGAATTATCTTTATTAGCTATTATCTTATCGGGAGACCAATCGTTCCAATTAATTTCATTTGTTCATTAAACATCTTTTATTTTCCAATGAGAAGAGTCCAAAACGCTTAACAAATGGTTGCTAAATCGTATTTACTTAGTTTGTCCGCACCTTTACAACACGGTAGCGGACTTGCGTATAGACAGGACGACAACTGGGCGAGCACGTGTCAGTATGTGTTCGCCATATATACGAGACACTCTCTCGTACGAGTCACTCTCTCACACATACACACATACAGTCGTGCACAAGTTACTCGCTCCAGCTCGCTTCGAGCGTGTCGCCGCCGTCTACACGGTGTCCAGATATGGCAGCCGTACCGGACCGTCGTCTATCCTACCTCGCACCGAGAGTCCTTGACACCCACCCTGTGTATACGGTGTCTCGCGACATATCCCACGACGCCTAACACGAAGATCCCCCATCCACTGTGTCGGCATCCTGCGCGCGCGAGCATTCATTGTACGGGGAAGCCCTCGCGGCGCCTTACATAATTGAACGATGCCCGGAGGCTTTTCACCCTCGGCCAGCCTGTCTCCCAGACCGCGCTGGACCTCATTGTCCGGGTTTCGTCTTCCCAACTTGGAGACGGTTGTCGGTGGGAGCGAAGGTCGTCGGCTCGCTCACACCGGAAGTAACGGGTGCTCCTGCACTCAGCCGTATCGATCGGCCGCCTGCGATTAGTGGACATTCAATGAGTTGGGTATTGAAAGTCTATTAGACTGCATAATCGATAAATCTCTTGCAATACGAAACTCTTTATTCTGAAAATTTAGATATTATAAGTGATATTCGAGGTGATATCTCATCTTAAAAAAATCACGTGAATAAAGCACTTTGCAACTTGAAGAAACTTTTGCACATTTAGAGATTTCGAACATAACTTTGAAGATAATCGTACACAAATTTTTGTTATTACTACGATATAAAATTTACATAGTTAATTTTTTGTTTATAGAGTAGTTCACATTGAGTTCCAATGAATAATTCCTTAATTGCAACAGAAAACCGCTGATTTTTCGATTTCTGCAACGTCCCCAATTGATTAGTGCTTGATGAAGATAGCATCGCAGAATCAAGTCGTCTTAATTATCTGAGCCCGATCGTTCCAACAGGCGCGAAGTTTGATCGATTCCGGGGAAACGCGCGGAATCCACCGGTTTCTCGAAAGCTGGGCAACGTTTAGTAGCCGCCGGTTTCTTGCCGGTCGTCTATACCATCGGTCGCCTGTACGCGTCCGTCTACACCTTTCTCTCTCTTTCTCCTCTTCCTCCCTCTTTTCCGCCGCCCCACGTCGCTCGGTATGTTAATGTCATTCTTCCGAAACCCCTCGTGCCTGATTCGAGGTACTAGCCCGGCCAGGTTTTTCGTGTCGGAAAGGATGTCGCGTCTAATTGACGAGTGGCGGACGTATACACTCCGTTGTGGAACGAGTGGTTGCGTTGGGCGGCGGTGCTGACATGTGTCCGAGGTGTCCGAAGCAACGTTCTGCCGTGTCTTATTATACGCTGGACACCCCGATATTTCGACGGATCGCGACAAATACTTGATGACGGGCCGCACGCCAGAAAAAGGAGTTACTATGCCGCATACTATATTGCCAATTGAAGAAAAGGATATTGTCTCGGAGATACGTGGTGCGGAGATACTTGTGGAATTTTGGCATCGAGCATCGATCTGGTCATAAATAGAATTTAAACGTTTTTGTCATTATCTTTAATTTTACATTTTGTCAATTTCTATGATTTTACCGCGAAAGTTCTATAGTTTTAAGTGAGTCAATTCCAAACCATTTAGTAATGTCGTAAATATGGTGTAATTTAAATCTCACATCACATTTGAAGAATAAGAGAATACGTATCACGATTTTGTAGATTTCTTCGTACTTTCATTAATGAGATTATAATAACAGCATAATTATCGCTAGCAATGTTTTACAAAATTGTAATATTCATCTATAAATTATTTTAGAAGTAAATCCACGCATATCTTTAATAAATTTGAACATGTCGATTTTGGTTCTAAACTTCTAACGAAGAAAGATCAATACATTTTGAAATAAATATGGTCTATATATGATACGTATTAGTTTTCACATCAATTTCACCATGAATGTAGCACATGTATGGCTGCATCACAGGAACAATTGCGTTTAATTGATTCACTGGGAGGAGCACACCCGCTTGGGTCTCAGGAACAAAGAAACTTTGCCATGCGAGCGATACGTTGCGGACAAGGAGCTCGTTAATGATTGGAAAAAGGTGCGTTCAAAAGCGACAGGTATACCTTTCGAGACGCTGTTGAGACGTGGGCGAATCCTGCCGTTTATGGAGGCACGCTACTCGAAAGATTCTATTCGTGTGTTCTAATAAGCTCTCTCTGGGCGCGAGGGACTCACGACCGTTTTAGCGCGTGGGTGAGATTCGAAGTGGGAGAGAAAGAAAGATACAAATGGACAAAGAATAGAATTAAGTTTATTTTATGTCCGAGAACATAGATTTCTTCAGCGCACTTTATATAAAAAGAATTAAATTGAAAATCACAAATTGTTTGATCGTTTAATTTATAGACACGCAAAATAATATAACATAGAGAAAGTAATAAATAATAAGAAAACGATGACACACATACGTGAAAATAGAATAGATAACTACAATAATATTAAGCGACAATAATACTAATTCCAAAAATCGCTAATAGAAATGCTTCTTATTTGAGATGGAAGAATAGAAGAAGTGAAGAAAAAAGAAAAATTTGCTATATTCTGAGAAGTAATGTACAACACGATTAAAAAATTGAATTGATAAAAATAAATTACGTTATTTGATTTAATTAGCGAAGAAGAGACATTTAACTATTATGAAAGATAAATAGAAAGAAACAATTCGACAAGAAGGATATAAGGAGCCTGGATGCGTAAACAGAAAGTGAAAAAATAATTCGCGAAGGAGGAGTTCTGTTATCGTGACGTCGTACCGCAAGCGGTAGGTGTTCGGCCTTTCAGGTGGGTGTCGCTTCTCCATGAGGACGGAGAATACGCTGCAACGGTGACATCATCGGCTGCGTAGTCAGCTGACTCGACTTAGATGGAGCGAAAGAACGGAGAAAAGTGCGTCGCATAATTACCACTGCTGTCGTCGTTCTTGTTATTATCGGCATTAACCATTAAGAACGACCTCGCCGAACGGATGTCGACCCAGTGGTCGAGTACCCCGACTGGATGCGGCTGTCATTTGTTCGAAAATGCGTTGGTGTAAATCAGAAGACGGTTCCACTTACGTAACGCCCGTGTGCACAACTGTTGACTATTTCTGATGAATTTCACGCATGTCATGTGTTACAAAACCAACGATATGTAAACTTTAATGACAACTTCTTTTGATCGTTTGCGACCTCTTTATTTTTAAATATCAAATGTCTTAAGATGAATTTTTTTTAAATTATTGCATAATTTTAATGTTGTTATTAATCAGATATATTTAATTATTTACCAAATTGTTAACTCAAGTAAAACTTCAAATATGCTAATTTCCGTACAAAGTCACTTTTTTATTTAATACGCGACTGTCGGCGTGTCTTTTTATCAAGGGGAAAATGCGGCTGTTCTTCGTCTTCAAATGCCTCTTCGAATCGTCTAAGAGGCCGTCCACGGACGCGTTCTCCACGTCGATCTGGTGGTACCGGTGGACCTACGGCGAAAGTCGTCGTCGCAAGAAAGCCAAACGGCTACGAGGAATACAGAACCGATAGTAAATTCAAGTGAGACATTGTCCCTTGATCCCTTCCACCATGTCGGTTTCGAACAGGGTGGTCCCACTGCGAGCTACAACGTCGCATTCCCATCGACCGCATAACGAGCTCTCGAGACACTGTCTCGCGCGCACTCCTCCAGTTCTGGTCACTCGCTCTCCGCTTCTCGCTTTCTCACTCCCTTTCAGCGGCCGCTCCTGGGTGTTCCACGCGTCAGACAAACTGTATCTTCGCGGGGAGTAATCCTTAACCCGAATAAATTGCATTTTGTTGACCGGTGCGTACGTATACGCAGCTGTTTAACTGTCAATCGGTTACTTGCGATGATTCAATCGAGAAAGATTTGAGAAATTATTCCGATTTTTCTATTCTTCTATGGATCAACGTAAGCCTCTTTGGATCAGTCATACAGATTGTTTGGTTTACTTAGCTTCGGTAAATGATTATATTAATATCTTTTATAATTATATTTTTTGTACATTAGTTTTAGATATACTATACTTCATTGAAAATGTGACGATCTGACTAATTAACTATTTAATTCTTTTTCCTGATTATAGTATATATAGATAGATAAAAGTATGAGAAAGATATTGGAAGGAAATAAAATTTAATTACTATGTTATAAGTCATTAAGATTGTGACGTAAAAATGGATAGAAACTAATTTAATATAGTTTTTAATCTAAAATATAGAGAGATAAAACTATAATTTAGAAGATGGCAGAGATTTATTCAATAATCGCAATCAATTAACCAAGTATAATCAAGGATAAATACAGAGAGAAGATTTAATTATTTACGATTTGCTAATTGACATTTGTGCGACTGGAACATCTTTGGCGTCATTTGACAATTATGGTCCTATTACTCGGGTAGCATAATTTCAGAATTTAGAATAGTAACTGATACTGTCGCCCCTTTCGCTCGCGGTGACTCACAATCAGTCAGCCGAACAGTACGCATGTATATTGAATGACGATTAGGAATATTAAATCGAGGTAGCGATGTGAATCGAGAGATCGTTACTGGTATGTTCTCACGCGAATCTCGAAGTGATCCACCTTGAACGCCTTGATCGCTAATAATGAAGCAACCAGTGTGCCAATGCCCGCGATATATTCGCAGATATTTCTGATGTGAACATAATTAGTACCACTATTTATCTTGTGTTCTTAATCGCTTATGTTTTTCGCTTTGCTGCATAAAAAATTAAATTGTAGGACGAGACATAATATCATCTAACTTTCTTTAAGGATAAGTAAACTTTCACAGTATGTTTTGTGTATGTGTGTGTGTGTGTATGTGTGTATACGCACACGCTTGTGTGTATTAGTTCTATAAAAAAGGAAATATAGATTTAAGAGAAAAACATAAAAGTTATTATAATATACAAAGCTGTCTCTCATATTACGTATCTTTCAAGAGTTAAATGCTCTATAAACATACTAAAACTTTTAGAAAAATATTTTACCATTAGGTATGTAATTGTGACAAGTTCATTTTTTTCTCTAGTGATACAATTATTCTTTTTTTTTATCTGCTTGATAATCGACTCGCATGCGTTCGCATATCGTATAAATATTTTTATAGCAGTAGTGTATGAAATATAGAGGTGTATAAAATGACATGAGCTTTCGCAATAAATACTTCAGAAAGGAAGGAAGTGGAGAAATCAAAAGTGCCGGCAGACGATATAACTCATAAATCTGTAGCCGCGCTATTGATCATAAGTTACGTACATCTGCGTGGCGGGAAGAGAGAGAAAAAAACAAGAAACGAAAATTTCGATTCTCATTACAGATACGTCTCGGCGAACGAAACGATCCGCGCTTTGTCGATTGGAGCTTTAATGGAAGTCCGATTATATCCGACGCGGAAAAACGCACGCGGGCGATCACCACGGACAAAGAGGGATAAGAAAAGGTGCCGATTGATCGTTGGCCGCGATCACCATAAGGCGAGAGAGCCAATCATAATTATTGCACCTGTTAACCCCGGGAGCAGCGCGGCCCGATGTTAATCCTAGATAAGCGATACCGCTCGTGAGAACAACGTGATTTAATTAAGAAAAGTAATAAAGTTACGCGAGAACTTTAATAGCATTAAAAGTTTTGCTTAGCATTATCTTAATGAAGTTATTTTTAAGATGAAAACTCTGTAACATCGAAGATTCATCTCCTTGTTTTCTTAGTGTCGTATTAAGTGATAAATAAATATCCAGTAGGTATGTGATAATTTATTAAGTGGTAAATATATATCTATTTCTAATTACATAACAAATAGCGTGTAGTGTAAAGAAGATTCGTAATTATATCAATGTTATACTTTGCGAATTTTAAATAACGCAAATTGAAATTTATTTCAAACTGGTAAATTATTTTCACAATTTTCGCGATTTTCGATGAAATTTTCAGGGAGAGCAGAACATTCGACACATGTCCGCTTTAGACACCCCAAAGCAAATATCTAATCCTGATCGGGATAAATCACGGACTCTCTCATTCTTCTGTCCGTAAACAAGATTATAAGTGTCTCGTCGCGAAACGTTGCAGGTTCACGCATTGCAGCTCTGACGCGACAATAGTCGATTCGTTACCTCGCACTCGCGTGCTCCCGGAAAGCGGCGATGTGCAAAGGCACGTAAATCAAGAGGCGGTCAGGAGTAAGTAACTGAGCGATGTGCGATAACAAGTCTCTTCGTACTAGCCGCATTCGTTTCGGCGGAAGTCGCGCCGCTGTTGCAAGTTGCTCTCTTCCGCGCTAAGAGAATTCGCCGTTTCTCCGGATCGTGCTTAATCGGATTGACGTTCTTTATTCGGGAAACCTGCGATCGCTGTCCTTGTATGGATGCTTTCGGTCGAGCCCGCCAAGCAGGCAAAATCATCAATTAGCTCGAGCGAACAGCGCGATTGTGATCATCGTTCTTTATGCTGCGTCATCTACTTGAAAAAACGGAGTGGAAAGGAAAGAAAGAAAGAAGAAAAGAAAAATATAAGATAAATGAACATTTATTCAATTTTCGAAAATATTCTTTTAAGTTCATGAACATCAAAATCAAATGAGAAAGATTTATGTAATAGTCACACTATACTGTATCTTTTATTCGAAAATTTTATAACATATTTTATATGTATAACATATATATATTTTTTTCTAAAAATTTAATAATTATAATTTTACGACGGAATAACGATTTTAATAATTTTGTAATGGGATGATTCTTAATATATGCCATGTATAATAACTTTTGATTTCGATGGTTAGCTCATCTAATTTTGATATCTCGACTTGATTGTATTAAATTTTAATGACAAAATCTGGAGCAGATAAGATAGATCGTATGTAGATAAGAAGGATATTATTGAAATACTCTTTACGCACAAGACATTAGGAATTAATGCATTTTATTAGCTTCTGCTCGCAAATGCACTGCGGCATTCGGAATAAAGTGGGGTTTATCGCCTCTGCCGAGTGCAAACCATTCCGCGAAAATGTTCACTGGCAGTAATACCGGACTTCAGGCTTGCGATGAACGGGCAGAACGATGTGTAAGCGATAAACAGGACGAGACAGTTCAGAACATGGCGGAATTCACAAAGCAATTACCTCATTACCTTGCGGTGAACCAAGCGAATTACGCTAATGTATCGGCGACATCTCACTAAAGAGGAAAACAGGCGGGAAGAAAAAGAGTGGCAGTCACGTTGCTCTTGCCGCGTTATCGCGTTTCTTCCTCTCCAGAACTTCCCACTCTAAAAGCTACTGTCGTTGTCCAGAAGTGAGGGAGGCGTACACATACATTCCGAAGCTGATCTCAATAAAGTAATCGATTTATTGCGGAGCGACGTATCAATGCGCACTCAATTAGCACCGTGAATACACGCCTGTTATAGGCACAAGCATAGTTGTAAACTAGGGGTTGCAAGTGCATGCATCATTCAGAATGTAAAGTAAATAGAAAAAAGTCAACTAAACTTCACTAAATTCGATCCTGTTTATAATTATATGAAATATCTTGTCGTGGATATTGAATAAAAATGTTATAAAAATAAAATTTAAACATTTATATTAATATTATTAATGTAAATTTCTTTTACTACAAAATTCCAAAACTTTTATTATAAAGTTGTCTTTTATACGTGATTTAATAACATATTGCGAATTTTAAAAATAAATGAAATTCTGCAATGTTTTTTACGAATTTGCGCATTTAACCTGTTATAGTCGTACTTGTAAGCCTTAATCACAAAATCGCAAAAATCTGTAAGCTATGACTACTCCCAGATTTCTTGCAAAATTCAATCGACGCAACAAATTCTTCTTAATATCGCTACGCTATTTACCACAGTTCATCATATCGTTCCCCATTAGACTTAATCTCGCTAGCGACGAGCACATATTACCCGCCCCTTGATGTTTCTATAACTTTGCGACTTAAGGCTCTTATCTGCTGCAAGATTTCATTGCATCGCGAATGTCGGCGCATTCCTCGCCTCGTCGCCCGCGGCATCACCGTAAGCGGATTAGCTCGCTCGGCGGCGGCTCGATTTCGCAACTTTATTCGCATATCTTACTATTTACAATGCATCTTTCTACATTTTTGATATATTATTTATTTTCTTTTCTGGATACGGCTTTTTCTGCCTCTTCTCGATGTCTTTCTCCTAAGCTTCTTCGTCTCCGGTGCTAAGGGATTAAAGAGCACTCGATCGTCCCGAAGGTACACGTGAAAACCGGAGAGAGACTTACGAGAGCCAAGTATGCACGAAATGACAGTGGGTCCAGGGTCGGTTTAAGCCTAAATTTGCATATCTTACTATTTACAATGCATCTTTCTACATTTTTGATATATTATTTATTTTCTTTTTATTGCATAAATTTGTTATCCTTACTTAAATTGTTATCCTTACTCAAATATGTTTTTAACTTCCTTAAGAATTGTAAATAAATTATATTTACAATTTTCTTGTAATTTATTACAATAATTAATACTTGTTCTACAAACAGCATATTCTAGAAAAAACTACTTAAAAAATTCAAAGTTGTTTAATAAGTAATGCGAAAATATTATAATTGCATGCTATCTCTGTTATAATTATTTCTTAGCAGTATGTTTCATATGATCTACTAATTTCTTTCTTTTTCTCTTTTTTCAATCGCATACGTAATAAATAATATGATAAAAATCCGAAACTGCATAGAATGAAGTCTGTATCTTTTATATCTTTCTTCTTTTTGTTTTCTCTTTCTCTCTCCCTGTTTCTTCCTTTTCGGCTCTTTTTCTACCTTCTATAAAGAACTCTTAATCCGAAAGAATTAGATAAGCATCGCGGAGGATCGACGAAAATGATCATAAGCTTCATCCTCATGTAAAGAAAAATAATTAATTCCCCTACACGAACGAAAAAAGAGAGGATTACATCGCGCAAAGTAGAGGATGGTCAAAGAGCAGATGAGAAAGATAGAAGACTTCAGCTTTGGAGAAATCTCTCGCTGAGATTATAATCCCTTGTTAAGTAAGCCGCTCGTAAAGTGCACGTGCGATCAATCGTTGGTATATGTGTTATATACATGCACAGATAGAGTGCCATATAAGTATGTACTTATTGTTTGTATTTAGTAAAGGAAAGCAAATTTAAAAATACAGATCTGCTACAAACATTACCGGACTCTGATATTAATGAAGATATGGATACACTTATTTTTTAATATTTAGTTATATTATAACTGTTATAAGAAGAGAAAGAAAGATTAATGCGAAAGATTCTTTGCGCAATATCTTCGAAGGTTGTTTATAAATAATTTATCAAACGATTCAGTCGTCTATTGCAAAAAAATTATGAATTCTTGGCAATGAGCGATACTACATCATATTTCTGCTGCGCACAATTAATATTGCTCGCTGTTGGTGCCGTAATGTGTCAAAAGATATATGATGCAGTATTACATGGTGCGCAACGAATGGGACCGATATAGTAGGCATTGCATAATTAAAACAAACAAAGGATAATTTGAAGCGTCTGAAGTAGGCGGTGAGGGCCACGTCCTTGCAGCTCGATGCTCACGCAGCATGCAGCTCGTATGCATGCATATGCATAAAAACTGATAGGTATATACATGCAATTCTGTCGCAAGAATAGTTTAGATTTTTCACACATATATCTTTTACTACTTAATAACATTTTCTATCGAAAATATCCTATGCGATCGCTCTGTAATTTTATTTTGAGTTTAATAATATTGTAGCTTTTATTTAAATATAAGTTTGATAATTATAACGTATACTTGATAATCATATTTATTCTTTAATTCAATTTTGTGAAACATTATATATTTATGTATTAAAAATGTATATAAATTTTTCCAATGACAAGATAAAATTCAATATTAATTATTCATGGTGCAATTGCTAAAAATATATTCAAGAATGCACGCATATCCGGGTATTCAATGATTGCAACCTGGATGCTTTTACGATTGCGTTACAAACAGCGTAACCTTCTCGTACCATACTGAGCACACTGAGATAAATAGAAATGAAAATGTTGTATATTTTTTATTAATTGCAAAAAACAGGCGGTTGCCATATGCAAGATTCTTTATACTGATCAATAATTTTATAATAGTAGCTTGTGATGCTTTTATAATATTTTTATAAACTAAAATATAAATTATATTATATATATTGAAAATAAATTATAGCCTGTGTCACATTTTATGGCTATAATTCTTACAAATTATAATCCGTGAAAAGATATATTCCATTTGAGGTAATTCTCAAATGGATACTTCTCTTGATATCATCGCAAAGGGGCGGAGAATCCTCAAGATTTCTACCTGATGTTCGTTCAAGGACGCGAGGAAAAGTCAGCGGGACTCCGAGGAATCTCCTGCGTTCCGCCACGATGAACGATGGACGTAGCAGTAGGGTTGTTCCTGAACATTTATAAGAGGCTGCTGGCAACGCCGTGATAAATCAAGCCGGGGCCTGACGCAGCAGCTGGGGCAGCGGGAGGGTAGAGGATGAGAGGAAGAGGGCAGGGTTGAACCGGACTCTCGTGGGGTCAGATCAACTTTCGTTGCCGCACAGAGGAAAGCAAAGGCAGGAGGGTGGGCAGGAGCGACCGTCAAGATCTCGAGATGAATACCGAGTAGCGGAAAAAAAGGACTCATCTGCATTCCTGGCTATATGAAGGATGCTCCTCGTCGCTCTCGATAATTAACGGCCTTATCGTCGGCCAAGACTCGCGCGCATACAAGCTTCGCACAACACGATAATATTTTACGCTAGTGTTTCTTTATTTCGCTCGATGACGCACAATAAATTAGAAGGAGAATACCGCGCTTTATATTTTTTCGCAAGAATGACTCGTAGCTTGACAATCTCTGCTGATCTTCGATTAATTCATTAGAAAAACTAAAGTTGAAGTATTCAAATGGAAAGCTATACATATATGTGCGTACTCTGTTCAAGAAGAAAATAATGGTGATAATAATTCTTTTATGATACGATAGTGAAAAGTTTTTAGACTGCGAAAAAAATGTTCGAAAAAATATTCACTGAAAATGAGAAAAATATACATTTTCTTGGATCATATTACGAGCGAATAGAATGTTACGTATTACACATGATTCCTATGATAACGATGTTATTATAGGAATAAAAACTTGGACGTTTTGTATCTGAACTCTCTCTTTCTCTCTTTCTCTCTCTCATATTTTTTTATCAAAATAGATAGTTTTAATATATATATATATATATAAATTAGTAAGCTATATAAGAATATTAATTTATATATGATATACACTTCAAATCTTATTAAATTGCATATGTTCTGTTATTTATAAACGGTAACTTGTGTCTAGCCATTCCTTTTTCATTATTAAATCGTAATCTTGTTTATGATAATGAAGAAACAAAATTGTTCATAGTTATAGTATTATATTATGTTGATAAGGCCATATTAGTTTGGTAAAATTATTGAAGAAGAGCAATACACATCATGAACGACTAAGATAAAACTACATGAACGAAATGTATTCGATGTACAGCTGTCGATAAAGCCCTGCTGGACCCTGACAATCAGGATGCATTACTTTGAATGACTGGCGAGCTGCCAGAACAGTGCTATGCTCGCGGTGAAACGCGTGTGTAATGATGGGTTTCTCATTCGCGCGCACGGGACGTGGCACGAACCACGGCGCCCTTCGATGATGGGGCACCATCTTCGACGAGTCGAAGGCCCTCACGTCGAAGGCCCTAAATTGGTGCCCGTCGCGAATTGGCATAATGACGGGTATCGTGCCGCACCGATAGCATGACCCGAAGGATCGAGTTCGTGCATACGTGTTGCTTCGATCATTTGTTAGAACGGAGAAAGACGATAGTTCACTTAAAAATATTCTTCTGAATAGTTACATGATTACGAAAAAAGCCAATTTTTCTCATTGTGATAAAATAACGAGAAAAAAAACTTCTTGTTTACTAGATATATATTTATTATTACTATATTTTATTTTATTTTTATTTTTATTTTTGGACTATAAAGAAAATTATTGAAAAATCATAATTAATCATAATAAATCATAATTCATTTCAACAAATATAATGAAATAATAAGATTCATGTATAATCTTTATGCATCTCACGCGCGCACGCGTGTGCGTGTGTGCGTGTGTGTGTGTGCGCGCGCTTATGAATCTTATTATATATATATATTATATATATATATATATAATATATATATATATATATATATAATATATATATATATAAGAATATATATATATATTCTATATATATATATATAGAAATATTTAGAAATAAAAATAGTGCAGAATTTTTTGAATTTGATATCTCAAATTTTTAGCACAAATAATGGAACTTTATGATTAGCCTTAACAAGATTGGAGCAAATTGCGAGCAAACTTGAGAAAGTCTTGAAAATATCTCGATTTTAGACGAGAATTTGATGCAGGTTTCTTCCTTCTTCATAGCCAATTGGCTCCATTCGTGATTTCACCTCCTGCCTCTCTTCGGCACGGTCCTACCCTTGCAGCCTTCGTTTCGAGCTTATTGTCCGCGGCGCGTTTTAAGATGCCGCCGGCGGCTTTAATGAGAATTTTAATTACCCAATCCAGCGTTTTCTCGACGCGCCCCTCCAATGGAACGCAGAACCATCCGAGAAGCGATTGCCCTTATGCAAGCCACACATTGAAGTCTTATCATCAAACACTTGTTCCAGTCTCTAAAGCGAAGAATTCAATTATGACATTAGATAATGCAATGCATATGCGTGTCTCTTTGGCGAAACTCTTTATTACATCTAACAATTTTAGGGGGAGTTTAGTTAATTACTTATTAAAGCATTTCTTAAGAATTAACAATACAACACGCATCAATAAATAATACTGTTAAAATACACATAGATAATTTAACATAATATAAATATATCAATATTTTAACAAATTTCTACGTAAAATTTCTTTAAACAAAGTACGTGATTAAAATAATTTTCCATTTTTCTTGACATCGTTTTCAAATCGTTGTAACCATACGGAATATAGTATACTTTTCTCTGGTCTATCTATATTAATCCACGGTCCGTCACTTCTGATTACAGTTGGCTCAGATTTTAACATATCAACGTCATTCACATTTTGCCAAACTTTGGATATGGTAGACTGCGAGCTTGATATAATATCATTCTTCCTATTGAAGTTTGAATAAAATGATTTCATAAGCAATTTTTTTTCATAAGTGTAATTGTTATTTGATATTACCCTAGATTTCGTCTTTGAACCAGCTGACTTAAAACCAACTGAATTATTTTGCTTTCTTGAAGAATCAGCTGATCCCAAAAGATATCCTTTACCCGATACTGACTTATTGAAACAATTTTCTTCACATTTCTTCAATAAAGGATCTTTGCTCTTGGGATTTTGCGTTACGATCCTGGCTATTATGTCTCCTGCATCGGTCTTATTGTTTTTTACAGATTGAGCAATAGGTATCTCTCTTGCATTTTTATTCAGTAAATTTTTAGATACTGTATCCTTTATTTTTGAAGATGAATTAGATATTGTTTGTGAAGAGGATAACTTATTTATGTTAGTGATTTTGTCCGTATTTGTATTTTTAAACGATTTGGATTGCATTTGTTTTATGGTTTGTAAAGGCAATTTATCTATCATTATCGTGTTCGAAGGTTCTTTGGATAGATTAGCCAACTTTGACAATGTCAATCTTCTTAATTTTTCGGATTCTTGAATCGTTTCTTGAATCGTTTCGGGAGTATTCTTTATACTCGTTAAATTCTTCGGTCTATTTTGCTTTGACACTTCTGATGGTACTTTTCCTGAGATTCCTAATTTTTCCGATTTTTGCATCATTCCTGAAGAAGTCCTTACATTTAACGAAGAACTAGCTTCATTTTTGTTAGCCTCCACTAATGACTTTAAATTTTGTTTCGTTTTATCTTGAAAAACAATAGTATCTCCAGCCAATTGTTCCTGCTTTTTTAATGTTTGCATTAATGCCGGGGAATTCCTAAAATTCGAAGAACTTAAATTCATAAAATCATTTTTACGTACCTCTTTTATATTCTTAACATCGTTTTCATTTAGTGCTTTAATGTCTGTGGTCGCATCATTTTTTATCGTCAAATCTTTGTTTTTCAAGATATTAATCTTCGTTTTTAATTTTTCTGTATTGATCGATTCTGTTTGCTTCGTTAACATTGTCTTATCAATCTTCTTTGGTGCTATTTCCGCCGTAGATGAATTTGGGATCAAATCCTTCGTCGTAATTACTGGAGATGGAACTTCTTTCACTGCGCTATTTAACTTTACTATTGATTTTCTTAATGGTATCTCTTTCTTCAAGTCGTAATCGACCAAAGTGTCTTCTCTTTTTTCAATCGGTTTTATAGCATCCAAAATATCTTTTATTTTAGATTTTATACTTTTAGATACATCATCAATTGATTTTGTCTGTTTTAGCGAATAATTATTTTTCTTCTCTTGATTTCTTCTTGGTGATAAATTCTGTGCACTGCTTGGTGTCTTGATTTTTCTTTGTAACACAGATGTCTTGTCTTTTACGCTTGTATCATGCTTGCCTCTCATATTTATTGTATCAGATGTAGATAATATAATTGATTCCGTTTGTTTAATTTCAGAAATTTTATTGCTATTTTTCTTTGCAGTTAACACCTGGTTATCTTCAGCTTTTAAGCCGTTTCTTATAATTTCAGGAATGATACCGGAATTTTCTTGATTTGATTTCAATCTAAATGAACATGTATAATGAAGAGTTGGTTTAGATTCTTCATACGACTTCATAGAATTCGAATAAGAAATTATATTACTAGAATCACATGTAGGAACAGTTGCATTATTCATCGATGGGGTTTTCTTCGTTAGTATCTTCGAATTTGACATTTCTTTCGGCTTCGTTAATAAAGATTCAAAAATAATATTTTGATTTAAATTTGAAACTGCTTTTTGTTCGTTTTGATTTGATAGTGGCATAAGCGGTTTGTAATCATCTTCCTTCTTTTTTATCTTGTTGAAAGAATCCGAGGAGGACCACCAAGGGATTATTTTCGAGGGAAAGCGACTATCAGAAGATTCATTTTTATTGTACTTATTTGCCTCCGGAAATCCTGTAATATTCGCTTTTCTCATATTCAAACTTCCAACTTCAACGTTGTTTGCTTTCTCTATTAATGAAATGCCTGTTATCGTTTTTCCAGCTGATAAATTTTTCGTTGCTTTGCGTTGGATTTTAAAATCAACATCATCTGAAATTCTGTGTTCGTTAATATTTTCTTCAGTATCGTTAAATTTAATATTCATTCGTTTAGAAGATTCATATTGTTGTATGTTACTGCTGCTAAGAGTTTTCTCATGAGCTTTTGGAGAATTGTTGAACAAATAAGGAGAAGTTGACGATGATGATTTTGGTATCGTGTCTTTATCATGTTGGTACCGTATTGTCTTTGTCGGTTTCTCGACGCTATTATCTTTCGTAGGTTCGTTCTGAAAATTGGCAGATATTTGCACATTCAATATCTGTCCTATATTTGAAGTGATTCCTTTTGATAGGTCGCTCTCTCCGGTTTTGTCTAATGCATTTGAGTTGTCCTTGGCAAACGGTATCCTGATCTCGATTTTGTCCACGGAACTCACGACGTCTAGTCTCTCCGTTCGCGCAGTGATACTCTTCAGCTCTGAAACCGGTTTGCCGTTGATTGAAAACTCAATCTGTTTGACTGGCGCAGAGTCTTCGCTAATCGAAATATGCATTGGACCGAAATCACTGCGCTGCAATGCACTTTTGGTGGTATGCCGAATCGTTGGAGCGTTCGATTGGTTATCCGTTAATTGTAGATCTTCCTTTTGGTCAGATTGCACGACGACAGAGAGATGTTTGGAGGCAGAATTTAGAGGATCTAATGATCCAATCGAAGCTTGGTCCACATTGATGGATACAACAGATTCTTTTTCAGAAGGCACCATGCGCAATTTGACCTGTGGTTGCTTCGATACGCCGGTATTACCACTAGTTGACACATGCGTTGAATTCTTCCTTACGACTGAACTTTCCGCTGCATTGCCGACATATTCAGGCCGATTTGTGATCTTGTCACTCGAGTGCGAATAATTGTGCTTTTGCAACTGAAGATCCTTCTTACGTCTTTCCATTCTATTGATTTTCTCCGATTGATAGTTCAACTTCCTGATTGTTGCATCTTTTTCTTTTTGCTTGTTAGATTTGATGAGTTCTTTGAGTCTATGAATATTGTCCAGCGAATTATTAGATGCATCCACGGATTGCAGAATATCACTTTCTTTCAACTTAGGAACATCAATGACTCTTGCGATTTTTCTCTCGGTTACACTCTTCAAATCACTTATTACGTTTTCCATTTCTCTTAGCCAATCGTTCTCCTTTAAATCAGTCATTTGTCCTTTGTTATTTTTCTCGAATGGTATTCTACTAATATTAGGAGTTATTCTCCGCAATGTCTCTTGCGTATACGTACCACTGGCTCTTCTTGGAGTGGTGACAGAGTCCAAAGAATTTCTTGCCAACACAGTTCTTTTTGGTACTAGGCCATCGTTCAAAACATTTATATTAGGAATATTATGCATGGACTTACTGCAATCAGCAACTAATTTTCCATAAGATTGATCGTCGCTCTCCAAATCGTTTGTAGTAACGCAATTCTGATTGATGTTCTTATTCATTGATTCTGCAGTGCACGTACTGTAATGTTGAAAATTGTAATATTCAGTAGTGTTTATGTCGTTATATCGGCAAAGATCGAACGACTTAATGGGAAAAGGAAAATCATTTTTTTGTGTTACAGTTGAAAGTTCACTATATTCAGCAACGTTCACAATTTTCTTAGCCGAAGATGGTACCGAAAAAGTACTGAATGGACTCTTGCGTATTGCATTGCTGAAATGAAAACTATCACTTCGTGTACCTACAGTGGAATCCTTATATAAAGATTCGCTGTAATCGGCTATCATTTCTGCGTACGATCGAGGATGTTTCTCAACAGATGCAATGAAACTATTGCTACGATTTATATTCTTCGCGCCATTTATTATCGCATCGTTTTGAGACATGAATTGTTTGTTAATTCTATCGTTATGAAATTTGGTATTCTGGTAGGTAGAATAATGACACACTCTTTTTGCTATATTCTCTGAGGGCAATTTCTTATGCTGCGATGATTTCTTCTTTAACGAAGTTACGCTAGACTTGGTTTTACTACGTTGCTTACAAATCGTTTTACTTTCTTTAGAAACGAGTCGCAGATTGTCTTGACGAAACTGTTTGGAATATTTGACAACGCCATGACTTTTCTTTTCTATGAATAATGGATCTGACCGTAATAGTTGAGACTTTAACTGGCAATTTTCGAAATATGCATCAGCATGCTGTCCATAATGCAATGGCAAAACAGCATCTATACAACAACAACATATAATAATAATAACAACAATAATAAATTTATATGTGTATATGTTATTTACTTAATATGTATTTTTATATTATCTTGGAAAAGTCTTCGATAAAGAAAGTATATAGTAAGATAAGATTGAAATATGGTTAGTTTCGCGCGCGATATAGTATATTACACATATCTAATATTTATTACAAAACTTGTGACATTTTTAGAATGTAAATATACGAAATATGAGAAAAAATATTTTTAAATAAATCTATGAATTAATTATTTGAATAAAACTTACTAGATGAAACACGAAATGGAACACTTATACCACGAATGTGTTTTAAATGATTCATTTTATAACCTTAATGAGAGATACACAGTCGTACATTAGAAACACTCGTTTGATTTTGACTATCGCTGAAGATAATTAACTAGGCGATTCGTAATAAAATTATTTATTCTATGCAAAGAAACATGATGGGTTTAAGGATTCTGTCACGGAATTGTTACACGAGACAAACGAATCACGTAATTTATGAGACTACTTCATATGGCATCTTACGGATCGCATGTATGTATGTATAAATAATATCTATTTTATCATTTGCTGACATAGGATAGTTTTATTAAAAATATTTGTCATATAAAATTTATATTACATTCTAAAATATTTGGATTACATAGGCAACGAATTCCAAGCTTGCACGTTTTTAGTCTTAAATTTTCCATGCATAGCACGTTTCCATAGACCATTATCGGCACCTTTGCACGGTCCCTCAAAAATGGTACCGGCGCGGCGTCGCTTTCAAAGCGACGTATGTCGTTCGGCGAGAATAGATCTCGAGGATAAGAATCCGGCACAACTTTAACACGAGGGCCTCAGGGCGGCACAATGCCACGGTGGACTCGTTTATCTTTGCAATCTTTGTTTCAATGCCGCTCTTCGACGGTTTATCCTCCTCAAGTACTAGTTGCCTTATTCACGGTCGCTCTTCAGCGGTTGCAATCCACGACGGACTCTTGCCTGCCGCTTGCTCGCACGATTCCTCGACGGAACCGTCAATTTGCGATCCGCCGAGGATCGGTCAAAGCGAAACGTACTCGGCTGATGGAAGCATTGATTAGTCCTGCAGTATAATCTTACCTACAGGATAGAGGCGACCATGATTGATTCTCTCTCGACAAACCTCGAGAATGTCCACCATGAAGTCGCTGAGCTTCCCATATCGCCACCAGCAATTTGTTCTCGGTCAGAACGGCTCGAAAAATAATACCCACATGATTTGTCACGCTGATATATCAACGAAGAAGTACATGAAAAATAATGAGGAGGATCAGTTTTCATGAAAGGAGTTGGAAGATAGAAATTTTGTGTAATGAATGCAAAATTATCTAATTAATTATTATCCATAATTCGACGATAAGTACATGTGGTAAACTACGCTGTAACTTCAAATACGTGTCATTTGAGATTAGATAATTCCAAACCAGCGAATAAATAGAGAATTTTATTTGAACTCAAAAGAGACTTAATTAATTTTTATAAATTTGTAATATATTGTTTTAATTTACATATTTTATAATAATGGTATTTATAATTTATTTATAACATTTTATTTCCAAAAACTCCGACTATTATATGGTAGTACAGCCTGTGATATAGATACTTCTATATTGTAGGTATGTACTTTCTTCTCAGTCCGTGCAAACTCGCTCAGGATTCTCTTCGGTATATGCACGTGCAAAGCAACTTTTCACATGAACATAGTTGAGCAGTCACGCTGCGAAGATGCACGAAGCGTGGAGGTCGACCCGGTAGAAGCTATCCGTGACTCGAAACTTAGACTGGATCTTTGTGAGCGAGACGATCGTGAGCAGCGATTCTGGATTTCGTGGTGCACTCTCTAGCTCGCCACGTCCTCGTCGTGCCCACGATATCTCTTCCTCAAGCACAGAACTCATGGAAGCCCCATCACAAAGTCACGAACGTTCACGTTATTAACGAATCGCGGACGTGACTCGCGCGAATCAATCAACAGGAAGCCGCGGCTGTCTATAGAGAACAGCTAGTTGCTACCATTTCTTTCTGTTTTATTCGCTTCCTTGTCACGTTTCTTCAGGCCGCTTTACATTCTCTTTCCTTTATTATGAATTTTACGACGTGCTACCAATATTACGACTCGTCCAATTTGTCTCTACATCGCCCGCAGGATGAGATACAACTCTTGCATCAATTATTTATGGTACCATCGATTTGTTTCAAATTAGGAATATTACTGATCTTTTTCTTTTTTCTTCAAAAAATACATTTTAAATAATAATTTTTACTTGTGCTCGCTCACTCGAGAGATAAAACTGGCTTTACAGTTCTTGATCATGTAATTGGCTGTTGCAAAGGCTACATAAAATAAAAATGTTAAGCCATATGCGATCCAATAGGAAGTGAACCAATGGCAGAATCGATGATTTAGTTAAGCAGAAGTTGTTTTTGTCCGTTAACAGACGATTGTATATGGAGTTCAAATCGAATTTTTATCTCCATAGAGGATGTAAAAGAAAATATCCAGAAAAAGAACTGAAAAACGGAAAAAAAGAGATTTATTTTATTCTGAGAAATATTCCTCAAAAAGATTAAATTATATGATCCAATTAAAATAATTATAATAAACATAATAAATTCTATAAACAAAGAAATTAACAGAAGAAAAAGAAAACAAAGTGAAAAACAATATTTCTAAAGCATTTTTAGATAAAACCACGTTAGCTTAATTTGGCCAGGATTTCAAACATCATTCAAAATTATGTTCACGTTCAATGTTACCGTTCGGACTTATTCTTTTTTATTTTTATCTCACTTGTTACCTATTCCCGTTTCTTTATTTCTCTTCGTCATTCCACCATCCGTGTCTCCTCGATTTTTTCTTCCGCTTTGAATCATTCCTGTTGTTCGACTAATTATGGTTGCGACAAGATTGATTGATTCCTCGATGTTAATTTTGTTCTACCCAGATTAACAAGATATATTTTCAATCGGACTAAATTTGTATCAACACAAACGTACACACACACACACACACACACACACACACACACACACACACACACACATTCACAAAAACACAAGTTAAATTTTCGCCATTTTTAGCATATTGTTACATTTCATATTGAAATTTTATCATTAATATTTGTCCAAGCATTTTGATTTCGGTTTTCATTTATTTGATTTTCTACTTACATTTTCGCTTGATAACATTTTGGTATAATATGCTGTATGTCTTATCACACGTTTTTCAAACACGTCTTCACGTTTCGGGCACTAAAAAGAACATAATGTCCCTTATCGTGTCTCTTAATCGGAGTTTTACATGTCGCCGATAACGAGGTTCGCGAAGTGTGCACACCTTGAGGAAATGCTGACTTTCGTGTGAGGGAAGATCAGGAGCAGGACAGGTCACGTACGCACGTACGTGGGATTTCTATATTACGAAGGATACCAAGCTTGTATTTCATTTCGGAGTTCACGCGTCTCCCCTTTTCTCGTTCCTCGAGTATGTTTCAGATTATTGACAAAGATAAATTGGTACGTGATATGAGGAGATATCAGGGGGAGGTAAATAATGATTTATCATGTCGCTCTATCCACACTTTAATAGTTATTATTTCTAGTGGACAATTTAAATCTTAGGCTTCCTTATCATCTTTCGAGATTATTCGCGAGATTAGTGTTATCTCTATAAATACTAAATTTTAAAAAATATTAATAGATATTGTTTTTACTAAATTATATATTTCAAACAAACTTTATTAAAATATTCAATAAATCTTTTTCTTGTATTATTATTAATTTTAATCTATCTCTAAAAAATATAATCTCTTTTGAGTAAAACATCGTCAGGACCGGCAGACAAAATCTTACATCAGAACCTCATTCGCCCCCCCCCCCTCTCTCGTGGATTAGCACATTGTTGCCTCAGACTCTTCAATTGTTTGTCTTCCGGTATACACGCGCATTTTTTGAGTGCCCTTATATCTCGCCGTCACCATTGTCGTGCAAACGTTACACGGCCGACACTGTTAAGAACGGCGACAGAAATAGGGAGCGTTCACCCGCATACAAATTGATCCTTTTTGCTGGCGGGTTCGCGCGTCCTTAGCGGCACCTACGGCCGCGTCTCCCTCACAATCCGCCGAAAAACCGGCCCGGACACACGGCTACAAGGGGGTTGTCGCGTTTTGTGGAAACAATCAGCAGGTTGTCGTGAAACAAGGATATGAATGCATAAGCAGCGCAGTTAACACGGTTGCATGCCGTGTTCACCGGCTCTTTTTTTTGTTTCGGACCCTCCCTCAAAGGACGCCGCTTTTGTGCCCGAGTCCGACCGTGCGAGAAGACGGAGGGAATGAGAGTCGGAGAGACGAAGGACGAGGAACGTAGGTCCTCGCGACGATATATACGATCGATGTCGTCGCATGGCAAAATCTTTTTCTCTTATTGTTTCTCGAACTCTTCGCCATCCACGATGCTCTGCATTAGTCGCTGCTTGAAGGACTCTCTCTGGTTTCGCCAGGAAAAATTCCAAACTTCTTTTTGACTAACAGGCTTTCTTTTCTTATTTTGAATTTTTTTAAATGTCTTTATTTATACTACTGATGATTATTATCGTTGCGCGTGTACTATATCATTTAAAATATGAATAAAATTACTACAAAATACGCAATAAACATCGCACAGATTTCTTATATGATATATAAAAAATCCAAAGCGATATTTTCTATGAATTTTAAAGATAATAAAAATTCCTAGTTTTATACGTATGTGTGACGACTTAATGGTGCAGAGATTTGAATTTTTCATCGAAAATTTAAATAAAATAATAATATTTGCTAACTTTTCAAAAGGTGTTAAATAAATTAAGTTGGACCGAAATTTCTATGCGCAATCCACGGAATTCCAAGTTATGAGTTTTTCGGTCCGTTTAAACTTAACGGATCCCCAGGGAAGATTTCTTACTGTGCCATTTCTCCCGTACTCTTAACAGCGGTTCTCACTAGAAACACGTCTCGCTACACGGAGAACCACGCCTCTTAATCTCCCCTTGTAGACGTTGATAAAAAGCCCGTGCGATCGGTGCATACGCCAGTTTGCAAACAACAAACGCGAGAGTGCATGGCGTCGCTGAGACCGACGTCGTTTTCGCAGGGCGCCTTCGACGTTTACTTATCGGATCAGGTATGAGGGAAGTGTAGATTACGCAGGTACACGTTGAGAAAAGTTAACGAGGCCTGGGGCGGACACGCCTCAGACGATCAACGATTAGTCACTGAGAAGTATCGAGGAGAGCGCACTGATCTGTTTGGTGCAACAGTGACAAATGCGTCTCGCTTATGAGAAACGAAAAACGCAAGAAAGCTTTCGTTCTCTTTGATACAGTTCATTAAATTGTGATTTTATCTGAGAGTTTAACATAATAAAGCTTAGAATAATAATTATATCTTTGTGCTGCCTGTATAGTGCAAGCTGATAATTACGAAGCAAAATTCTCAGTAAGAAATTTCATGTTACATATGGAAAACGAAAAATATACGATATGCAGAGTATTAATATATGCCTTGCATAATATAAAATGATATCTAGGCATTAAATGAAGCTTACATTATGTGAAGAACTGAAGAAATAATGAGAAAGTAAATAGAAACAGGATGAAAATTTGTGACATTTCTGTTATCATTTATGTCATATTTAAATGTCATTATATTCACATAATAGTTTAAATATATGACAAATAAAAATTTAATGATCGGTAATAAAAATACATATGTTGTATTAAAAGCAATATCTAGCTCACGCATATAGTATGTTTTGTTTAATTAGAAACATACAATATATTTATTAAAAAATTAATTAAAAATGGCCTTTGCTAGAGTTTGAAAAGTGATACGTAAAATACATTACAGTGATGAAGAACCGTGTGGATATTGTTTATAACATTCTAGCGTTACGACAGTTGCCAATAACCAAAGCTGTCGTTTTGTTTCTTATCGCGACTATAAATTATTATATTTCGTAGTTTTCTTAATCACGGTGAAATTTAAGCACTGAAGCATCGCGAGTTGCAAGACATGTTGCAAGTTGAGAAAGAAAAATGCTTCTTTTTCCCTTACAATGCGAAAACATTAGCGAGTTAGCATTATGCAAGTTACGGAGATTCGTGATACTTTGTTAGATTTTATCTAGCACTAAGAAAATGTTCGTCTATAGTCATTCTTCTTTAGTCGATTCTTTGAAATTATCTTTCTTATATTACGTAGCAAGCGGCTAAATAATAAACCTACAGATATTATAATACTATATATTGAGCAATCATTACTTCAATAATGGTTACGAGCATAATAGAATGTACTTTCTATTTGAAAGAGTTATTAATCTTTTATTATGAAAGTACGTGTGTTAAGTTTAACCTTATTTGATTCTCCGCACTTTATATGGACTCTTATAAAATCACAGAACGAATAACAAGAAGATTTGCTATGCGTGTGTTTTGTGTCACAGTCGTGATCAGGAACAACCATAAAGATAGGATTAAAGTTCCCTGAGACAAACGATAAAAATTTGCAAGTCCCAGCCATGCAATTAAGCGAAGTGTCGACGGCGCCCCAGTCCTTTGAGTTCGGATTAATTCCGCCATTCGAACGGTTCCATGTCTGGAACCGGTTCGCAGCCTCGTAATCCGTACCATGTCTTCGCATTTCTGACGAAGTCACCAATACTATGCAAACCCTTGCGATTTACAAATGTAACATATCACAAAAACATGTTCATTATTCTGTATGAAGTAAAAAAAATCTTCTTGGAAATATCGAATTTGTTAAGTGTATAAAGTTCTTTGAAATAACGGGGAATCTTTATATACGTATTATTATTCGAATGCATGTTAGTATATATTAATTAAGACGATTTTCTCTGTTCTCCTACGGGTTTGTATCGGTTTGCGGAAATGTGCAGACTTGCACACGCGACGTGTTACGATCGCTGTTATCCAAGCAGCACTCCGGGGTCTCCCACGTCTCTCTCGTTGGCAGACAGCGTGGTACCGCAACGGCCGAGTAGAATCGCGCCGAGGAGGGCGGAGAGAAACACATAGCACTATCACGAGCGACACGATCGAATGCCTCGTCGTCGATGGCTCGTCGACGGGTATCGATCGTAATTAATAGGGACGATCTGAAGAGGCATCCTTAACGAGACACCCGCAATCAAACTGCCGCCGCGCGCGCGGCTCGACGTCATTTGTTTCAGTTGATCTTCGCTTGTCGCATCCGAATAAGGCAACTCGTGTTCGCCACTCCGCGGGGAGTGCGAAAGAACAAAGAGGGAACCGAGCGAATGCCGGGATGATCTCTCTGGATGAGATCGCGACGAAAGGGAGAGAACGGAGACGAGAGAAAAAGAAAGAAACGAATGGGCGAGCAGACACCTGCTGTTAGTTGCATTGTCTTCCTCTCTTTTTCGATTTTCGCCCCTTCTTTCTTCGCCTTCTTCCCTTCGTCTTTCTCTTCTTCGTTTCTTCTTATTTTTTTCCTTGCCATCTTCTAGTGTGATACACTCCGTTGAAGGTAGTCCATAAACGAGGCGATGACACAACATTACTGTCTAAAGGACGAGTGAATGTTTTTTCGTAGCTACACACTTTTTTGAAATTAAGGGACAGAGTATAAAAACCATTTGTCTTGATCCCGAAACAGATTAAATTAATGAGAACCGGGTTACACGATAAAAACGTGAAGTTAAATGTTTAATTATTATAACAAACATATTTTTAATCCTTTGCTTGTCCTACACTGAGAAAAAAAACTGTTGCTTCAATTAAAGTGTTATCACGGGGTGCCAAAAACATAAGTAGTTCATTCAATTGTATTATTAATAGACCCAATATTTGGATTATTAAAACAATGATTGAATTATTGGTTTAAAAATGCAGACATTGGGTCTAATAATAATACAATTGAATGAACTACTTTATGTTTTTGGCACCCCTTGATAACACTTTAATTGAAGCAACAGCTTTTTTTCTCAGTGTACAAAGTGAATATTAATTTAATGCTTTTAATCAATTATATGCTTTTAATCAATAATAATAATGCAATAATTTTCACAAAAATAATATTTCATGTTATCACTAGTATTAACGTTTATTTTCTAAAAATTCAGTAGATAAATTTATCACGCTAATTAATTGGAATTATACTCAAAACAAATTGATTTAAAATAAGTCTGGGCCATATTTACGATTCTGTATTGCGCTATTCATCAATACGCAGTATACAATAAGCAATGCATATTACATGATATGATACAGAATGCATACATAGTATTATTCAGGCATATATAATGAATATCATTGCCAGGATAGTTTAAAAACACATGCTGCAAGCACGCCAATCGGCGTAACTCATTTTAGTGGCTGATAGTTATTGATTTACACGCGTAACACGTAAAATACTTGAGAAGTGCTAATGAAAATAACAGAGATTTCAACACGGGATGATTTATACTGATTGTCTTCTGCATTTCATCTCGCTTAATATTCGCATAAAAAAGAAAAATCGCATTTTCACTGAGCATTTAATTTCAAATGTATCTAAATCTTTGTCACCCTAAACTTTTTATCCGTCTAAAATATGCAACATTTTTTATCTTAATAAGACTCATGAGGATACAGCTAATGCATGGTAAAAAAGAAAGTGAACAAAACATAGGTAAATGAAGCTTATGACACCATTTCTCCTTTTTCAATGTAAAGAGAGGCCAAGCATAAGAAATATGCTACAAGATTAGAGAGTCGCGTTTATCAAACGCACAGTGAGCAAATGCGGTGCTCTTAACATCGTGCGCTACTTTTCCATTGATTGCCACTTTTCTCATTTCAGACACTCATGACAACTTTAATGCCAGACATGTGACATGCACGGTGAAGAAGGGAGAGCGATGGCAGCGGCGGAAACAGTTCTCCGAAGTTCCTCCGATCTTCTCCTTGTTCGTGACAATCGACGAGCCCACAAAGCAGAAGAGGGAATCCTCGCTCAGGTCACCTTGGCAAGGCCTACGGGTTCGTGAAGGGCATGAAAGCTCATCATGTTCAACCACCGACACGGGCCACGAGCGCTGTTGACCTGCAACTTCCTCGGCGTCACATTCCTCCTACTGATCGTTGCCGGTAGCTACGATGCGTTAATTCAACCAAGTACTACGGATGTCAATTCAACCGAATTTGTCAAAGGGAAAAGTGAGTTTTGCAATTACTTCCGTTCGGAAGTTGCGAAAGCGGAATTACGATCGATTTGAAAATTATTTCTGATACTAAATATGGATATTTGAACGTAATTATTCGCTTTCCTACATAAAATTGGAGTAAATATAGTAGTGCAATTTTTCAATGATAAAATTAACATATACATAAAATAATTTAATTACAATTAAACATAAACGATCATAAATTTTTTAATAATTTTTAATTTTAATAATTGATAACGACCATTGAACTTATCATTGGAAAGTACTACGACACACATTTATTCCACTTTTACAATTGTCACAATTATTAGATGTCTTGTAATATATACACACATGTAGGTATTATATTTATTTATTATATACATAATTTTATATTTATTATATTTATAATTTACTTTTTCTCTGTTTTTATAACGCAAATGTTCACGTTCGGAGTGACAAAGTCTGACTGGAATGTGAATATGTCGGTAATAAAACAGAGACAGTAATCTTGCGAGCATCAGTGAATATAGCGTTGGGGGAGTAATTTATCGGCGCATAAGAGCGCATATCGTTGCTGCACGAGCCAGCTTTTTAACTGGTGCGAGCGTACTCCATTCTTCCTAGCGGAGAACCCTTGGTCGTAGATCATCGGGGCCGTCTGGAAAAGTAGAAAGCGAAGCGGTGCGTCGGCTCGGCGTAGGCGTCGCTTGGCCGAAGAGTCCCTTTTACTCGTAGTACCTGGAAAGTACCGTTTCCTCTCCTATCTGGAGGAGAAGGTGGAAAAGGAGAATGACGAAACTTACGCCTCTTAAAATCTTACCTCTTACCATTCATTCCTGATCAAGAGTGCCTAGCGTCGCGCATGACCGTGTAAGTGCATCGAGTATGATCGAGAATGTGGTGTACGCTCTTGGAGTTCTTGGACACGTGGTCCACAAGAGCTTGACCCACATAAAGTGCGATGTTTACATCGGCGTTGATGACCGCCGCGAGATAGTCGCCATTACGTTATCGTATTGATATATATCAATTATCAACTGTCACGACATGCGGTTCGAATGAACCACACGCGCGGTTTACGGTTTGATGATTTCTTTATAAAATTTATCAGGTGCTAATATAAATTAATGAAATAAAACTATGTTCAGAGCCTGAAAAAGATCTTGAAGAGCAGGAATTAATTAAAATGCGAATGAGGATTTAAACTGATGTATTACTTACATTTTAACAGTCATATTTAATGTATTTTAAGATTACGATAGTTTTATACAAACATAATTTCATGCTTTTAATATCTCGTCGATTTGTAAATAATCAATAAAACGATCAAATTAATAATACGATAATATATGTTTTTTAAAATTCTAGTCAATACTTATATTAACTAAAATCTATATAGACGTAATAATTTAAAATCATAAATTATAAAATCAAAATATAATTTTTTTAACTTTATTCTTGAACGCAGCAAACAGCTGCTTTCTTAGCATCGCAAACATAGGCAGGTGTTTATCCCAGACACAGAATTTCTTTTGTTGGATAACCGCTAAAGAGCGGAACGACACCGACTTCACCCTATATTTTTGATTTATTATAAGCTTTATGAAAATGCAGGCGCTTGCAACCGATCATCATCCGCCTCAATAATGTTTCACTAGCCGATGAATAATAAATACGAATCTTCTGAGAAATTTATAATCAACTGTTCGAAAGCGCTTCAAATTTTATCAGAAAATATATGTGTTCAGCAGACCCATCCGAATACTTTCGCATAATGCTATAACGCATAACAATCTCTATGTAAATGTTTAAATGGATGGTGAAATCAAATCTTGCAGCAAATTCTTCGAAAACTGTGCAACTTTTATGGACAGCTTTTAGGACCCCATTTGAATAGCGTTCTGAAACAAATTAGTATGATCAGCGGAAAGATTGTTAGAGTGTCTTTCCATTAACACAATAACCGGAGCGTGGAGGCTGCGCATTATGCAGCTGAAAAGTGCAGTTTGTCCAGCGCGTTTGAACAGCCACCCAGAATTCGTTGCGGACACGAGGAGATATCGCCTAAAGTGGCCTCCATAAAGGTTTCCATTAAAATGATAAGCTCTGAGTCGATCTCTTTTTACCCATTAGGTGGGAGTAAAATCTCCGCCATGTTGCGCTCTATAGCCTCTATTTTGTTGGAAGAAAGAGGTAGAAAGAGTAAGAGATGAACAGCAAATCGAGAAGAAGAAGGGGAGAGAGAGAGAGAGAGAGAGAGAGAGAGAGAGAGAGAATCGACAAGGTTCGGTGAGAGAGAAGAATTTATTCTGAAGGGATTATGGAGCCGCAGTAAATTAATCGGCCGTCTTTATCGTTCTCGGCTTTTAAGGTGTATCGCGTTTCGAAATAAAGCGTCTATTAAGAGGCGAGTGCAGCCTCGATAATCCGCCGCGTAAAGACGCAAGGATATTATTTACGCAAGAGAATAAAGAGAGACGTCTATTAAAAAATCGAATTCCTCTGAAAAATCGAGTGTCCCCTTGACACAGCAATTTCAGGATTCATCTTCTGACGTATCTCGTCTTTGATCACGCCGACTTTCGCCCAGAATAGACTTTTCTTCATTACAGAGCTCATCAATTTCTGCCCGACCTCGATAATCATTCGGCGTGACTTGTATTATTAGAAATCTCGCGATTATTATACATATTTTATACTGTTTACACTGTTTATTTAATAGCCACCAAAAAATTACATTTTAAAGATATTAAATTAAAATAATTATTCAATGATGAAATATTTTATGATATTTAAAAGCTTCTATTTTATCGTAAGTAGACGAGTAATAATAAGAAAAGCCATCGTTAATGAGATTTGGTGTTTCTTGGACCTCTTAAAGTTATTGCTTATTTAATCTATTATTCTCAAGGAAATGTGAAAGAATGTTTGATTGGCGCCTTAATCGAATTTGTAAATGAACATACGCTAAGAGATTGACAAGGTTCTTGTTCGCGTAGCTTAGTCAGTTATCGCCCCAAGCCCCCTTCATTTGTATCTTCAGCTTTAAAAATAATTGACGAGCAGCGAAAGAAGTTTTATTCATTATACCCCCTGGCCACAAGGTCTTGTCCTACTTCACATTTGCTTACCGACCTAATCTTCGAATCTCGGAGAATTCCTGTCTCTTTGGCCAGGCTCTTCGACACCGCTGGCATCGGTATCATACCTTTGATCGGTTATATTAATTATTACGACGTTTCTTCTTGGGTGGCTAGGGAATCTCGCTTTCTCTCCCATTGCTTCTGCCAGGTTTCTTCACCTTCGACGAATACTTCGGCAGATTGTATCTTCCAGCGTATCCAGCGGGTAAATAACGACTAAGTAAGGAGACGATCGCAGAGCAGGAACAGAGATTATTGAAGCATAAGCATGAGAGAGCATCCATCGAGGCAGAAGCAAGATGCCGCGCGGTGCGTAATACCGTTTTCTCGTTCGACTTATCGTCGTCGTCGACGTATATGTTCGCGTAAGGACCAGACAGGGACATCTGGGAGGCATGCCTTAATTGACCGCTCGGAATATCGACGAGATCCCAGAGACGGATTAAGACGTCAGATTTCCGAGGGACGTTCACATTTTTTGCCCGCCGATGAAATATAACCGCTCAATATACTCGGTGGATTTATTTACTCGGGGATTGCGTCACTGGATCCAACCAGTACCGAAACGCGCCACCGCCCGTTTCTTTTCTATTGAAACTCCTCTTGATACTTTCTGAACGATATGTCTTGGATATTTGTGATCATCTATTTATCTTATCTTCCTTTTTATACGCTTTTTATTTCTTTTTTGATAAGATTCTTAATTAAATCCCGTTTATTCCCGCCAAAAACTCGATAGGACATACCTAATTTTTCTTGCAATCTTCGAAGTTTTAATAACAACTTAAGGCGCGACTAAAGATTACCGATTCAAATTATTCCTAAGTCAGGAATAGATACAGAGATTACAGATCTAATTACTTTGAGATACTTCTATCTTTTATGCACACATATATATATTTCCATGTGTTAAATATTTACCTTGTGTATAAGGAAATTCTGTTTTTTCAAGACCTTTTTATTATTGGCAAAACGAAGTATTTTAAATCTATCAAAACAGTTGATTGGTTCAGAAAGCAATGAACACGTGGTAAGTGTGCAAGCGCGCGGCTCTACGACTGCGATTCAATTGAGGCAGCATTCCAGGGAGAGATTGCACTGCACACGCAGTATAACAGATGAGCCGATTCTTATTAATCATTTTCGCCTGACGTCTCTCGCAATCTGCCTGGCGGGCATTTCGTGGGCTCGTGCGACAATCCTGAGGTGAGACCGGGTAACAGGTGGCCTCACAGATGCGTACTCGTCGACTTAACGGCCGCGCATTCGTTTCGCCAACGTGACCGAGCCGAACTCGTATCGTTCGTGATATGAATGCACTTCGTCGAAGGTTAATCAAGGGTTTTGGACGCGCGATGACGCGCGCGATCGCGAGCGCGACGACAATGGGCGTCGTCGGTATGATCGAGGTGAGATCTTTGAATGCCGCACAAATGGAGCTGTCAACGTTTTTTCTTAAGCTGCACATTGTATGCCGAATCAGAGAGACTTAAGGTGGTAATCGTCGATTGACGTGATGACACGCGAAAACGCGTCGATGAAGAGCACTGTCTCGAATTTTGTATATGACGTTGCGGCGTCATTATTCAGAATGAGAGTGGAATATTGATGAGATGCTCGATGCAGAGAATATACCTAATTTGTCTTGAATATATATAAAATAAAACGCATCATTGATATGACATACGTGATATATTTTTTTTCTGTTCTGAAAAATAACTGATAACATTGTATTAAATATACATGCAATTTTGAAGAAGTATGATTGAAACTATCGCGCATCCGATAATTCTATCATACACATCCGATAACTGTAAGGAATTTTCCAAACCTGCGATTATTTTTCTTTAAACTGATGTCTTTTGATTTATATTCGGTTCTTACTTTATTTATTTTCGATATCTGTTATCTTGTATCTCTCATTGTATTATTGTTACTTATATCTATATTTGATGTATTGACAATACAGGTATCCTAGATATGAAAATTCGTGAAGTTATCTATATATCACGCCGATTGAAAAAGCTGAGGAACAAAACGTTTCCATCATTCATAATCGAATCTAATAGTTACACCCGTGTTGTATGTATCAAATGGCGAAGAAATTCTTTAAATGGTTAGATGAAAGATGTAGCGTTTGAAAAGTCAGTCAAACACACGGTTCTTTCGCTGCAAGTTGACTGCTTGATCGATGGCGAACATCAGGTCGCCCATAGGCACCGACAAGTCTAGCAGAGAAATGTGGGTGGACGATGAGGGTGAGAGGTGTGTGGGTGGCTTTTTCATTGATCGCATCAGAAAGAATTTTACACAGGACGAACAAGCAGGAGAGAAGTTGACGTGGCAGTGTGTCCAATCTACAAAATGCAAACGCAAAAATGTATCTCTTCGTGTATTATAAAAAATTGATATCTTTACATTTCGCTCAGCGAATTTAGTTCGGAAAGAAACTGCACTGAACAGGTTCTAATTAACTGCGAAACTGGGGAAATTTTTTGTTTGAACAACGTTTCATGTTTTATCGACTCGGCCTTCCTACTGACGATATCTTCGCGTGTTGCGACTTTAATTGCTCTTTAATTGCCCCGTCACTTAAACTTACCGCTTGCATTCCGCAATCAAATGTGGTGTATGTGCCCGTAGTATAGATATAGTCCGTATAATATTGAACATACGGATAAATTTTTGTCAGTAGAGCTGGAATTTCCCATCGACATATTCCCATCGTGAGGACTATTTCAATTGAGAAGTCAGTATTTTTTTAAGGATATATAGAAGAATTATTGGAAGTTTTAGGTGCAAATAAAAATGATCACTTAAATAATGTTAAGAAGTTTATTTTATATTTTTTATTGTATATCAATTATTGACAATAATATAAGATTTATGACCGCTTAACTTTCCGATGTATGTACGATTTATCAATATAAATATTATTTGTGAATTCCGAAAAATATAATGTTAGTACATATATGTATAAAGTTGAAAAGAACTTATCTGATAAAATGTCTGGTTTGGTACATGTTTAACACGGTTGATTTGTTTGAGGACTACATAAACGGCAATCGATGGAGATCGCCTCGGATTTAGTTCATTCTATAACTTTAATACCAGCAAGCTGAATTTCTCTTGAAATCCGCGCTTTCCCAAGCTTTCGCGCAGTCTTTCCCACAGTTGAAGAGTTAAGCCCGCGAGGCGTCCATCAAGCACTTCAAGCTACACGCACAACGTTAAAAGGGACAGGTAATTTAGCGCGCGTTACGAAAGGACGAAGTATTCAGTGCCGCACGATGCTCGATCAGGGATGTTAAACGATACCGGCCCGAAGTCAGATATTCGCGCGGGATCTACGTCGCAGATCGGATGGATTATTGCACGATACCG
Source organism: Aphaenogaster floridana (assembly GCA_003063835.1). NCBI lineage: Eukaryota > Metazoa > Arthropoda > Insecta > Hymenoptera > Formicidae > Aphaenogaster > Aphaenogaster floridana. The sequence continues at coordinate 32,915 of NJRP01000101.1, read as the reverse complement.
AGGAGAATGATATAGACGCACACCCACATATAAGTGTTATCGGCCAAGCGATCATCGATCGACGATTGCGGTCGCGCAAGTTAAATCTTGAAAAAAACGATAACAACTCTATGGCCTTTTAAAATCGAAATTCGAATCTCGCCCGAATTATCGCATGCTTGGAAATTAATATGTAAGAATAACGATGCGTGAACATCGATTTTCGGCTTGATCTGACCTAAGAAATGATTCTGTGAATCACCTTCAAAGAAACTGACAATGTTTGTTCCAAGGTACTTGGGCATTTTGTTTAAACACAATTTAAATGCAATTATTACACATATGTGTATCAAAAATATTAACACTAAATTTCAAAATAAATTAACGCTTAATTGAAAAATAATTGAAAATAACTATAATAAAATGCAGAAAAAATACATTTTCAGCGTTCTCCGCTGATTTCTTCTATGTGTTCACGAAAAATTAAAGGAAATATTGGTTATCTCGTTAAGTCTTAAAAGATTTAAATTAGATTTAACAAAAGAAATGAAGATGAACATATATAGATATTATAAAAAGTGAAATTTAATGATTGACATCGTACGTGCGGATATATCGAGTTATAATTTAATTATATTGATGTCTTTTGTCTTGCATGTTAAAACTCCTCCAAATGATAATCACAATGTGACGTCTACAACTTCTTCCTTTTCAATGAGCAAAGACAGTACTGAAAAAAGATATATGTTTCTCTCAGGGTGGTCGACACTTGCTACGAGATTCACGCGAGATAAATCGATTCTCTTACTCCTGCACATATTCTTGTCCCGACAAACTGATGAATTTTGCTCACAAACATTCTTTCGATTGTGCATTTTCTCTTTTAAAATTAGTACGTATTACGTAATTTTAGAAAAACTCAGTATTGCAAATTTCCATCAATTTTTAGAATTGATTAATCACAAAAGGATAATATTATTTTTATTTTATTTGTAATAAAGAGAGATTTTAAGCTTATTTAAAATTTAACGTGCTGGTTTAGCATTACATACATGTATAGAATGTTTTAATGTACACACACGTTTATTTGCGGTTAAGTGATTCCAAAGGCAGACAAAGCGTCGTGTAATTGCGAGTACAAGTCGCTCGTATATCAAAATCTTCGCCAGACCAACGTGGAAAGCACTCAGGCAAGATTGTTATCCGCTGCGCAAGTTGTATGTGTCAACAAATGAGGGTTGCAGGCAATTCAAACTCGCACGAGTTGAACGTACAATGCAGCTTATAATGCCACTTTACAACAAACATAATTTATACCATGCTATTATTATTTCTAGTATTATTCGAAGTGTCTCACAGCATATGACATAACATGAAAAATAATTAAATTATTTATTTTAAATAATTAAAAATCGGTTTATATACATATATCTGTACACGGAAAAAAAATGATTTTGTATCAACAGCATTAAATCTAATTAAAAATAATTTTTAATAATTCAATAACATTATTAATGAAACGAATACGTATTATCTTGTTTTATTAAAATTGCTATTGAATTAACAAAATTATTTTCAATTAGACATGCTGTTGATACATCATTTTTTTTCCATGTACACATATATATATACACGGTGCGCCCGTTAAATAATGAGACTGGACAGTTTTGTGAGTAAAAGTAACAAGCGCGTATATAGTTTTGACCACTAAAGTGTGTTGTAATTACTGGCCACACTGTCGAGTCGGATAACCCGGCAACTTCAGTATGGTCACCGAAAAGTTGCGGCATGGAGCAAAGAACCGTAATTAAATTTTACTATAAATTAGGGAAAACTGCTACAGAAGTATTTGAAGATCTGAAAAAAGTGTACGGTGATGATTGTCTGTACCGTGCATAGGTGTTCCGTTGGTTTTCAATATTTAAAAATGGAAGGGAGTCTCGAGGATGAACATCGAACAGGTCGGCCAGTTTCTGCTCGGACAAATAAAAATGTGGTAAAAGCTAGCGAGATTGTTGCCCATGACAGACGGATAACTACTAGGCTACTTGCTGAACGTCTTGGTACCGGTAAGGAAACGGCCAGGATAATCCTAGAAAGAGATTTGCATAAGAGGAAGATTTGTTCGAGATTTGTGCCGCACATGTTGACGCACGAACAGAGAAAGCACCGGGTTGAATGTTGTCGAAATTTCATCAATGCAGTTGATCAAGATCGTGATGTGTTGCAAAGAATTGTAACCGGTGATGAAAGTTAGTGTTTTCAATTTGATCCTGAAACGAAACGCCAGACCATGGAATAGCTTGGAAAATCTTCTCCCCGACAGAAGAAAATCAAGTTGCAAAAATCACATGTCAAGACAATGATCATTGTCTTTTTCGACTACAGTGAACGGTCACTATTATTTGGGAATAATGCAATGTCTGTATGCCCGCATGCGGCGTATCAGGAAAGAACTTTTTAAAAGCAACAATTGGTTTTTGACAATACGCCCGCGCACTGTGCTCTGCCTGTGAAGCAGTTTCTTGCTTCAAAGTCGATCTGTATGATAGAACATCCACCCTACTCGCTAGATTTGGCTCCAGCAGACTTTTTTCTCTCCCCATAGGTAAAATCTGCCTTAAAAGGAGAGCGCTTTAGCAACATTTTGAACATCCAATGCGGTGTGACCGACAAATTGAAACATATTGCAGTTCAGGACTTCCATCGTGCTTTTGAACACCTATACGAAAGATTTCAGCGTTGTGTGGAGTTGGAGGGAGATTATTTTGAAAACTTATAATCGAAAATTCTAAATAAAGTCATTTGTTTTGGCAAAATAATTGTTGTCCCATTACTTAACGGGCACACTGTGTGTGTGTGTGTGTGTGCGTGTGTGTGTGTGTGTGCGTGTGTGTGTGTGCGTATGCGTGTGTGTGTGTATAAAAATCTACAAATTTAAGTTATATTTAATGAATTAAAAGTTTAACAAATTAATGCTAATTGAATGCAGTTTAAATAACTTAGCGAAGTAATATACGATACAAATGCGCTTATCACAGGAATGTGACGCGCATTATGCTGCAACCCACATTAACACCCACTAAAGTATCTTTCGGCGAAGAAAGAGCGTTTATTACCGTAAGTTAGATTTCACTTCGCCGCGTATTAGCATTCGTATACTGTATGAAGGAAATCTATTTCTCTCCAGATGACAACGCGCAGCACGGAGATCTTTTGGCTAAGTAGTATATAAATCCTAACCGCTAACGTCACGCATTGAATCCGAAATCAATGTTATCACGCGCAATCTAGTTGGACAATGCAGTAGAAAGCATTAACTCTCAGTCATCCAGCAATTTTTATGACGCCTTACATAATGTCATTGTCACCTCCTATTTCATCTGCGAGATTTAACATATCTGTGAATGTATACATATTGTGGTTGTCATCTACATAAAACCCGCTAAAAGTCGTTGCTTATTCGCTGAAAATACTTTCTCAAATGTAGTGACAGACAGCTGATACTTAAAAATATTTATTTAAATACAAATAAATGCAAGCAGTGATCAAAAATCGGTATTCTATACTTAGGAAATAAAAAAAATGAGTTCGTGTGCTCTCTCTGTGAGCACGTGGTCCAGCTTGTCGGCTGCTGAGGTTACCGAGGTGAGATGAGAGAAAGAGAGAAGCAGAAAGAGCAGAAATGAGGACAGAGGACAGAGGTGAAGAGAACAAGATGTAGCAAATGTACGATGTATCGTCGGGAGAGAGAGAAGCGAACAAAGCGCATTCCACACGCCATCATTTGTTCCTTGTCTGTACCGTCCTCGGTACTTCATTTCGATTCGTCATTATTTCCTCGCCTCACTTGGCGCTTTATTAACGTCTTCAAAAAAGAAGACAATGTCTGAACGATTTTCTTGAAAACAGTCTTGCATCGCGACTTAATGACATTGCCCCGTGACCTGAAAAATCTTTAATATCTTTAACATAATTTAATTTTTGTTAAAGTAGAAAGGCTCAAATGATTATAAAATCACTAATAAAAAATCGGGCTTAGAGCCGCGACAGGGTGTAAGTGTCGTGTTGATTTATTGATAATCAGTAAAAATAGAGATAAACAGACGTTTCGGCATTAATATGCGGTTTTTAACTTTATCAGGTTGTACTTTGGTTGTTACGTTCTTCTAATAGCTTGCGTTTAATAGAATCTGCGTTATATGTTTGTTACTTTGCGTTTTAGCGTTCCGTTTTTTATGTTCAGATATTATTGATTTAGTTTTTTTTACATTGAAAATGGTCTAATGTGAGACCGAAACGTCTGTTTATCTCTATTTTTACTGTTTATCAATAAATCAACACGACACTTACACCCTGTCGCAGCTCTAAGCCCGATTTTTTAATTTTTGTTATATTACATCACTCTATCGCATTCTTAATTTTTTAAAGCAGAAAACGAATTTAAGATTTAATATATAGAAGAAATCTGGCATTTTGCATATCTGCTGTAATGAAAATATTTCTATAATGATTAGCAGATCCTTTAATTTAAATTTATTTTTGCATTTTACAACAACCTGTTATTTATCCAAGCTAACATTTATAATCCGCACGAGGTATTTATGAAATAATTATTGCTGCTTAATCTTGTACTTTTGTAAGATAGTCATCTACCTCCTACTTTATGACCATACGATAAAACTGTAAAAACATTTCCTTTGAACAATAATTAAAAGCAACTTGTAATTCATACACGGAGAAAATTTTATATTAAAAATTACTATGTATGGCAGTAGCCGTGGACCATTGCTGGAATTATAAAAATTTTTACTATGTTTTTTACTAATGAGTTTAATAATTATTAATATAGCATAGTAAAAATTTTTATAATTCCAGCAATAGTCCACGGCTACTGTCATACATAGTAATTCTTAATATAAAATTTTCTCCGTGTATGCATATCATAGACATATTATCACAGTAATGTAAAAACTGAAAATTGCAATTTATTAAAGCCAATTGTCAAAAATGCTCTAGAATAGCTTCACAATTTATTAAAAACTAATAAAAATTTCAACGTTATCCTCCAAATAAAAGTAAAATTAAAATTATCAACAAATAAATAGTTTTAAATTAACAAGTATAAATTGACAAATATAAATATGAATTATTCCCTCCGGGTTAAATAACTTCTCGAATTTTTTTCTGTCCTAGAATATTTATTTTTTATAATTCAAGTTATTCTCGATTCTTCAATTATATGCCTATAGGCAAAAGTGCATCAAAGAATTAACTCGAACATAACGCGCCGCGAATGCCGGTGGCGCGAAAAGATGAAACAAGAGGAGGAGGAAGAGTCATGATCGAGTGGGGCGACGTGAATAAAACGCCGCCGCGCCGTCGACATAACGAAATCGAAAAATGGAAGTACACGAATGCGCGGAGACGTACCGCATCGTAGCCTTCGAGCCAAGCCGCGCCACAGGGAGCAGAGGAACTTAACCGCAGACTCGAAAGCAATAAACCATAAAGCTATTAATGTTACGCCCTGGGATGGTTACGCCACGGTTATAACGTATACGCGAGACTTATACAACCCCGGCTCGGATGTATCCCTCTCGTCCTTCGTGCGCCAATCCCGCGCCGAGGATCTATATGCGAGGCCGGCCAGGATTGTAGTCGAACGATCGTGATGACAAAGCAATTCGTTTTGAGTCTCGGCGAAAGCCTAGTATATTGCCCAACGCTAGTCATGAATTAGAATACTTTCAACGTCACAATGACAAGACGCTTCAGAGAAGAAAATTGGCTGCTACTCATCGAGCCGCGAATTAAACTGATTGGGTGATAATCTGGATACTGGATTAAACGTTTTAGAGGATCAGTTGAATGAGATCAGTTTAAACGAGATCGAATTATGAAACTTTACGTTTAGAAATGTTTAATATTTCGAATATGGTAGAACGTAATCAAGAACGATTAATGATTAAACATTCTATTATATACAATATGTATTATACATATATATATATATTATATATATGTATAATACATATTGGTCGTTAAAAAATAGATTTTTGTTGCCGCCCCCTAAAATGGTAGTAATTAATGAAAAAATAAGATCTGTGCAACCCTAAAGCTGTCAAGTCATGGGAAAGGGTGCCTCTCAAAGAAAGAAGTCTTAGAATTCGCGTTTTTCCATTTCATTTTTGCTCTATAAATTAGACCCTGATTTACATCAATTTGTTATCTTAATAAATTTTCCTATTCGATGAACACATCAATACAAAGCAAGGTCCAATTATATCTGTATAAGCGATTTAAAATTTTTCTCTGTGTGTGTAATGCAACAGAAAAAACGATTACATTGAATTTTTTGTCAATTATCCGGAGTATATTTTTATTCAATATAAAAAAATTGTTATTTCAACAATATTAATCAAATAATAATCACGGCACGTTGTTTCACTTAGAGCAGCATCTCCGTAAACTTTTTGGAGCTCTCGATGCGCTTCAGCCGCCGTTTTCTTCGAATGAAATAAGAAAATCAACACTTCCCGCAAATGACGATTATTTGGCACAAAATCAGACATTTTCACACAATCAAAAGTATATGACGCCAAAACAAAATCACTAACGTGTCAACGCGGTTTGTTTACCATATGTCTAAGCTTGGTTCATGACGTTTTGGATATGTCTAAATCGACCAGCACTTACTGCTGGAGCCATCTATTGACAAACAGCGGGAACTTAGTTGCGCACCTAATATATATATATATATATATATATATATATATATTGTATATATATATAGATATCTGCATGATCTCTTCACAATTTGAAGTTCATAATACAGTTTCGCTCGAACGCGGAAATCGTTAGGCTGTGAATGAAGATCGCTTCGCTTTTTTCAACGTGGTCTTCCGCTTTAATCGCAAATTACGTTATGTTTACCCAAAACAGGTGGTGAATTTCTATTTACATCGACTTTTATTGAGAAATTAGTATCTTAATATTTTGTATAGTAGTATAAAGTTTATTTTTTCACGAGATGAAGTCCATTATTCTTCCGCTCAACAGTGTTTAATGTTAAATTATTGTTTCTTCTTTCAGGTTTCCCAATTTTTTACTTTCTTCTCTTCGCTCTCAGCCTGCAAGTTATTATGTATTTCACTCACATCACACTTTCTCTTTTTCATTTACTAGATCCTTTTTTTGTGAAAAAGTGGTATGTTTTTTATCTTGTATTTCTTATATTTTCAATCTATTTTAACTTTTATTATTTATTAATTTGAACTATTCCTCACTTTTATTTTACTATATTTTTTGTAGAGTTACTTACCTGTCTATTATTATCTTTGTATTTTGCTCATTAAGGTAAGTTTCTCTCAAAGTAATAAATTGCTCTCTCTCTCTCTCTCTCAATTTTTCTTTTTTTATTCCCACTGCGAAATCCTTTCTCACCTTGAATTCTCTTTTTCTTTTCTTCGAGCAGTTCAAGCCAATAGTTATTTCGCGCGTTTACGATACCCGGATTTTATTTCGCCGGGCATTTAGCCGCAGGGCTCCATTTTACAGGGGGGGCTGGGAGAAAGAGGAGGGAAAGAGGGGCCTTAACACCCAGAAACGATTTAGATGGTGGGGATTGTGAGAGGCTCGACAGTATCGATGTTTACGAGCTCAAATAAACGGCGCCGTCGCCGCCGCCGCCGCCGCTGCCATCGGCGTGCGGTTATTTCGTATTACTTTGGGACTTTAATGGAGAAAGGAGTATTTTAAAGTGCCGCATAAAAATCTCTCAACGCTATCCTTCTAGAAGGTGGTCGCAAAACCACGTATGGCTCAGTGCGATATACTATTTTCGCGTTCACAAAAGAAACCTCACCGCGGGATTTCGGCGTCGCATCCTGCCGACCACTTGTTTCTTCACATCCTACGTCTTCCTTGCCTCTTATATTTCGCGATTTTTGTCAGATTTATCATTCGGCCATTTAAAGCTGCATTTGAGACTGTAAAATTCCAGTTTTTGTTGCCATTCTCTTTATATAACTGTTAAGCATAAATATCTTCTTTATAACACGTAAAAAGGCTTCTATATTAATTTATACTGGAGTTCTTTGAAATTATGGATTAAATTAATAGCACTATATCTCTTTTTTCCTTTATATTTTTCTTTATTCTTTAAAGTGACCATTTCTACTAAATTTATTTCTTAAGCGACTAAGAAGAATCCATCCAGTAAGAAGTATCCATCCAGCAAATAAAATTAATATCTAACTATGATCGCATTACTTCTATTTATTACTCTAATACCAAACTATGATAACTACTTCCAGTTTAGATCTAGCAGCGAGGTTGGGTTTTCTACGAACCTTGCAGATAATGGAGAAGAAGGCGATCATTCGCGCCACGCCCGTAATCAATATCACCGCCATTGTCTTCAGCTACGGTGCAGGCATCGTAAATTTGGCAGAATGTTAATTCCACGCGCGAGAGTAAGCGGCTCTCGCCGAGCAATTTTCGCAGCCCCGCCGTCGGGGATAATCACCACGTTTCTGCCGAGGTGTATCCCAGTCCCAAGGATCTAATGATGAATTTCGTGCTGCGCGGGTGAGCAAGCCTCGGAGCATGGAAAACAAGAACGAGGAACGTGTCGGCCCGCCGACCTTAACCGACACTTCTCGGCGAACTTCCACTTTCCTCCTGTCTAAACGTCCGTACGGCCATCACGCTTGTGGTGTTCCTTTTTATCGGACCACCTTCTACCAAGCACGCCAGAGCGCCCATAAGTTCTTCTCGACGTGTCGGTTCGAATCGCTATATCTTTCGGTCTAAGTCAGTTCGGATAACATCTGTTGACTGTATTAGCTGTAAAAATGTCAAAGTCATGCAACACATTGTCTATTTTTAGCAGACGACTACGTATAAACAATAAAATAGAATACAAATTTAGACTTATTTTAGTTTATTTATTATGATTTATTATTTTTGGGAGTACTAATCATATTCTAAATATAATCGAAATGCTTTGTAAGCTTAGAAAAAGAACAAAAAACTCTACTCTGTTGCAAGGTAGGGATGGTACCGTTGCCCGAAAAGAAATCATCGGCGCTTCTAATTAGTGGAAGTCGCCCTTTTTAATAATTTCTTATTGTATTCAATACATTCTCATCAACAATAACATTCAGAACGCGAATACGAACTTATTTAATTTTACTAATTAATGTATAATTGTATGTAGAATTGTTTTAAAATATAACAGCATTTTCTAGGAAAAATTCACCGAGACGAAAGTCTTTCCTTCTTTATCAATCTATATAAATCTTTTTATTTCATACAAAAATATTTTTCTCTTTATTCAAAAAATCATCGGACAGATATTTCCAGCAAATACTCGCAGAAAATCTGGTCAATCTCATCACCGATACGCTACTTAATTTAGTATCTATTATCTTTTTTGATATGAACTATACACAGAGAGAATTTTCTCTTAAAATTTATCCTGAAAATCATAGTAGTCATGGGACAACATGGTATTTCGAAGATTTTTATGCAATTTTCTCTGATTAATATCTACCACAATAAAAAATATTAATATCTACCACAATAAAATATAAAATATATTTGATTAATT
>NJRP01000101.1:0-21181 GCA_003063835.1 Aphaenogaster floridana | reverse complement strand
TAGAAAAGACTGAAGAATATAACAGAATTTTTAAAAAATTGCCAATATAATAAAAAGGGTGCAAAAATTGGAGCACATTGCTTCTTCATCATTTTATAATTTGATTATTGAATTTGGCGATAATTGGTAGAGGTTTTTAAAAAAAAATTTGGAATTTTTTTAAAAAACGTGTCAATAGTACTTCATGGGTAACGAGGAAATCTATTGTCGTAATTTTACAACCGTCGGTTAACTTTAAACCTTTACTCACTATTCATCTCTTTCTAAAGGGGACAGTTAAAACATCTCAAATCTCAATAATTGAGACTTCAAAAAATAATGTTATAGGATAATAAAAAAAAGTGTGCAAATTAGAAACTTGCACATTGCTTCCTCATAATTTTAGTTTGCCTAACCACGCTCCTTTTCAGAGCCAGATTGTTTTTTAAATATTACATATTTATCATAATAAAAAAAAGTGTACAAGTAGAAACTTGCACATTGCTTCCTCATAGTTTTTAAGTGTGCAAGTAGAAACTTGCATATTGCTTCCTCATTTTAGTTGGTTCACAAAGCTTCCTCTATGAGGAAGCCAAACTAAAAAAAGAAGAAATAAAAAAAACTTCCTCATAGAGAAAGCTTTGTGAATGAACTAATTGTTTGTATATGAAAATTGCTCATACAAAGTTTATAGAAATCTTTTAATGTTAATATAAAAATTATCTTAAATTATATTAAATATAAGTATTATCTCTTGCCAGTTGAGTCGTCTTACAATTTCTTACACGTTAATATAAATTTTTGTGGATATACAAATTAAATGACTTTTTGCCCAGGAATACGAGCAATTTACATAGCTTACGGGACTATTTTGCCCTGTTTTGTAAGCCACAAACGTTTGCCATAATTTATACAAAGTATATATACACGGAGCCTCTGAATGTATACGTCGGTCATTTAAAACACAGTCAACTCAAGATCGTAATTGCACAACGAAATCACGGCAACGCGTGTACTATATTTTATAGAGGTGGCTCGCCCACCAATATGACACGCTTCGTACATAGAATACTATCTGTAGATCGCGAGAATACTCTTGACAGTGTGGGTGGTATCTACAAACTATCGTAAATGAATTACGCGCGGTTTCTTCTACATACAGAAGATCTGCATCTAATCTCAATATTTGGCTTCAATCTGAACCGTTATTTGAATTGCTCAATAAACTTATTGTGTTAAACAACTATGTATATAGCTGGAAAGTTATTGTTATATGCAATTTATAATACTCATTGATGAACAAATACCGTTGGATCGCCATTTATAGCTTCAGTATTAATTGAAATATGGAACTGATGCAATAATAAATTATGGCGGCGATTAAAAGTAGATATTAAACTAAAAGATGATATAATATAACAAATATATATTTAAATAATAATAAGATTAGGACCGACGAAATTGTCAAATATAAAGGGTGAATAGGCCAAATGTCGGTCACTGTGAATAATAATAATTTTTGTGAATTCCCTGTTCATGCGAACTGCGCGCCGCATATTCGTCGGTCTTGAAACACAATCCTTACATGAACCCGGAATTAATTCACATGTTAAATTGACGAGCAATTTAATAATTTTGATACTAACAGGCATCTATAAGATCCCCCCTTTCCCCGAAAAACTGTAAATATATATTTACTCTCTATATATCATCATATTAACCAAGTGATACAAATAAAATAAAAACATAATTATATTATTATCACTATTATTATGATTGTTTCTCCCTAGATTTATTTGTAATTTTAAGAGAGCAAGAGAAAAATGAGAGTCGAAATAATGACAATCTACATTTCGCTCTATATACAGCTTAACATTTACATAGATTTAAAAATGTAACTCATATATGTTAATTGTTTTGCTTATAGTTTGCATTGGTACAAATGGCCGTCTCTCCGTACCGTCCAACAAACAACATCACTACCGGAATCTTCGAGACCGGTACACCAACTGTACTTACGTCGATGGTAACCTGGAGATCACATGGCTTCAGAACAAAACCTTCGACCTCAGTTTCCTCCAGTATATACGGGAGGTCACCGGTTACGTCCTCATCAGTCACGTGGACGTGCGCAGGATCGTCCTCCCGAGCCTACAGATCATCCGTGGCAGGACCCTTTTTAAGCTCAATATTCACGACCACGAGTTCGCCCTCTTCGTTACAATGTGTCAAATGCACAACCTGGAGATGCCGTCCCTTAGAGGTACGTGCTAACTCGAATAAAATCCAAGCAATAAATGATGTACCTCTAAAGTATCTCTGAATATTTATTTAATTTTTCATAAGTGAAACCGATGATCTATGCTTAATTTACATTCATGATTTATATATAACATTACCTTATATACAAATACCTTATATACAAATAAACAAATACTTTTCAACAATTAAATATAACTAGAAACTTTAATTTTCCTAAATCGCCAGTAAATAATTAACATATAATAGATTGTAAGACGACTTGACTGGCCATAGATGATATTCTATTTATTACTACGTATCAACCATACGGATTGTGGTCCTCTACGAGTATTAAATTTTAATAATAATAATGCTAACGCATCTATAAGATTCTCCTAAAATTTAATACTCGTAGAGGACCACAATCCGTATGGTTGATACGTAGTAATAAATAGAATATCATCTATGGCCAGTCACACACAAGTCGTCTTACAATCTATTACATGTTAATTAAATATAAATTTAAAGCTTATAAATATACAAATTTAGTTTTCCTTAATTATTAAATTATCTGTTAAAATCTGTTAATGATGTCGATCGAACAACATTTAAACAAGAATTTCAAGATAAATTCTCATCATTTGTGACGATGTCTAACTTGCCGCGATTGATTTCGTCATAGATATACTCAACGGGAGCGTGGGCATGTACAACAACTACAATCTCTGCCACATCAAGACTATCAATTGGGAGGAAATAATCACAGGCCAAGGAGGCAAATATTTTTACGTATACAATTTTACATCGCCGGAACGCATCTGTCCTGCATGCGACGAAAGTTGTGAACAAGGCTGCTGGGGCGAAGGACCGGAGAACTGTCAGAAGTTCTCAAAGACGAACTGTTCGCCTCAATGCTGGCAAGGCAGATGCTTTGGTCCCAATCCGCGCGAATGTTGCCATCTTTTTTGCGCGGGTGGTTGTACAGGTCCCAAACAGAGCGACTGTCTTGCCTGCAAGAATTTTTTCGACGATGGCGTATGCACGCAAGAATGTCCACCTATGCAAAAGTAAGTCACATCATATTTATACCTTTACCGCAAAACTGATGTAAAATACTGCAAAAGATGTTATAATACAAAAGCTATTAGAAGATGACAATGCCATGCTATAACTTTTTTTTTAACATAATTAGCCGAACACATTATACTCTTATCTAACACATAATACTCTTTTCTAAACTCTTTTGAATAATAAATTAATATGAAAAAATCGGGATAAAATTTATTTATAACAGATCATTTACACGGTGATATTAATAAGAAAATATGTTAATATAATATGTTAATATAATATGTAAATATTGATTCTTTTAGATACAATCCAACAACATATTCATGGGAAGCCAATCCTGATGGAAAGTACGCTTACGGAGCGACCTGCGTGAGACGATGTCCGGAACATCTCTTAAAGGACAACGGTGCATGCGTGAGATCCTGTCCACCGAAGAAGAAAGCGGTGAATGGCGAATGTGTTCCTTGTGACGGCCCTTGCCCGAAAACCTGTAAGGGCGTCGAGAAGGTGCATTCCGGTAACATCGACACTTTCAAGGATTGTACCATTATCGAAGGATCCATCACGATTTTGGATCAGAGCTTCGAGGGTTTTCAGCACGTTTATCCAAATTATACATTCGGCAAACGATACGAAAAGATGCATCCCGACAAATTGGAAGTCTTCAAAACACTAAAAGAGATTACGGGCTATCTTAATATTCAAGGGGATCACAAAGATTTTAAGAACCTTTCGTACTTTCGGAATCTCGAGGTGATCGGAGGCAGAACGCTCACAGAATATTTCGCATCGTTGTACATTGTCAAGACTTCTCTAGTATCCTTCGGTCTTAGTTCCTTAAAGAAGATTTATTCCGGATCGATCGCTATTCTGGAGAACAAAAATCTATGTTATGCACAAAGTATCAATTGGAACAAAATTAAAAAATCATCCGAACATGAAAGTCTCTTGTCAAATAATCGAAACGAGACCGATTGCAGTAAGTATAAAAAGATTTAGATATAAATAAGCATAGTTTCCTAATTTAAAAATCAATTCTTTGTAGATATTCTGAATGTATTAAATTTTATATTAATGTTTGATGGTATATTTATTTTTAAAAATTTTACTTTAAGAGCTCTTATTTTTATTTTTGGAAGACTAAAAATATGATCAATATTATCACATTAGCATTTGAACAGCATTTATTTACACTTTTGTGTAAATAATTTTTATTAAGATTCTATATAAAAATCATACGGAACATTTGAATTGCAGTTAAGGATGGCCTCGTATGCGACGAGCAATGTTCGAACGAGGGATGTTGGGGACCGGGACCAGCACAATGTTTGTCGTGCAAGAACTTTATTCTAGGAAACGACTGTCTTCAAGATTGCACCGCGCCAGGGTGAGTTAATAAGCGTAGAATTATATAATACGAAGTTGAAAATAATACAATTTCTGTCCAATCTAAATTGCTCCCCTAGATCATGGATTGAAGGTAAATCGAAAATCTTCCGCGAGAACTTAAGCCTCAATTTTCGCCGTTCTATTTTTCATCTTTATCCATCTCGTAAGCAAGTGTGTATTATGCAGCACGTGCACTCTCATCGTAACTGCTTTAATTCGCACTTGTATTAAAAGAGCAAGTGGCATGAGTGACAAACGATCTGAACATTAATTATATTTTTTATATTAAAATGATTTTTTACGTGTGTCATCTTATTTTTTATTTTCGTTAATTTTGTATGCTTTGTTCTTTTTCTGTTACTCTAATTTTTTTGTTTGCTTTTAATTTTACGTCTTCTTTACATGATGTTTCGCTTAACTATTGATTACAATTATGTTGTCAGAATTTATCAAGCGGACGAAAAAACCTGTAAGATGTGTCATGAAGAATGCGACAGCTCCTGCACCGGTCCTAATGCCGACCAATGCATTAAATGCAAACACGTGCGAGACGGACCATTCTGTGTGCCCGAGTGCCCATCCTCAAAGTACAACGACAACGGCCAATGTAAACACTGCCACGAGAACTGTGTAGGCGGTTGCGAGGGACCGGAGAACAACATAGGCGCCAACGGATGTCATAGTTGCGAAAAGGCAATTATGAATGGCCACGTACCAGAGGGATGTTTGCAGAAGAGAGAGCCGTGTCCTGATGGTAAGTCATGCGATAACTTTGCTTCAAGACTTTTATATTAAAAATATTTATATTATAACAGAGAAAAAATGTTGAAATTTTTATACTAATTATTGGTTAATGATTTTGTAATATATGAAAAATATATTACAACATATATTACGTTATTTATTTTTATCAATTCTACAAATGTTCAAAAATAATAAATATTACTGTCACAGAGTATTTGAGAAAATAATAAATTGATTATATTTTTGTAATAATAATAGATGATATCTCCATGTAATATTCCTTGTAAAGAGTGCTAAATAACAAATATAATTTAATATGTCATATAAAAAACGGTATTTTTTTTATCATGAAATTCGCAGGACATTATTACGAGTGGGTGAGTCCGTTGGAGCAAGGTTCTCTAAAACCTCTCGCCGGAAAAGCTGTCTGTCGCAAGTGCCACCCACGTTGCAAGAAGTGCACAGGATATGGCTTCCACGAACAAGTGTGTCAACAGTGTACCAAGTATAAGAGAGGAGAGCAATGCGAGGATGAATGTCCTGCTGATCATTTCGCGGATGCTGACACGCAGCTATGTATACCATGCTTCGGAGAGTGCCGAGGATGTTTTGGACCAGGCCTTAATCAGTGCTACAAATGTCGGAATTATAAAATTTATATTGTACGTAGGCGTTATAATATTAAAAATATAATTTTTACTATGTATCTAGTAAATAAAACAATAGAACAGATTTGTAGGAAAAAAAGTGTGTTATATTACGCGTGTGTATTGTGGAAGCACGATATCTTTCATTTTATATCGATAACAAAGTACATACTTTATAATTGTAATTTATAATAACATACTTTGTATAAAATCTTTATACTTTATGAAAGAAGTTAAGAGTTACACACACACACACACACACACACACACACACACAAAATACTAATTAACTTATATAATTCATATATTTATAGGATAGGATAGGCGATCCTGACGACAATTCAACATCTTTTAATTGCACGGAGACTTGTCCACCGGAATATCCTCACAAGATTTTTCCTCCTGATAGCGAGCCGTACTGTTCCGTAGAAACAATAGGTCTTGGCTATCAGATGGACAACGATTTTCATCCAGCAGTTTTGGGTGGCATTGCGGTCGTGTTGGGAGTGTTTGTTATTATCGTTGTCGTGTTACTATACTTCTGGCGAATAAGAACGAAAGCTAAGGAGAATACAGTAAAAATGACAATGGCTTTGACCGGTTTGGATGATAACGAACCGCTTCGACCGACAGGTGTGAAACCAAATCTTGCCAAACTACGAATCATCAAGGAAGAAGAGATGAGAAAGGGCGGTATATTGGGTTATGGTGCTTTTGGCAACGTATACAAAGGCGTCTGGGTGCCCGAAGGGGAGAACGTAAAAATCCCAGTTGCTATAAAGGTTCTCCACGATGGCACGGGTGCGAACACGTCCAAAGAATTTCTCGATGAGGCTTATATTATGGCTAGTGTCGAGCATCCGAATCTGCTGCAATTACTTGCAGTATGCATGACGTCGCAGATGATGCTGGTGACCCAGCTAATGCCCCTAGGCTGTCTGCTGGACTTTGTACGTAGGTACAAAGATAAAATCGGTTCGAAGCCGTTGTTAAATTGGTGCACGCAAATCGCGAGAGGTATGGCCTACCTCGAAGAGAGAAGATTGGTTCATCGAGATTTGGCAGCGCGGAATGTGCTCGTTCAAACTCCGAATTGCGTGAAGATCACCGATTTCGGTCTTGCTAAATTATTGGACATCAACGAAGAACAGTATAAAGCCGCGGGTGGGAAGATGCCGATCAAGTGGTTGGCATTAGAATGCATTCAACATCGAGTGTTTAATCATAAATCAGACGTATGGGCCTTTGGGGTGACCATTTGGGAGGTTCTCACCTATGGTGGTAGACCATACGAAAATGTCTCTGCTCGAAACGTGCCGGAGCTACTGGAGAAGGGCGAAAGATTACCGCAGCCCGCGATTTGCACGATTGATGTATACATGATCATGATTAAATGTTGGATGCTTGACGCCGAGTCCAGGCCTAGCTTCAAGGAACTAGCAGAGGATTTCGCAAAAATGTCCAGAGATCCCGGTCGATATCTTGCCATTAAAGGGGATAAATACATGAGACTGCCTTCGTATACACTACAGGTAATTTATATTTTCTTACAATTAAATGCAAAATTTGTATTTTCTATTACTGAAAATAATTATGTCAATAATGCTTCAAATTATTCATATAATAAATATCTGTACATATAAGCAAGTCAAACTAATAAAGATATATTAGATATCAGATCACAATAATAATCTCAGTTTCTAACGATTATTAACATGATAAAAATTAGCATATTCTTATCATAATTTTTCTATAGTATATATAATTATATAGTGACAAAAATTTCCCAAAAAGAATTCAACACAGTTTAGCATTATCTCCATTGTTAATGAATTTTCAGGACGAAAAGGAGATGATACGAAATCTCGCATCAGCGATGGATGGTCCTGAAGCTCTGGTAGATGCTGACGAGTATCTGCAACCTAAGTCGCGGGCTCCACTTCCGCCCGCAATTTCCGCATCAAGTACTTCCGGCTCGCCGCCGAATACGCCAGTAAAGTCATGCTGGCCAAACGGCAAGCCACTCGCAGCTGATTCTCCGACGCCGCAGAATCAGCAAAATTGGGATAGAGAGCTGTTGAGGTATGGCGGAAATCATGGGAGCGGAAACACGTCGCATGAGGCCGGTAATTCCGGTCAGCACGCGCATTACGCACATCCCAATGGTCACTGCGGACATGTCGCAGGGTCGGATAGCTCGAGTTCGAGATACTGTTCAGATCCATTGAAAATGGTCGGTGTTAGAGGTAAGCAAACAAAAATGTCAATTGCGAAAAAAATTGAATGGTATCTCTGGTTGCGGCAATGATTGATATTGGATCAAATAATACACGTGACATGAATTTATTTAATGAAACAATGGGGAATTTTAGATTGCGATGTGACGGACGATTGTTTCAATACGAAAGTGAACATCGTGCATCAGCAGGCTCAAGTGGGGAACTTGAAACTAGATTTGCCATTGGATGAGGATGACTACCTCATGCCGTCACCACAACTGCCAGTTACGACGCAATATATGGATCTCATTGGGGAATCTAAGCCAACAGGTGAGCAGAAGCGAAATTCACTACTATTTTTAACAATAAGAAATTGTAAGACGACTCAACTGGCAAGAGATAATATTTTTAACAAGTTTACTTATGTTATGTAACGTTGAAAATAGATACATTAAACCTTGCTTTCAAAAATTTTTTATTTGTATTTCTGCGTACACATAATTTTGCGTATAATTTATTTTTTCCTTATTTCATAGTTAATACTTATTTGCTTATTTATTTATTATATTTATTTTATAATGTATTATTATGTATTATCTTGTGTGTCTATATATATATATATATATACATATATACATATATATATCTGTTCTTTATAAAGCTGATACTATTTTTATTTTATCTAGAACCTGAATCAAAGCGATTAAATAATGGCTTCCGGAAATATCCAGATTTCCTAACAATTCAAGGAAAGACGTCACTGGACAATCCTGAATATATAATGTCGCAAGACGAGGGTCCACTTACGCCGCAGACTTTGGGTATCCCTACACCGGACTTGGAAAAAGTCCTGTCAAATGGCGCCTTCGGGTCCCAGATTAGGCAACGAAGTTCCGAAGAGGAATCGGATCACGAATATTACAACGACTATGATCGGTATACAGATCGAGAATTGCAGCCGCTGAATTCTCTTAGGAAGAACGAAACGACGGTGTGATTTCAATGATGCTATTAAGAATGCAAAAAAGTTCAAGATTCTATGAGATCAAGGATGATTATCGAAAACACTTCTACTGGAAGAGAAGATGAATCTTAGAACGAAATAATGAAGTATCGGAATACTTCATTAAAGCATTTATCAAAGCATTATCTAACCACATCATAGTTACTCAATTTCCGAGTACAGGACCCATTGTACTTATAAAGGACACTTCGCTCAAGTGCCGCGTTTCAATGTGATTAGACGTAAGCTAGAAACTCGTGCGTATTACGGGATATAAGTAAAATGAAAGAGACTATAATGACATACCGGAAGTGGGAATCGCGCGACGGCGATTCTCGCAAACAAGTAGTGCAAAGATATTCTTAATGTGCCATTTGCCGTGGCTTGTAAATAAATTACTTTTCTTATTAGTTTCTCGAGGATATAAGAAATATCCTAGGACTTAATTCGCAATGACAGCGTCTTTAGCGTCTTTTCTTAATAGCTTTTCTTCAAACCTGTATTAAAGTATTTTAGGCCTTGCAAAACAAAATTCGTAGTCTTTATACATGTAAAATAATTGAAAATGTAGAAAATGACACATGTAAATGCCTTACATTATAACTTCTTCGACTGTCTTCGACGAAATCTGTTTTATCTTTATCTCTGCAATAATGATCTTGTTATTACGGTCCAAATTCTTGATGAAATTGTGATTCGTGAAATTACGTTGATTTTTATATACTTATAGGCTTAAACTGGTCTTGCTTCCCTCACTATCTACTCTTGCAAAGATATCTGTGCATCCTGAAAGCTAATATTCATAATGACGATATCCATTTTTAGACAAATTCGATTAAAAATATGAATCAATGTTTTCGCGCAATCAAATTTTATAATTGAAAAATTATAGAACAAGCAAAAAATTAAGGTTCACAACGACCACTCGCGAACCTCAAAAAGATTTATGGTTGTTGTTAAAAATTTAATAGCAAAAACAATTTTAGACATTTTCGAGCGGAATACTTGAAATATATCAGGAAATCGCTCAATACGTTTTATACATACGAATTGTTTTAGCATATTTTATTTTATTTCCTTCCATAAACACAGAACAAGTTCGTTAATGACATTTTACATCATTGAATAATAAATTTCTTATGTTCTTTTGTAACAAATGTAAATTCAAATATACACATTAACTAAACAAACAAAATTTTTAATTTTAAATTTAGAATATAATGATTTATGTGTATTCGAAATGGCAATAATGTTTTTTAAATTTTATTAATGTTTAATATGAACTCTTGTTAAAAGTTAATTAATGTTTTTTTAAAGATGTTTTAGTATTTATAAAGTGTTCCGCTTAGAATGACGAAAGTTAAGCGGTTCCGCTACAGGCCAGTTTGCAACAACGTCCTTAACTAAATAAATCTGATAATCTTTGTTTTGATCTGCTTTAAATTTATAATGGAAGAGAACAAAGAAAAATCAGTTATTTATCGCTCAAACTGTTAGACGTTAGGGCAATCGGGCAAATATTCGTGCGGTACACCGCTGACTGTGATATGAATTATTTTACTTTCTTCTGAGGACACTCAAATACCGCAATAATTAGCATCTTTCCTTTTCCCGCAGTAAGTAACGACAGCGAAGTTACATTGTCCTATTTTACTGCCGAAGATAAATTCGCCTCGCGTTAAGATTCGAATCGATCACGACGCAGACGAACGCGACTCTACTTAAGAATCGAAGAATAAAAAGACTCGAAGGCGTTTTTTTCTTTTCTTTTATGCCATCGTCTTTGAAGTGGAATCAGTAAAATTGGCTCTGGGATGGGAATTATAAGTTATTTTGATTTTTATATACGAAACACGATTTGTATATAGTTTAGCGAATAGGATAGTAAACGGAAACCTCTACGTATGAAATGGAGAACGAAATCAGTGATCATATGTCGCCAAAATACGGCGACCCGTATATGTAACCGCACCGAGTAACAGTATGATAGGACGTGCCATGTTGTACAGAAAAAAAGAAAAAGTACACAAAAGAGCAAATTTTATAATGCAAAACGGATCTTTGTTGTATTTAATAAATTCACGGAAACTCTGTTCTATAAGCCTTGCATTTGGTATAGATGAGCAGGGACATGCGCGAGATTGGCGATCTCTTTTCGAAATAATATTGATATCTTATAATCAATATAACCATCGTCATTTTGTGACTTGGAAGAAAAATGATGATGATATTACATTATTAATTAATTATATAATTTTTCAGTTAGTCACATGACGACATTGGTAGTTTCAATTCTTTAATTTTGATATATTTCTCGTAATATTATAAAGCAATCAAATCAAGTTATTCTGAAAATAAAAGGAAGAAAATATCTCTATAATTCGGATTCAAAACATCTGCTCCTCCATGAATCATCCAATAACACTGATATTATCTGATTAGTGTTAATATTTTTTATATATGGACAATTAATGTTATTTTTAAGTAGAAAAAAGAGAACATACATTTAAACATAAAATATTTATTTTTCTGATATTGAAGACACAAAATGGTATTGATCATTTGAAATGAATTAACAGCATTTGCACATCTTATTTTGATCGTACTCTATGATGATCAAAATGAAATCGAGAGCATTTGCAAAAAATGCTTACAAGAAATAATCCGCACAGATTTTCAATCTCGTTGCATACCGCGCAGTATCTTACACGTAATGATGTAGCCAATACGTATCGTGTACATTGTGTTAAGTGTTACTAATTATTATTATTATTGTAACAGATTCTTTTTGTAATATATCATTCATCGCGACGTATTACTCTCCGCACGAGGAAAGACACGTGATTTTTCTTGAGCGGACCAAGAAAACGTCTTTCCATTTTCCTCATTCTCGCACATTTGGTTTTATATATGTAAATTAAACTGCGACTGAGCCTGTTAATTAGAAATTGTACAGTGTAATCGAACGTTATGTAATTTGCGAAGAGTTGCATTTGCCATTCGGTTGTGGACATAGAACTTATAGATCTTTATTGTATCATTATATATCATAAAAATTTATTGTAATAAAGAACAATCATTCTTATATTGTTTTTGTTTTTCTTTCTTAATCTAAATAATTTAGCGTTGTGCAAATAATGAACATTTCTCAATAGTATTTTTTCAAATGCATGTTTATACAATGTCTCAATGTACATGTAATATGCACAAGGAAAATTTACATGCGAAAAAAAACCCAGTTAATCAAGTCTGTAAAGAACAGATTTTGCAAAGTGTCTGCTACAAATTTTCAGTCGGCAAAAAGACTACAGATTTGACACAGGACCTGACATATACAATGCTGCTGGTAGAATAATGACAGAAATATAGCAAAGTTTGTTCAATAAAATATAATAGTAGATTGATGGCAGAAATCAAGAAGATCTTGATATATTTGTTACACAATTTGACTCAGATTAGCAGCAGAAATATAATAAAATCTGCATTCGACAGATTCTGTTCGGTTTCTGCTACAAATCTGCTGTTATTTTGTTAGCAAAATCTGCTGGCAAGACATGAGCTTAATGCGGACACAGATGGTACTGGATCTGTTGCATTTTTCTGATCGAATCTGCTGCCAATCATCTGCTAGCGTACTGCAGACAGTTTGCTTACTAGGAAGTTATGTTCTTATCGAATATTTTCCTTATAGATTCTAAGAATTCTTCTATACGCATTTTATTACTTGCAAAAATACATCTGCATGCCGAATAACTTTGTCAAATAACATATATCATAAAGTATCAGTTACAAAATTAGTTATTTGCTTTATTAAATGTTATATCTATTACATTCATATTTACTTCTTATATTTTCGTTTAGTCTTAAAAAAGACATGTAAAGTTAATTACTTCATATCACAAGGTGATAATAGCTGATAACGATAATGATAATAAATAAAAGGAAAGAAATTTTTACATTTATTTACAATAATATTACTATAAGTATAGATATATAACAATTCAAAAAAGCTTATTCAGATCTATCGAGATTGATATTTAATATCCCAATATTCATATTATATTACTAGTACATGAAGAAGAAATACATTCAATGTCGTTTGATAACTAGCTGATGCAAAATGCAAGTGCACGGAACTGTACGGAACTGTACGGAAAGACACGAGAATGTAGACATTTAGTCACTAAGAGTGTCTATTACGACATCTGCAATTCCGATGCTTGTTCACGTCCAGTCAGCAGTCTTTCGTGAGTAATCGCACAACGCTGGTATCTGTGTCTGAAACATTTGTAGTACAAATTTTTACGTTCGCAGTCCCGGCGTTCCTTCAATGTGACTGTGTACCGTTTTGTTTAATTAAGAAGTCCTAATAAAGTCAGATCAAATTAAATTCAACAATTTAGGAAGTGAGAAAATTTAGTATCCGTACACAATTAATACACCCCGGTAAAAAAAATTTTTTATATTAAAATATTTATAAATATATATAATTATATATAAAATACCCAGACAGCACAAAATACTAAAAGATGACGAAAAGATGACGAAAAGATAACTTAAACATCTTTTCGTCATCTTTTAGTATTTTGTGCTGTCTAGAATATGTCCATATATGTTTTTTCTCTTGTATAATCTGTATCTGTATATACAGGAAAAATAATAATAAGAATAATTGAAAAATAATCAGAAAAATAATTTTTTTAATAATTTCGAGCGGAAGTACGAAAAGCGGATTTATAGATATTCAGTAAGCATCTCTAGGAAATTACATGAACATCCAATGAAAGTTTTGAATTTTCATGATAAAATTATTAAGTATTAGAGGTTTTATAGATTTGAATATTTAGTAATTACAATTGTGATTTAAGATATACATTGCCTACTCATAGTTTGCGTTTTATTTATCTAAAGGGTAGAATGTGTTATCTATAAAGTCACTGCTCTTAACAGTAAATATTAGATATGAATTGTTATCGGACTATCTACTTATATGTTCATATCTATGATGGTGTTACATTTCATAATTAAAATTATAGTTAAAAATATGAAAAGATTCAGGTATGAGAGGATTTGTTTATAATATGTAGACTTAAAAAGAAAACTTATTAAAATGTAATAATATAAGAAATTTACGCAATTACATGGCACATTTTATCGAAAAATTCTTCAGAAAAAAGTTTTCTCATTTCTTTGCATTAAGTATTGCAGTACATAATATTGATGTACAGTCTCAATAAATATTTTACTGAATTTCTTTATTACTTTATATCATTAATAATATATTTGCGATTTAAATATTTATTATATTAAATATTATAATATAAATACACAGTATTATTAAATAACGAAAAAAAATATTCATAACTATGACATAATTTTCGCTAATATTGTATATATTTTTTGTTTGTAAAATAAAATAATTTTTAGTAATAATCTATGCAATGTAAATTATTTGCAAAAATTAAGCGCGACAGGTTACACAACTTGAGCAGCTGATATGGATACTGTTCATGATCCATATTTGAGACATTTGTTCGATGATGACCCAATATTTAATGTCTACAATCGGGAGGCCATAAACTTGTCGGTCGGAGCACCTGGTCCTGATCTATTAAAACATTGTGTAGAAATGCTAAATAGATCTACGCGACATAGATTGGTAAAAATCTCAATTATTTTAATATTACATTTATCCTTGCGTTTATCAGATAATATACCTAAACTATCAACTATATATTTTTAATAATTTTCGGTATTTTTTCAAGGTATTATCTTTAAAAACAAGCTATTATCATAACGATATTAAAAATAAGATATTACAAATCATTTCTATTTTTAACTTTATACTTTGTACGTATGTCTGCTATAAGTAATATGACTACTAATATTAACAATAATTATTATGATTTGTGAAAAATAAAGGCATTTTAAAATTAAGAGAAGTTTTTTTCTATAAGTCAAGATATATGTATTAAAAATTAAAAATCTGATAGCAGATTGAATTTCATTAACTTAAAAACTGCAATTAAAGCTAATTATAATTAATAATTCACGAATACTTTAATAAAAACAAATCTCATACGAGTGTTCAATAAAACACAATTCTTAAATAATATTTTTTATGTTAAGATTAAAATATAACAATAATACTCTTAAATAATTAAACAAGTAATATGTCGTTGCTTGCATTTATGGAATATTTCATGAGCTATTCTAGAAATCCTAAAATATTTATTAATACTTTGCAATCTATATTGATGAAATTAAATAATATTGCTTTATAGGAAGAAGAAGAAAAAGAAGGGAAATATTATCTCTTTCAATATGGTATCACGGCGGGTCTTTGGGAATGTCGTGATGAGTTAGCCAAGTTTTTGAGCAGACGATATGGCAATTCCGTAATGAGAGAGCATCTGATATTAACATGCGGAGCATCGCACGGTCTTCAACTATTATTGAATACCATACTCTCACCGAATGGCATTATCTTTGTAGAGGAAGTTACTTATATGATTGCCCTCGAAACTTTTAAACAATTTCCATTAATGCGAATAGTTAAAGGTTAGATGCATGATGCTATAAATATGTTATATATTCGTAAAGCAAAGAAAATATAATATCTAAATCTGTCAAACTAATAAAAAATAAAATATAATTTGTAAAAAAAGTATGGGTTTATAATAAAACTATATATATAGCAGTTATAAATTAAAATTAGATATAATGTAACAAATGTGTACATAATCATAAATATAATATATCTTTTTTATAATATAAAATACATTTCATAAAGAAATCTATATAAAAATATATTAACTAAGATTATTATTGTTTATATTTCATATAGTGCCAATGAAGGATGACGTAGTAGATCTAGATGCACTTGAAAAAATAATAATTAAAGAGAAGACAAAAGGCAACTTCTTTCTAAACGATCAGAAAATATTTTGGGCGATGTTCTATACAATACCAATTTTTCACAATCCAACCGGAATGACATTGTCGCCTGGTAATTTAAATATTGCATACAGAATCTTGCATACTTTAAATTGTTGCAACCATATTATATATATGTGTGTGACAGAAAAATTTGCGACTCTTATCCATTCCTTTTCAATCAAAATAAAATTTTGTTTTTTTTAAGTATAGTACATCTAAATTATATGAGAGATTCTAATATGTTCTTTTTAATGTATTAACGACGCAATTTATTTTATCAGTTTTACTTCTCGGTAGATCAATGCAAGCGTTTAGTGCAGATTGCACGAAACAATTCCATGGTAGTAGCCTGTGATGATGTGTACAATTTGCTTTATTATGGGCAAGGATTTCCGCCACAACGCTTATTTTCTTACGATAATCCAAAAGATTCAAATTATAAAGGAGGAAACATTGTATCAAACTGTTCGTTTTCTAAAATCCTTTCGCCAGCAATTCGCTTTGGATGGATCGAATGCAGTCCGCGTATTGTGAACATTGTGAAGATATCGTAAGGAATCTTATTCTTTTTTTGAAAAAAATTGTTGATTAAAGACAAATGCGTATTATGCGAAACCATTTATTGCGTCGAATATTGGTTCAATAATTTATATAAAAGACTCTAGATAAAGTTAATCACAAATAATATTATTGACTTTTTATATATATTATTCGTTGTGCATTAATGTAAATTATATACATCAGCTAAAATCAACTAATTATTGCAATTGTTTTATTACATGTATTTTGATATACTTTTAATTTTTTAGAGGCATAATGCGCAGTGGTGGTGGAGTTAATCATTATATTTCTGGACTAATTGCGAGTATGCTTCATGAAAACCTTGAGGACGAGTATCTTGACAAGATTATAAAAATTTATAAGGTGTGTGTTACATTATTTCTATACCATATTTGAATATTTCTATACTTCAAAAAGTATATTACTAACGCAAAAAATAATAATTGTACTGCAAAATTTTTAATTCAACTATAAAAATAGATTATATTCCCTCATAAAATTATATATTTTATTTTAATTATTTATTTTTTAATATAAAATTGTTCTGAATTTTTTATGCTATTATTTAATATAAAACTAAATAAAAATAAAAGAAATAAAAATCAATTTATAGGAACGATTAGATACGCTTTGTGCAACTTTGAATCGATTTCTGCCAGACTGTTGTTCATATCAGCGACCAGAAGGTGGTTATTTCGTTTGGATCCATCTTCCTTTGGGTATAATGAATCTCTTTCTTATATAATGGTTATAAAGTTGTTTTATGTATATATATATGTACTTATTAGAATAATTATGAAACAGTAATTGAGTAATTATGCTTGAATATAAAATTCTAAAATAATCATACGTGGCAATTTTAATATTGTATTCTTTAAATTATATTTTTATATTATATATTTACTTTTTATCATTTTTTATAAAATTACATCTTTTTTAAAGATATGGATGCTACTAAATTCATCCAATGGTGCCAAAAGGAATACAAAGTATCAGCGATACCAGGTGCACGATTTTCATGTACAGGTGAAGCAAAGAATTTTTTACGTACAAGTATAGGCTTTCATACAAAAGAAGTTTTGGAGACTGCGTCGGAAACTTTATGCAAGGCACTTTTAACATATATTAAACATCAAATTAATTGCACAAAAGATATTACAAGTAGAAATGACTCAAAGGCATAAGCAATTTGTTTTTTAACCGAATCAAAATTTGAAAAACAGAATAAAAAATGTACAAAAAATACGTATAAGTATATGAAGTACAGCAATTTTAGACACTATTTACTTCACTTTTATAAACACACACACACACACACACACACACACACACACACACACACACACACACACACACACACACACACACACACACACACACATGTGTATATAATATATATATATTAAAATATATATGTATTTTACAGGATTTCTGTAAAAATTGCGTTTTAAATATTTCATATACATTCCCTGTGTGATGGAAATATTCTACTGAATATATAATAAAATTTTACTGAAATGTATTTGAAATTCTTTCTGAATTGACCACATTTCATTATTATTCCATCAATATTTCAGTAAAAATTTATTTTTCACTTAAATTTAGTAAATTTTATATATAATATTTTAAAAAATTTGTTATTACTTTTCATCAGTATAATTTAAAAATCAAATTGACTAGACCGCGATATGTTTAAAACAATTTAAATTCGAGATAGGCCAAGACGGTCATAGCAGATCTTAGTGCTCCAATAATATTAATGTGTGATTTTTAAACTGCGCGCCGTTACTATCGGTCTTGAAACGCAGCTCTTTGAACATCACACATTAAATTGATAATTAATTTAATGATACTGATGCTAACTAGCATCTATAATATTCCCCCTACTCCCTCCAAATCGAAAAACTATAAAGAAATTTATTGCGAAAAATATTACCTCAGCCAGGATTTGAACCTGGACCTCCCTACACTCCAGGCGGGCGTCGTGCCAGTTCGACCACCTAGGCATGTGGTAATATTTTTCTTTACAATTTTTCGGTTTGGAGGGGGTAGGGGGAATATTATAGATGCTAGTTAGCATCAGTATCATTAAATTAATTATCAATTTAATGTGTGTTCAAAGAGCTGCGTTTCAAGACCGATAGTAACGGCGCGCAGTTTAAAAATCACACGTTAATATTATTGGAGCAGTAAGATCTGCTATGACCGTTTTGGCCTATCTCGAATTTAAATTGTTTTAAGTATAATTTAACTTTCTTTATATTTCACAGTATTACATTTCATAAGAAAAATTATGATTCATTTTGAAATATATTCAGTAATTTTTCCATAATTTTTCATTTCACTTGACGACAGATTGACAACAGAAATCAAGCAGACTTTGATATATTTACTACAGTTTGACATACTAGCAGATTGATGGCAGAAATAGAGCAGAAGCTACATTCAACAAATTCTGATCGGTTTCTGTCGCTAATCTGTTATTAGATTACATCAACAAATTCTGTCAGCAAAATATGAATTTAGTGTGTACATAGTTAATGCCAATTTGTTAGCAATTTCTGATTCAATTTGCTATCAATTTATTTTTAGCATACTGTGGATAGTTTGCTTACTATATTAGGACAAGATAAGAAAGTATATTATAAAAATGAGTATATATATATCTTTTTATTACATAATTAAGTATTATATACATTTACATGTAGCAATCAGCACAATATAGTTCAAATTAAAAATTGTAAATTGTTGAAATTAAACAAATTTATTCAGAATCACCTAATAACTCTTTTTGTTTAGTGTCCAACATTTGATCAGCTTTATTAACATACTGATGACTAAGAATATCTATATAATTCTCTGTCCTGAATACTAGATCTTTAGCTAGTTTTTCCTTTTGCTTTATTGTCTTAATCTGTTTATTGCGTATCTGTCTAATATTGTCACAGCATTTCACATAAAAGCTTTTTGCATTCTTAGATAAGGTTTCTCTGTGTTCCTTTGTTACTCTGTAATGTAAAAATGTATAAATGTTTTTGCACTAATCTCTGAACCAGAATATAATTATATTTAGTTATTACATAGTATTTTTATATTCTTATTTTATAAAAAGATAACAAAAATTATTACAAATAACTTTACTTACAAATTTTTACTACAGAATTAAAAACAATAAAATAAAATACTACAAAAATATAACTGATAAGTCTATTAATTTTAGCTGAACTTCCTGTACGGTCTTTCATGTTGGAGAGAAAAATAGAAAAAATAAACTGTGCAAGAAGTTTAGCTAAAACGAACAAACCTAATACAATACTTTTATCTGAAAACACTTCAGTATCATGAGAATATTCTTTATAATTTAATTTTCTTAAACTTAAAAAATATACAAAACATATATTCATGTATGTATAACATATTCTGTCTTTTAATAACCATAAAAATTATCAAAGTTTGAAAACATTTTTTCTCTTACCATTAGTATAAAACAGAAATATTCTTTAAAAAACTTACTTAGGAATAGGAACATAAATTGTAGTCCCATCTTGTTGCGGATTTAACTTCATCTGATTTTTCATAAGGCTTTTCAGAATATCTGGGATAGCTTGTGGAAAGGTAGATACATTCAGCACTATCAATTTAGGCTTACGATTAATCTGTGCAAGCTCTTGCAATGTGTAATCTTTGCCTTCAAACTTGACAGATAACATCTCAATAGCACCTATACTTGATCTTACTGACAAATGTTGAGTAAAGTCATCTTTTAAGTCTTCAATTACCTTATCAAGTTGAGATATTAATTTATTAACATCAACAACTTGTTCTAACTCGTTATAATCAATATGCTGTATCTGTTGCTTCTTTTCACCACGATTTTTACTTTTTGCCAATACAGAGGTCATAGAAAAGTCTCTTGCATTATCCACTTTGACACAATTGCAAAGTGAAAGGTTTAAAATATCACAACACCGAATGACCTGCAGAGACTTTTGCTGACCTTTAAAACAATGTATTCCTTTATTCGATAAACAATGATGTACATATTTTTTTATTGGTTTTAATGCTGAGATCACTGCATACTTTCTTAACTGAGTAATAGCACAGAAACGTATGCCTATTAAACTTTCCATTTTCTTATATCACAAAAAAATGTTCAGTATAATCACAATACAATAGTATTATATTATAATATTGATATATATATATATATATATCCAATATTCGAAAATTTATTTAATAATATTCGCAAATCTGTTTTCAAACAATATAAAATATTATACACGTTGTTGCAGATTTGCTTGCGTGCATCCAAGTTTCAATACCTAACCTTGATACATGATTTTGAAATGTGTGAAGATTAGAGGTTTGTTCGCGTCACCTGCCCCAAC
>NJRP01000100.1:680889-706652 GCA_003063835.1 Aphaenogaster floridana | reverse complement strand
AATTATAACATTTTAGATTATTTTAACGCAATTTTTACATTAAAACTACGCGATTTGGGCCATGTTTGTAGTTCTTCATAAATTTATTTCCACCAGGATTTGCCTTACCGCTTGCATCGGCGACTCGCGTGATTAACTAGTGATTGGCACGTGAGACGAGCCTTCCGCCGCTTTCTTATCAGCGCTTATTCACGAGATCGGTAGATCGACATGGGCAAACATCGAACCGCACGTGTTCAGAATTAGCCGTCTCATGATCGCAAATCCGCGGAGCGCGATTTAAGTTTACCATTTTTATTGCCGGACTTTAACAGTCTGCATAAAACGTATATATATAAGTTTCGATTGCGATCGAATATTTCGCTCGCGGACGGGATTATCCATTGCGCAAGATAAGACTTCGTGGAAACGACCACGATTGCGAATTTCTTCTTTCGCCGAGAGACTTGTTCTCGTCGCATTCTTATACGGATTTTGAGTTCATCTGTGAAAGCAATCTGACGAAGTTCATTTAACGGAATTAATTTAGAGATTAGCCTCAATAATGTCGTTGCATTAGAAATAATTTATTCGCCGTTGCCTTACCGGAAAGTGCCACTTCAAAACAATCTCTTAAAAGGCAAAATAATCTTAATCGCAATGTTATCGCGACAATGTCGGGGAATCCCGTATTTATCAAATAATAATTAATAGGATCAATTTTATTGAGACACTCGCCGCTTTTGGAGTTTTGAATATTATCAAATATGTATCGACACATTGATTTCTATACTCGTGCTGTTGGTTGATAATCAATCAACTCTTCTCATCATCAGATTATTCTCTGATGCGATTACGTATTATTTTGACCGTGACTTTTATTTCGAAATGAAGTCGTAAGAAAGTCCGTGCTCACCGGCCGGAAAGAACCTTCGCTATGTGCGTGTCGGGCTTGATAAAATGGTTATACTACACAGTTCGTTTACTGACGAAAAGAAAAAGGACGGGAACACGTCGCGACGCTACACTTTCTCGTCGCTTGAAACGCCGACCCGGTAAAATTACGAGCGCGCTTTCGCCGCGGAAACTTTTTTTACGGCGCAACAAAAGTTTCCGCAAACTACGCCGAGACCGTGAACATTTCCACAGAATGCGCTGAGACCGTTGTAATTGATATCAGTATAACATGTAAACACACGAAGTCGCGTCGCGCCGAGTTTATTGCGTGAATCACGAAACAATCGTAACGTTGATGAAAATATAACACAGTGCGATTTTTGTTGACAATTTTTATTGGATATATCAAGATGAGCAATCGAGATATCTCGATAAAGAGCAACGTTGTGATTTTCACATTTTTTGAAAATCATGTCTGTGATTACAATTGTTTCGCGTAATATATCCTCTCGTAAGCTGATATTTTTACAAATTCCAAATCAATAAATTCGTCATTATACAAAAACAACTTAATCTTTGAACTCGCAAAATGAAGAACGCGACTATATTATTATATAATTAGCTAGCCGTTTTATCGCGAAGAACATACACGCTCTCTTTATCGCGCATACGCCACGCACAATGTATTCAATCTCTTTATCGTCCGCGTTATTTGAATTGGTGACAATGTTAAGAACCGGGATTGGCGGAAGTGGAAAGGACAGACGGGATTGGTATAATTCGCTACCGGCAACGGCTTGGTCTCGTTGCTCTCGGACGTGCCAGTTTATCGACCCGCGAATGAGGCCGCAGTGATGGGGTCTGTGGGTCACTCCGGAGGCCCATCGATGATGACGATGACGATGACGGTGACGCACTGCGAATAAGAGGCCCCGAGAATGTCACGAGAGTCATTACCTCGTGAACGAGTCTTCGTGCCGGGAATGAGTTACGATTCCGGTGTGGAGAAGTGGTTCTCGTTAAGAGACGAGAGACGTCCGCCTCGGAATTTCTGCCCGGCGACTTAGCGAACTCTCGCACGCAGTTATCGATTTTCCGCGGAACTAGTATGTAGAACCAGTGATTTTCCATAACGCTTTTCTACACGTTTCGCTTCGCACTTAGTTAGCAAATAATGGATAACATAACTTCAATGAATTATCTTCTGTGATATTCTGTTTCTTTACATGGGCGCCGGCAGAATTACTTATAGGGGGGTGCACCCAAAAGAGGATGCACTGAAAAAACAATTTCTTCCCAGTTCATAATCGTGCGTTGGAATTCTTGTAAATTGGCGCCGCCAATTGTATATGCAAAGAGAAGCCTGAGAGCGGCCATCCCAGCCTTTTTCGTGGGACCGTCGAAAGTCCCGTACACTAGCACCATTACATCTATTTTTGAGTTTGACGCATTACATGAAGTTTTTGTTTAAACATTGATTTTTCTAAAATTGATTTCTCAAAGACTTATTACAAATGTTAATTAATATTTAAGCATTAAGTTTTTGTTCAATTGAAAAAATTATAGTCGATATTATTCTATATTATATTATATTTTTTTCCTGTAAATTTTTTTTCCTGTCCCTTCTCCACTTATTTCACAGGCCAGGGGGGTGCAAGTGCACCACCTTGCACCCCCCCTCCCGGCGCCCATGTTTCTTTATATTTTTTTCGATCTACACGATATTAGCCACGATATTAAAAGAAAATTAATTTTTATATCGAATGAGATAATATGATAGAACATGTCGAATTATTCCAACTTCAGCGGAATCTTTATCAACGTGTCGTTCTGTCTGATATTCTTGTCCGATAAATCCCGGTTATTAATTATTTGCGATACATACTGACGCAATTATCTTGATGCTTTGTTTAGAATCGATTGCAATCCTGAAATATTCGCTATTAGTTTATTTAACAGTGTCACGATAGGAATTGCAAGAAATTATGTTTAAAAGTTTAAACTTTTAATTTCCATACGCCAATAAGTTTATCTGGCACGATTAGCAGTGATCGATTTTTCAGACTACGATCGCACGAGATTAATTACATCCGGTGTCATCACGAGATCGACGGTCTCGATCGTGTCCAGTATTACAATTTTGACAGCAGTCATTAATCAACAATCATCCTGTAGTTCTTCGTATCGAAGATAATTTATTTAGAGAAAACGTAAAAAATCCGCAATCAACATAGGACGGAAACATTGCAATAGTTCTTTTTTTCTCTCGGGACAAATAGTTGCGAGGTGAATCCTTTTGACGGTACAGTTGGCCTTGGCACTACGAGTAGATTTGGCGATACGCATCGTTGACCATCGCATTGACCATGCCCGCCAATATTGAAA
This sequence comes from Aphaenogaster floridana, assembly GCA_003063835.1. Classification (NCBI taxonomy): domain Eukaryota; kingdom Metazoa; phylum Arthropoda; class Insecta; order Hymenoptera; family Formicidae; genus Aphaenogaster; species Aphaenogaster floridana. The sequence continues at coordinate 703,391 of NJRP01000100.1, read as the reverse complement.
CGATTAATATTGTTCTTTTTTCAAACTTAAATACGCATGACTTGAATATCGCTTTACTGTTTATCATTGATAACTGTTTAAAGTTAGCTCGTTTTTCTGTGAGAATTGTTCTTGTAGTTGCGTTTTAGCGATAAAAAATATTGATAGCGAAGGATAATTAATTATAATATAGTACGACTGATAGCAAAATTGTGTCGATTAGCATATGAATTTTGTTATCATTGCCAGTACTCGCCGACGATTTCTGAAAGCAATATTACGACTATTTGAAGAATAACGTGAATATTCATGTGTTATAATCGATCGATTAAAATTCAATCCTTTTCGCATTAGAATCTGAAATCGATTTTATAATGATCGATACATTAAAAAAAATTGATAGAACTGAACATTACTTTCCGATAAATGATCTTGGATGCAAAAAAAATTAAGTTTAGAAATAATTCTGATTATAATCTATATTTTTATGTCATATAAATATATATTACATTTAATATATATATATATATATATATATATATATATATATATGTATATAGAACTCTTGCATTATTTAGTTTAATATTTGATCAGTTTGACTGATGTTACATTTATGTTTGAACATTATTAATCGTAATATTTATTGAAAAATCTATTTTGGAGTGTTATTATAGACTTTACCGAGCATACAATATTTTTGCAGGAAAAATTGTTGTTGATAGCTGTATTAGATAGTCTTATCTTAAGAAACGCAGACGATAAATATTTCGTATCAAAATTAATTCACCGACCAATCAAATACTTGACCGTTTGATCACAAATCTATTTTTAAACATTACTGTTTATAATTTTGATTGGACACTTCTCTTGTGAAAAGTGTTTGAGTATATGATATAAATGACATATATTATCTAGTCTTCAGCCGATTTTAAGTACAATCTACAGTTGAATACTATACCTGTCGTTTTTGTTATCACTGATAGTCATGCTGATATGAAATATCGATTGTATCTCTTGATGTTGGAGACCCTCTTTCCTGTTCTTGACATCGCAAACGTGAAAGCATTCAATTAAAGCATTCAATCAGTGGAACAAATAATGGGACAGTAATTCAAAATTGCTAGCGCACGTGTAACACGCTTATTTTCTTCGTGCTGAAAAACACGGTATAGTATCTGTAATAATAATTTTTATAGTGTTTCGCTGCATTATAAGTACGACCCGTATCTTAAGAGATTTAAACAATTAATAATCTATAACTTACTTATCATCAAACAATTATTAATCTGCTTGTACTACATGTCCTAAATATTTTTGAGTTATTGACTCTGAGTGAATTAATAGAATTAATAGAATATTAATAATGAATAATGATGATAATAGTAAATATATATATATATAAATGATAATAAATTATATATGATATTAAATTAATTTGTTTTTATCTATTTACATATATTCAAATAGAACGATTTATTTTTTGAAGACTAGAAACGTATTGCAAATCTATTATCTTCTAGTGCCTCTTTTTGACATATATTTAATAGAATATAATGTTCTTTTGCAAGTTTATAATCTCGAACGCAATCATACATCTTATTATTTTATCATATTATTTTGATAAAATCAAGATAGCTTAAAGTTAATCGAAGAATTAGATATATATATATATATATATATATATAGATAGCGTTATTAGTAAATTAATTTTAGATAGCGTTAATAGCAAAAATTAATTTTTTAAAGTGTTTTTATTTCCAGTCACACACACTTATATTCTAAAAATATCGATGTCTTATAACTTCAGCGATTAATCCCAAGTAGTCTATACTTTAATAGATGTCTTGATTTGAGAATTCATTATCAAGGATATTTTATGTTAGAGAATTAAAAAACTTGCAACGATTTCTCCGATAATTTTACTAAAGAAAAATTAATTTTAATAGTTTAAAGATTAAGGAAGAATGATCTAAGGAAATGTTCAAAGAATTTTGATCTCTGTAAATGAAAGGTGTCGTGTTTTTATAAAATATAAGGTACCTTTCTTACCGGAGAATAGTCTGACTTTGCATCACTCAAAGCTTCACGAATAAAGGAAATAGCGACAGTCTCGAGACGCTCTGTACATATTTGCTGTGCATACCGTACACATGTCTATACGACGTATCGCGCGCGTTTGGAATCTGCCCCTTTAAAAATATTCCATTGTATCCGTTAACACCGTTTTATTCGAGACAATTCTATTCTCCACGTTTACGGATCATTGTTCTTAGGGACTTTACCGTTTTGTTTTGCCTTTGACTCGCTTACAGGCAGACAGGTGCGATTCAGGAAAAGCGCGTCGCGCGTGGGAGAAGAGTTGGGAGCCGCGCCGGTGGGGCTCTCATGGCGTGGTCTAATTGGCCGACATGCGCGAGGTGTTCGCCTCTAAGTGTCGCGAGTTCGGCCGTGTTTGTAACAGTGTCAGAGTGACCGTCGCACTGCGAGTTACACACGGAACAGGACCAACATCGACTTTCCGGACGGAGCCCTCTTCCGTAGGCATCCTTGGCACTGACAGACTTCTTCGCCGATCGACTCTCCGACGTGGGTAACATGGTCGAGAACGCGATGACCCCAGATCGAAAAAAATCGGAGATCAAGAAACCCGAGATCTTCGATGTGGAAGTTCCCGTTTCTAAAGGTAGATAAGCAAGCATTTTATGATCATTAGCCTCGCAATAGAGGCACGGCTTCTAAATGGCTTTTCAAATATACATATAATGTCAAGTATAAATAGGCAAATATAAATAAGTTATCTTAGTAAGTTCGATCTTCGAACGCATGAAATATACTTTATGTTTTGTTTGTTGTGTTTCTATCATCATAAATAAATACAAAGATTTTTTTGTGCGTTTGAAGTAATTGAAGAAATTGAAATTCGAACTTGTTGAAATTACGAGATTCAAATAAAACTATTGGTTAATCCTATAGTAAACGATTTCTACGTATTATTTAATCGATTAGCCTTTGGCATTTTGAAGTTTCTTTAGACAGAAGATACTGCGTAGTACGAAGACATACAGTGGGTATAAAAAGTATTCGTGCACTAGGAATTTTCACATAAAATAGTTTATCTTATTGCTTTGGAGTATAAAATGTTATAATTTATAAGTTTTGTTTTTAAGATATTATTAAGAAAGAGAGATCTTATAATATGAAAAAATGATTATTTGTTTATAATTTATTATCACACAGAAATAAAATATTTTCTATGAAAATTTCTAGTGTACGAATACTTTTTATACCCACTGTAAGTGACTTGACTTTTAATGCGTCACGTAAAAGTAGAGTTATTAGGAACGGAACTATTAAAATGTTTTATCTGACATATTTTTAACAGTTTTGAACTATGAATTTGTAGGTACGCTATTTTAACAGTAAATGCAAAATGTTCCGTGTAGTGTAATTATTTTTGTTCGATATCTGTATACGACAACGTGGCTCCATATCTTTTTTTAAATTAACATATAAAATTAAGAAAAATAGGAGAATATTGATGATTTAGAATGAAATTATTTTGAAAGAAAAAACATAAAACCTGCGAAAATTAGATTATATTTAATAATTAACACTAAAACTACCGACAATTTATATATACTTATTTCTACCGAACCGGATTATATGTATATTAAGAAAAAGTCGTGAAGTCAATTGAGGAAAAGCGATAACATTGAATGCAGAATTTTTAATTAAAAACGGTCATTTGACCGGCGGTGGTAGGTTTAGTGTTAAATATATGTATATGAAATACGTACATGTTTAAATACAGGGTGTTTAAAAAAAAGTATCACATATTTTGAGAGTAGGTAGTACTCGTCAAAACAAGAAGTCGAGTAAACATGGATCCTAAATTAATTTCTTAAGATATGGGTTAGTCTTTATCATATACTATAGAAGGTGCTCTATGTGCTTTCTATTCATTGTTATACATTTTAAATAAAAAATACACATTCCTGCAATGTTTTTATGTCGTCGATGGGTTAAATACACTAAAGTCTTCAAATGATAAACATTGCCCTCTTCTTATATTAGTTATGTTATCTCTGCAGTGCAATAAGGTTTGATCGTTAGTCTTTATCAGGTATTGGGGTTGTAAATACCAGTATGAAGTTCTTGTAAGCAAAGAGCAGTACATTTTTGTCATTTTATGCACTTTAAACAGTAAACAGTAATGGAAGCTTATTATTCCTCACGGGAAATGGCAGAACACCTCCTATAGTATACAATAAAGAATGGCCCATGTCTTAAGAAATATTTGATTTCTTAAAAAAATGTGTAATTGCATATTGCAAATTGCATAATTTTTTTGAAAAGCAACCATGTGTTTTTCTCACATCAATTGATTCATCCCACTATTCTACGTATAAAAGTATTAAGGTACAGTTATCAAAAAATTAATAGTTTACGATATTTTATATTTTATATTTTATGTCAAAATATGCCAGAATAAAAAATATAAAAAATATCTCTTTACGATATTTCATATTTTATTGATTTTTGAAAGAGATTAAAGAAATATTTTATATTGTATATATTGATTTTTTGATAATTTTACTTTAATACTTTTATATGCCAAATAACTGGAGAAATTATATTATATAAAAAAAATTATGTGATTCCATTTTAAAAAATTAAGTTGTACTTAACCTGATTTTGACAACACCACTTATGGTCTAACTGCCATTAAATTCGTATTTTTAAACCCTGCAACTTTTGTCTGAAACATTTTTTCATTTAATTTTTTTCTTATCATCGATAGTTTTCGGAGAAAATCGACTGTATTATTTAAAACGAAACACCCTGTATATACATATGTAGATTTATTGTATATATATACATATATATTTATACACATATACACACATATAAAATCAAAGTAACTACAACTTAAATAATCTAAATAATATTTTTAATACAAAATACAGCGAGAGATTTATGGTTGCTACTTCAGGCGATCGTATTCCTCCACTTCATCGTCACTCTCAACAGATGAAGAATCGAATCTTTTCATTAATTACTACAATCACAATCTGCTATGTAGCTGGAAACGCTACTCTCACTTTCGAATGCAAGGTCAATATTAGCGGCGATGTTGGAATAGTTAATTAGCGAGTTCGTTAACTCCGTCGAAAGTTAGATAATTTCGCGAGTGTTGCAGTGTGACCAATCGCGAATTCTGTGGAATTGTGCACATATGATTTTGTCAGTTTCACATAACTACTGCAGTATTTTCACACGATTTGATACTGATTATCCGTTCACTACAACTGACATATCGTAGTATCAAGTATTAAATTGTTTACAATTTCTGTTTAACTCGCAATTAATATGAAGAAACGATGTTATACAAGACGAGGTCAGGAATGCTCCCAGAACTAAAAATATATCCTAAATTGATTTTAGGTGCAATTAGATAAAACTTTAATCTACTAAAGTAGATTCTCTACCACAAAGTAGTATATAAAATTATAATTTATATATATAAGGCCTTTATTTTTTCAAAATTTTATCTCTGCAAATTAACTGTTAAATTATTTAATGTTGATTATTCTGTAATTATCAAATAATGACAATATAATCCAAATTTCTTCTAAAAATTGATTACATAATCAGAACTTATAATTATTGTCTTGTTAAATTTTAAGCGGTCTTTAGCTTTTTAGTATTTTATTTTTAGTTAATGGCCAAATATTATTTAATATTCGGTTATTCAATAGTCAAAGGAGGAAATTATTCAATCATTGAAAACGGTCACCGCGATCAAAATTTTTTTTGAACAAGAATTGACCTTATTAGGATAAAAGTCGGCGAATTTAAGACAACCTGCACATTTTATATCTACATTTGAAAATTAAGAAGAGTGTAAGCATATTTTTTATGGATGTTACGGAACGGTGAGCATTATTCGCAATTGATATCGTGCAAGACCTTGCATTTCACATTTGCGAAACGAACAACGGTGCATGGTAAAATCGAGTTCGCGCTCATTACATCGATACTTTTACGTAAGTCAATCGATGCGAATCACCCAGCGGCACTTCGTTTGATGCATTCGCGCGTATCTGATCCGACCCGGAAGTAATAAGACCACGTGATTCCGTTAACGTTCCCTGCGCTTGATGGGATTGCCTGAAACGATGATGTGAAGCGTTCACTGGCAGTTTTACGTAATGTTAAATAAACTGTGCTGTCAGATAATTACTGGGGATTCTAATTAGTTCGCCTTTGCTACGCAACCTCTCGCACCGTTTGCGGCTGAGTGAAAATGTAAACACCCCCTTATGTAACTTTAATTTTATTTCGTGGTTTTTTTAAGGACTCGTGGACTCGACAATGAATTGCATCGCGAGTGCAGACGACACGATAAACTTTGATGGAGATAACAATAGGTAAAAGTCAAAACATTGTTCGTGAGATTGTATATTAGCAACATTTATTTCAATCCTGGATATTTACTACGTTTTATATTGTTAAAGAAAATGTTTTTAAGCGGATTTTGTAATAAAATTTTATTAAAGTATATCCATATCATATGAATAATAATTAATTTTTTAAAATTTAAATTTACAGCATTTATTGATTTATTATTTGAAGACGTTTCCTTTATTTAATCAAAATTTTTGGTCATAAAATATTTCTTCTTATTTAACAAAACTATATTGCAATGAGAAATATGTTTTTACAAAATATGTTCTCGATTAGTGCAGCTTCGTGGGTTTGTGCGTTTTCCGGTGAGAAGTATAGAAAAGTGACAGCCATGACGGACGACAAACAATAACCATGACGGTTAGAGAAATTATAATTGAAATATGAATAATGTTAATAATATCAAATACGAGCTCGATTGGCGAGATTCATATGCTCGTAACAATAAAGTCCATAGAAACTACTGTTTTTTATTTTCTATATTTTCCACGGTCTATTGAGCTGTTACGTCAATATTCCTGTAACCTCCTAAAACCTGCGGTTATTTCTTCTTTTTTCTTCGTCTTCGTGCTAAGACAATTCCGGATTTCTTTTCTCTTCATGCCGCAAAGATCAACAAGGTCCCGAGAATGTTCAATCACGTGTGCCTTTCGAACAATCATTATCAGTCACGATTGATCATATCTACTACATATGACGATATTTTAATGATGGATTCGTTATTGAAAGATTTAAGACAATGTTAAATTAAGAAGAGATAATTCTTTATCGATTTTAATTGATATTACCAGATTAGATTTCATACGACAAAATTTTATCTCTACTTCTCCTTTATATTTTCGATTATATTTTTAATTCAAGATCCGAATCGCTTTATTACCACTTTCCCTACTTTTATTCCTTCACGAATCTATCTTTGTAAAAAAAAATGAAGTATTAACCGGCGTTATATATGTATATTGGAAATAGTCACGTTTCACACAAATTCTTTCCGATTGAAAATAAGTGGAACAGCTGTCGGAATTCGAAAGTGGTTGAAAAAAGCGACAACCGTTAATTCGTTGTAAGTCGAGTTGGTTGCGCCTTCCAGGCGAGTCTTCTGAATTTTAATATTGAGCAGACATATTAAACATACGCGTCAGATGAAGCAATGCTCTTGAAATTAATTAATCGAGCGATTCGACATGCTCGATTTACGCACAGCTCATTAGTTATGTAATCTAGATAACAAGTGCAAAAGAATTATCGGTAAATAATGATAAAAATTAAGCAATGTATTAATTTTTGTGAAAATGGATACACCATTGGTTTTCTCTTGATTTTTATTGAAATCAAACAACATTGAAACAACTGTGAAGTGAAAAGAAATGAAAAACCAAATATTAATCGATTGTCAAAAATATTATTCTCTATTGTAAAGAAAGAAAACAGAATCAACTAACCATTTTAAACCAAGACGCTAATTTAATAAGCAATACTTGTGCAAATACATAATATTTTATATTTTAAACTTATTATATTTAGCATTCAACTTTCGTTTCTCAAGTTTTAATTGAATGAATTTCAATGTAATACTAATGCGTAAAAATTGCAATTACTTGACAGGTATGACAGAATACTGCAAGCTTCGAAAGGCTTTGTGTAACATATCATCAAGTGTGCGACGACTTCTTCGATGATGAATCAGTCATTGTCATTGCGAGTATGCCACGTGAACCACGTGAAGGTCTCAAAATCGTTACGATATACTCCTGTTCAATAATCAAGCTAACGGTCATGTATCTGTAGCTTGCGAAAGACTCCGTATTTAACGTAGACTACAGATTAAGTCGCTTGTGTCACACGTCAAGTTATTACAGGATACGTACCAATTATTTGTCGCTCTTACCTATTTATTATTAGATAAGTCCTCGTAAGATTACGCAATGTTTACGTTAACAACTTCCTTGTGTCTGCTAATTGTTCAGGTATTCTAGATAATTCGTGAAAGATACTTTAGACGAAGGTTTTAGACGAAGAATCAAAAGCTTTCAGTAAAGATACAAACGTCGACGACACTTTATGACATAAGACAGCAGAAAACATAAAATTTTAGTGGTCAATTAAAAATAAAAAAATGAGTTTTAAAAATTACGTTCGTCATCAAGCGACTTCTCATGCGTCTTTGTAAAATTCTTGCGAAGTTTTTGCCATTATTTAGCGACATGACTACGGTAGTTAAACATGTCATTTTTTAAATATCATTATTCATTATTGATTGTCTTCATTTTGTAGACTCTAAATATCTCGTAAACATCACGTAGCAGTTCCTTGCCATTCAACGTAACTCGAAGTTTCTTTTTACCTTCGTAACCTTGAGAACAAATAGGAATGTTAATGTATGCGCAGTCACATATCTATTTGTGAATAAAGATTTTATTTAATTGCAGTCAGTCTGGCAAAAAATGCGGTTCCAGTTCTCGTGTCAGCGTATATTTCCGTGGCGCCGTTAGAATAATCCGTTTTCGGATTTGTTTTACATTTACTTCTATGCACTTTTATGAGCTTTATTTTTTTAAAATTGAAAATTTATTAAATCCAGTATATTTATATTTTTTTTTTTTTTGGTGAAGCCTGTTTCCTAAAATTTCATTCTATTAATTGACAATCTTATGTGCCTATAGAGTATGTTATTATAAAAGTTATAATGATCAATATCTTGATAATATTATCAAAATATTAAATTATCTGAAACTAAATTTCTTTATTAATTCCTCAAATTATATTAGTTGACAATAAAATTAATTATTTTGAGTCAGGCGATTCAACGAGTGCCTTTAAATTACATATATTTACCAAGAAATGTTCGTATATCAGTTTATGTTGTAGAATTCGCTTTATTTCTGCGAGATGTTTCTTGAATACAATTATCCGTCACACATACTAATGAAACGGCAAACACATAGTTGACGTTTTTACTTTAATCAAGACAAATACTATACGAATATTTTTGGTGTCTAAACACGTTTCAGTAAGACCGCACTATAAAATTGTTATCTTATCTGCATTTTCGTATATTCGCTCTAGTTGGTTTTACTTATATAAGCGATCGAAAATTAAGCACAAGTGGTCGCGTCTTCTTTTTCTAATTGCATTTACACATGCGTAAGTCTCGATTGCGATCTTTTGATATATTTAATTAATAATGATAGATTAATTAATGAATTATCATTATTATTAATTACGCATAGATTCACAGAAAAGACTGTTACATTATATAATAGTTTTAGCTATTTCCAATTAAAAAATTGTTATATAATAGTTTTAGTTATTTTGAATTAAGAAATTGTTACTCAATTGGAAAATGTTACTTTATATATGTCTAAACATTTTTAATTAAAATTATTTTTAATGACTCACAGTCTGTATTTATCGATTACGATTAGAACGCAAATATAAATGGATTTTTCGCTGAATGAATTATCAATTACAGAAATAATGAAAATATACTAACGTTTGCATCAGATCGATTATGTCGCACCATGAATAATGCATCGATGCATCGAGATTTGCTGATGTTATACATAAATCAACGAGACGAATTAATTGAATAGAATTGAAATTCCTTCGATCAGCTTAAAGTAAAAAACGTTTAAATATTTACTGTATAAATATGTAATAGAACTCATGTGATTATTATATGATATTTCATGATTATATGATATTATATGATCACAACTAATTTTCCATTAAGACTTTCTTGCGGTTCTTGTTAATGTACCTAAAGTGCAAATACATTTAACATTGCTGTACTTATTAATTTTGGCAATATAATGCACCGACATTAATCGTCAAGTATACTCCTATTGTATTCTATTCTATCTTCGTCTAATCAGTCGATTACGTCACAGCATTATCTGCTATATATATTGTCAGGAATAATAAATACTTTATCTATCTACCTTCCTATGTAGCATTATTTCCTCGTTATTACAAATGGCCTATCTTATTGCATGCATCTGCAATGATCGACTGAATCATTATATCGATTGTCAGATGCAGTACGTTGTCAATCGACTTATACTGAAACAGAATATTATTCGCGCTAGCGAGTTTTTAAGAAATAAAAACTAAGTTAAATTTAAATAAAAAATTATTTAGCAAAATATACGTTAATACGAAAAATATTTAAAAAATAAAAATATATATACGTTAACAATTATTTAGAAATATATACGAAAGATATATACATGTTTTTTTAAAATTTTTTATTACGTGATTTATAACAAAATAAAAATTTATACTTATAACCATGAACTTGAAAAAATTATACTTTAATTGATAATCGAGAGATTTTGGATTGAATGAAAATTAAAATATAATTATATTTATGTGTAGGTTAATCGCAAATTAAGATATAAACGATAATTATTCACGTATCACAAATTAAAACTCGTCTACATAATGTTTTAATTACAATTGCGACCGTCTAATTCTGGACTTCGACGCAATGATTAAAATGATTTATTTGACATACGAGTCGCGGTGCTTTAATATCAACTCGTGATTGATGACAGTGAAGGTGTCGATGAAGTTCGTGTTTACCTCCCGCGCGTTAATTGCACTTGTAACGAGCTTGTAGTAAGCAACGTGTAATCATCGCGCTGATACTATTCCGATGCGAGTGTCGTGGCTTACATAATTAATTGCAATTAATGGCGCGAGCGTGAACAACCGGCGCGAGACCGGTCTCGATGGCAACTTTTACGTTGAACTAGTTGCTACGCTACTCTTTTTTGTGTTCCGAGAATATTATAGCGCGAAGTAAAACAAATTTGCGACATATCACCAATGACTTGCTGATAGAAATTTACAGTGTGCAGTCATGTAATTTCCGCTATATTTCATTAACAAGAATAATTATGTTATTTTAGATTCTATTTTTTTTGTCGTTAACTTTGGACTTTTATTCGGATTTTTGTACAGAAAACAGTTATTACTTTCGCGAAGATGACAGAAGGATTTTAATATACGTCGTGTGCTTAGAACCGTGTTTTCTAACTTAATATAAGGTTTATAAACGTGGATGAGGTTGAAATTTCCTTCTCAAACTTCTTGTTTGCGGTTTACGCTAATTGCAAATCAACTGCAACGCGGTCTAGATGAAATTAGATGAAGATCCTCTAATTTTCATCCGAGGATTTGAACCTTGGACGAGTTGCTGGAAGGATCGTTTATATCTTGCGTCGTTGAATAATGTATGTCATGCTGTGGCCCTGTCAGTAACTAGCGTTTAGTCCGTGAAAAAGGAAACATTTTGTGAACAGGAGGCCGCTATTCAAGATTTTTTCGTGTTAAAATAAGTCGCATTTTACTGCGAAGCACTCGTGGAAAAGAACTTGTGCGATGTTTATACGAATCGTTACAAAATCATGAAGTACAATTGAAGAGATCTTATCATAGCGCAATTTCAAGTAATGACGTTAGACACTTAATTCAACTAGGTAAAGATTGCGATATCGACATAATTCTTATATCACAATTTTTTACGGGTTTTCGATATGAAGTCATTACTTGAAAGATTATTTGAACTGTGAATCGTCTCTTTCTTTCTTATAGAAAGAAAATTTCGCAGTTTTTTTTGTTTTATGATGTTTCTTTAAGGTAATTGATCGATATTTTGCTCCTTTTTTCTTATGCAGTTATCTCATATCAATTTTTGCGATTCAAAACATTACACAGTTAAATTATTGAATTTTAATTTACATCAAAGAATATGTAATCTTGAGTGTTTCAAATTACATGTCATTATGCATGACTAGTACTTTTTTCACAGTAATACGCAATATTGACGCAACGCATGTACAAGGCATTTTTTTCTTGAGCTGATGTAGTATCGATCGATTCCACCTGTGCATAATTCCGTTTTCCATCGTATTGCATTCGGAATACATTACGCTTAACCGCAATTTCATGAATAATCGGCTATTATGTTTGATAATATCAATAGCTTGACTATTAATAGATTCGAGAATTTTATATTGCATATTCATTAGTTCAGAATTACTACATCCCTCAAACAAATTTTCCTGGATGGTTTTTATAACTAAAATAAATTTGTGTTATATTAACATTTTTGTGTTGTAAATTATTCATTTATTATTATATTAAAAATATAAAATATCCCAGATATAGCAAAGAGAATCCAAAAAAAATTCTTTTGGAATCCCGGAATTATGAGATGAATTCCTTTTTTATCTCATTTCTGTTCTAAAAGCACTCTTAAGAGTTCGAAAAGAATTCACTTTTATGTCACCAATTCTGGGCTCTCTTTCAGATACAAAAGGAATTCTTTTTATACTCCATAAGAATACTATTGAAAAGGAATTCTTTTTTAGTTTATTTCGAACAGATTACGCTGATTCATATAGAATTTAAAAAAGTGAATTCTTTTTGAAGTCATAACGAGACCACCTGTGCTATCTGGGATGTCACCTAATGTCATTCTATCCACAAAAAGCAAAAGAAAAATATTAACTAAACTAGATATTAAAAAACGGATACAAATTTTTAATTTAATTCAAAATTTTAATTTTTAATTTTAATATAGAAACAATAATTTTTTTTTTATTGATCTTCGAGTTTATCCGTCATTCCAAATAAAAGTTGCTTGAATTAATCCATCCTCCAAAAACCACGAGAGCTTTGTATAATATTATATATCGATTGTAAAATATTGAAGATCATATTATTGAAGACAATCATTATTGAAACGACAATATTTTTGAAATTATTTTTGAATTTTTATCACACAATCATGCAAGAAATTACACGATAATCTCTTTGAAAAGGAAGTCTTCATCGATAGTTATCGTGTCACGATATTAAAGCGATATTTTATCGAGATGAAGCGGATTTGCGACTTGTTGCGACATATTCGATGAAGCAGCAACATTGAGCGATCTTGTGCGAAATCGAAAGAGCTCTTCAAAGATAATTTGAAAAGATTTTTGATAAACTTCGTATCATTGTAACATTCTCTGAATATACACTGGCTTATCGCCAGTGTCAAATTAAAAATTGCGATTGATATAATCAGACAAATGATTAACTTCACAAGTAGCTCCTCGAGACTTGTCGAGTTTCCCTGTGACGTCATTAAGTAATACAATGAGCAAGTCATTATAAGGAAAAGAAGCGATCGTAAATTTATTATGCTTATTTTTATCATCTTTTGTCTTTATCAACTTTATCGTTTTTACTTTTCATGTCTTATTCGTGATCCTTTAGTCTCTAAATGTAATAACCAACATGTAATAAAAACTATTGTTTATCAAAACTTAAATTTCTATGCTTTGAGAAAATAATTGCCACTTTAACAAATCTGATACAAAACACACACAGCCATCTCAGATTGTACAAATCTTAATATCAATGAATTAAAATCACGTGCTTCGCTTGACATTTCAAATTTACTTTGATCAGTGAAAGTTAATACCCGATCAATCACTATTATCAATCGATTGTGACATTAATACTTACCAATATCGCATTGATATATCGTAAGAGGAAACATGTTAACATTAATCAACGGAATGCGTAAAATACTCGGGACTTTTTTTTAACGACGTAATTTAGTCGCTAAAAATACCTGAAGCTGTTCAGAACTGCGCAAGTCGCGTTTAATCGTCAATGCCGCGGAAAATGAAAGTAGAAAGTCGAAACTCTACGCTGGTTCACAGTCCTCGGTGCATCTAATTATACTACCGAACATTGTGGTTTATTTTTTTTTGCGGTTGCAAGTCAGTTTAGGATACATTTCTTAAAGTATGCTATTATATCTTCGTGCGAAGTGAAATTTCCGTAAACAAAAGTTTTATTATTTCTCAAAAAAGGTGAATCGAGAAAATTTAATGGAGATTTATTTTGTTATAATTAAAAATTTTTGCGAATCAAAATTAACAATTGATTTCATAACTGTTGATTTTTTATTTTTTAAATTCTATTGTAATTAAGGCTCCTGGGTAGTCACCGCGGCCATCTTGAACTGTGACGTCAGAGGCGAGAAAAGACACGCTGAAAATTCTTGCGTCTCATTTTCAAATAAAAAGATAATCTAATAAAAAAAAAATTTGTATCACTTTAGTACACTTCCAAAATATACCGGATACTATTCTTTTTCCTTGACAGTTAATAAATAGCCGTCAAATAAATGTTAAACATAGCCTAGTTTTGCATGGAAAATCGCGGTGTGACAACTGTCGAAAAGAGTGGAAAATCTTCCTTTCACGTAGTGTATCACTTGTTAAGATTGGTATCCGGTATATCTTAAGGGTTTCATCAATACGTCGCACGTAACAGCACTAGCACAGAGCGAATATTAACGAAATGACACGCAAGAAAAAATTGGGTTGTCAACACGTCAGAAGTGAGAAGTGACACGTTGAGAATTCTTGCGTGCCATTTTTAAATAAAAAGATATTTGGATAAAAAAACACTTAGGATCGCTTTAGCACACTTATAAAATTATCCGAAAACCATCGTTTTCCCTTGACAGTTAATAAACAGTCGTAAAATAGATGAGATATGAAGTCACTTCTCACGCCTTATAGTTCATACATTTGCCGCTTTGGCGCTGTATCGAGGAGTTCTCGGCTGACTACCCAGGAGCCTTAAGTAATGACACATTCTCCATCCCCATAAGAATAATAGAAATATATGAAAAAGTATACACGGAAGAAAAATAATGTATATATTAACAGCATTAAGTTTAATTGGAAATAATCTTATTAATTTAATAACAAGAGCATACATATCATTAATATTGTTCTTGAATTAACAAAAGTATCTTTAATTAAGCTTAATGCTGTTAATACATTTCTTTTCATGTATAGATGATAGTTTTATATACAGGGTGCTTCTAAAGTCTGACCCAGTCCCCTGGATCTCGGAAACGGCTTTAGATATGGAAAAACGTTTCAGACAAAAGTTGTAGGATATTAAGGGGGCATCTTGTTTTTGATGGACAGATGTTTTTCCTAGGTGGAGGTGTTCCTGAGATTTTAAATAACTTTTGTTTTTTTAAGTGAAATTATATGACTTTCTTTATATAATTTTATTCCTCCAGTTATTCGGCATATAAAAGTATTAAGGTAGAGTTATCAAAAAATTAATAGTTTGCGAAATATTTTATATTTTATTCTGGTATATTTTGACATGAAGTATAAAATATCTTGTAAACTATTCATTTTTTGATAACTGTACCTTAATACTTTTATGTGTAGAATAGTAGAATGAATCAATTAATATGAGGAAAACACATGGTTGCTTTTTAAAAAAGTATGTAACTGCACATTACAAATTGCATAATTTTTTTGAAAAGCAACCATGTGTTTTTCTCACATCAATTGATTTATTCCATTATTTCATTAGCAATTAAGTTGCTTTGTATTCGAAAAGCGCCACGCGAGGACGAATTCTGGAAACTCAAGCTGCGCCCTCGAATACGACCTCGTGCAAGGATCGTGGATACAGTATGACGAATTATTGATGCCGCGCCTTGACACGAATCGTTTGTATAGTTAATGTACTATCTACATGAAATGGATAGGATGCAACATGCAAACGATTTTCCATTCGCTTACTGTTTGTAAAATTATTCGAGATTCATGATAACAAAACAATTCATGATTAAGCGCTCCTTCCGTTCTTGAAGCAGCGCGTTTTCTTTTGCTTTGAGTGCTGCATTTCGTTCTAAAAGAGGAACAAATAGTCATTTAGATCAAAATGTTTTTTTACTATTAAGAGATCTCATTTCCACGATTTTTAAAATGAATCTTATTACAGTACAATTATCTTAGTACAATTGTCAGAAAACATCAAAAAATTTCTCGCTATTAAGATAATTTCGAGACAATTCTTATTATAATGAAATTTCAATAGGTACAAACGATTTGAAATAATTTAAGGAGGAGGAAGTAATTTTAATGTAATCTTATATTTAAAAAACGAAACTTTAAACATAAGACGAAGAGATTTCGTCTGCACTTCGCTTCCTGCTACGCTTTGTAGACGGCTACCTCGTGGCGTGAGCAGCGTTATTTTCCACTTAACCATAGTGGATAATGAATTTGAGGGCTTTTGCGTTTCCTGTTGATGTTTCGAAACTTAGGGCATTTAAGGCCAAGTGTGGTGCAATCGTCGTCCGGGTATTAAATAATGTAAAGGCCGCGTTTAACCAACCACGCGTTACATTCGCGTAAGAGCGAGTAATCAGAAAATTGTCGACATCCTACTTCTACATTTTCAATGTAATCTTCCACGGCAAGCGCCACTTCGCGTGAACGGAGATTTCTACGTTAAATGAAATTTTTTAAAATGAATTGTTCACGGAGCGACGCTTCCTGTACTTGCGTTTTTATCTAAAAATGTCGAGACTCATCATTTTATCAGAAGCATATTAAGTATTAAAAACATTAAAAATCAAAAAAAGGAAATAAAATAGCGCTTGTCATATTATAATGATTAATTTATTATGCTGAACTACACAATAATTATTTAAGCGAAAATATTATCATTATATATAAATAGCATTGACATAATAATTTATTATTTAAAAATGTCTTATTTGTTTTATCATATATACACGGAAAAAAACGATAAGGTTGCCACAACCATAATTCGTCCAACAACATAGTGAATGTTGAGACAACCATAGTGAATGTTGAGACAACCATAGTGAATGTTGAGACAAACATAGTGAATGTTTGTCTCAACATTCACTATGGTTGTCTCAACATTCACTATGGTTGTCTCAACATTCACTATGGTTGTCTCAACATTCACTATGTTGTTGGACGAATTGTGGTTGTGGCAACCTTATCGTTTTTTTCCGTGTACAGTTTAGTTTATAATCTTTTTAAATTTGTTAAAATAATCTTGATGTCATTTTAATATAATGGAATAAAAATCTCAATTCTATTTTACCTTCAACACTTTTAATGCAGGTATCTACTTTACTGCAGAAGAAACTGATAAATCTCATGATAAATAATTAACTACAGCTGAGAACGCAGATATAGATAACTGCAGTAGATATCACTAGTAGATAGTGTCTTCTTTATCGACATAAATTATAATCTGGCCATCGATATACATGATGCCTGTATTATCCACATACGGCTGATTCGCACATTAATTAGCATAATTAAATTAATCGTAACCATTCATATCGAACAATACTTTGCAATCCATAATGATATTCACTTTTTATGAGTAATACATTCGAAATTAGATTAAAATTCGGGATACCTTAGTATACACGGTTTCAAACTGTTTTCACATTCGATTGTTCATTATCGTAAATTAATCATCAAACAGACCATTCGCAACGTATTTATACATATTATTTGCCGCAATATCATTCGCAGTGATTCAGTGATTCGTGTGCATTCACACACGGAGAAAATTTTATATTAAAAATTACTATGTATGGCAGTAGCCGTGGACTATTGCTGGAATTATAAAAATTTTTACTATGTTATTATATTAATAATTATTAAACTCTTTTGTGAAAACATAGTAAAAATTTTTTTAATTCCAGCATGGTCCACGGCTACTGCCATACATAGTAATTTTTAATATAAAATTTTCTCCGTGCAGCCTAAATATGTGAATAAAAATAAAAATCTGATTATATCCGATGAAGATTCTATGGGATTTTGTAGATCTCTAATCATGCGTCTATCAGCTATCGCGTTTTTTAATTTCTATTGAGCTCCGTTTGTCACATCCGATATGTAATTGCTCATTGTGCACATTGTGTTCGCGTAATCGCGATTCGTCTCACGTCCGTGTAACAAAATCGTACATACAATGCGATTCGCAAACACGAGAGAATGTGCTGCGTCACGATCACCGAACAAGTCATCGATTGCACAATCGTCCGGATCACGCCTCGCGGAATTCGCGCGAAGGTGCCGTCGCGAGAAGTATTAAATTTGAAAAATTAGAAAGAGGGGAAACTCCCGCGCTCTCATTCGGAATTTACGGCTCGTTCGTTTAGCACACATGCAAATAATTACACAATCCGCGTCTTTCGAATGGTCGAAAACGTGTGATCAGCGTGACGACTCGCTCCGGTTGGCAGTGCAAACGTTTCTCGTAGATTACATCGTGCACACACGCAGCTCGCTGATAACAGACAGCTATAAAGGGGTCCGATAAGCTCGGCTGCCCGATAAGAGTGATGAATTATTTATCAGTATCGGCGATTTTTCTATTTCTGACTCCTCCGCGTCGCTTCGGCATACGGGAACACTTGCGGCATCGAAGTATTTAATTTTAAAGAGTTAACATATACGACACGTGTACGATTTGCGAATAAGCGAATACAGAAAGCCATGAAACACTGCGATGGTATCGTTTCGTTTAGCTGCAAATTATCCCAGATAGTTTTCAGTATTTTCTACTTTAGGCATTTCACAAATCAGTTAGGATTTTGTAAAAATACCACCTCGGATATTAACCCTCCGTAGATTACTTAGGGATTTCAAGAGCCAAGCGATTTTTCGCCTTTGAATTATTCGGCTTCAAATTCGGACGAACACAAAAAAAACATTTTGGATCATATAATCGTAGAATCATGTTCTTGAATGTTGAAAGAGTGTATCAGAATTTTTTCAGATTTTTTAAAGCCCATAATCCCTTTAAAAAACACAGCTGTCCCTCAGCGACTCAGGTAGTCTGACTACAATAAGCAGTGAAATTCCACATGGTCTATGAAGGATTAAGCCTAACTTTGAGTTAAGAAATTAAGAAAATAGAACTGAATAGAAATAAATAGAGAATGAAAATAGATAGAATAAACTTAAATATTTGTATAAATTGAGAAAACGGACTTTCGTATAAATTGAGTTAAGAAATTAAATAAAATTCCATTTTTAGCTAAACTTTGAGTTAAGAAATTAAGAAAGTAGAATTAAATAGAAATAAGTAGAGAATTAATGTAAATAAAATAAGAATTATAAATAAACTTAAATTTCTAAAAATTTAGAAAATGAGTTTTGAATTGAAAAATTTAGTAAACGGATTTTGTATAAATTTAGAAATTGAAATTTAGTCTTACAACTTGGTACAATTTTTCATGCCTCGATCTTTTGATTTTTTAAATCTTTTTTGATAACAATTTACTGATCGTTGCGTATAATACACGGAAAGAATGGTTTTGTTGAAATATTTAAAAATTTGGCCAGATACAGATCTGAAAATAATTTTGTTAGACCATCAAAAGTAATTAAGTAGGACGCTCAAAATAATTGCTAGAATATTAAAACGTTTTGCAGCGTTATCGTTATGCTTGAGTGTCCTACTTAGTTACTTTTGGTCTAACAAAATTATTTTCAGATCTGTATTTGACCAAATTTTTAGATATTTCAGCAAAACCGTTCTTTCCGTGTACCAATTGTTCTGTCGGAAGACTATTCTGTTTGAAAGTCCCGATGCGAGAGAAAGATCAGCGAGGGATGGGCGAGATAATTTCTAATTAATGTTTGACGCGGCTTAACTTCAATTACTTAATGCTTGATTAGAGGCGACGTATTACGCGTCCGGCGACGGTTCGCGATTTCCTTCCCCTTTGATTTGCGCGAATTTCGCACATTCCTGCACCGGCGTCTTTGAACGCTGCATATGTGGCAATCAAATCAATTATAGGCAGCGAGGACGACGACGACGACGACGATTCGCATGTATAACGGCAAACTACAAATCAGTTCTGTCTCGCATTCGTGGGGGTATACTCTTTGCTATAGAACGCCGGCAACGGCGCGAACCCAAGAGTCAGGCAAATATTTGCTCGTTACGTCTTCGCAATTTCCACTATGGAAAATCCCGCGTGCCTATCTCCGACGCTCTTTGCTACCCCCGCTTCATAATCCCAAATTGGAATTTCCGCAAACACGAGAGCTTCGATTGACCCGTTGGCCCGGCAACACTTTTGAAATATCATTGAGACACTCGTGAAATCGTTATTATTACATCTTTGATCTCATTTGTTATTTCCTTGTAATGAGTTTTATCAAAGTGTGAGGCGTTTCCTTAAAAAAATATCTTCAACATCTAGCCTTGAGATTTTTCCTTCTGACGTTCTTAGAACATCGAGAATTGTCGTGCAATCCGCATTATCAACGTGGAATTAATGTTAATATTAATATTGGCGTTCGCTTGGTCCCTCCCGATTAATTCGTCATGAAATAAGCATAAATGAGGAAGGTTATTCTCAATTATCGATATCGTGAATGGCATTTGTAAACGGAAGAGCCTCGCGCTCGTCAACCGTTGGAAATCGCACGTCGGAATGTGACGAAGGATTTCGTAATTGGCATCATCGGACGACCGAGATCTCGAAATAAAATCCTCCGTGGAACGCGAATAAAACATCGGATCATCGATCCTTTAATGCAATTCGAATCCGCGATCACGCACGCGATCGAATGCCGATCGCAGCTCCGATGTCGGAACCTGCGAGCGCGTTCGTTTTGTCCGCGATCGCGAAAATGACAGCCGGAAATAAAGTTGCGCGGTGATTTCTAAATAGCTGATCGTTGCTTGAACGTGCCAAAATTCGCCATGCGACGCGTATTGATTATTTCGTCCTCATCATCGATCCGATCGCCTATCTAATCCGCGCTCTCCGGCGTGACGCAAGCTCGAATCGGAAATAAAACTGCGCGAGATAGAACAGTTGTCAGGATTAACTAGGATTAGCTACATTTTGATGTTAGATATGAAAACGGATGTGCATTAGATGGAACGGTATAAGCCGTATCTTCTACTATTTCAGGAACGATGATACCTTGCGAAAATAACGTGATATTCTGCTGCGATATTATGCAACTTTCATCACGCTGGCGAGAAGTTTGTAAAGAATAAATTGTAAGAGTAATAATAAAATTGTAAGAGTAATTGTAAAAATAATATTTTATAATAATTGAAATAATTACGCGACCCCTAGGTTATGAATGATATAATACGATATTTATTCTGATTACTCGATCGCTTATTGGTTTAACAATTTTAATCGCCTTAGAAGTAACGATAACGATTTGCGTCATTTAATAAAACTGTCTCGCTGTTTTCGTTCACGCAAGTAATTTATTTTGATCCGCTTGAAGATGAATGATACCCACATGAAGCGGGAGATTCCAATTAAGCATGCGAGACGCAATGATATTATCTCTGCAGTGACTCACTTTTTTCCTGCTTACGAAATCTGATGTAATCAGAATTGTTACGTTCAACAATGAGATTGAAGGATTTTGCAGCGCCAGTATATAATTAGTCGTATTTTTAACGAGATATCAAACAGTCTCAATGGAAAAAGATCCAGCGTAGTAACGTAATTTTGGCTCAGTTTATCTTAGCATCTTCATTCCATATTTTGTGGACTTTGAATCGGTACTTTATGATGCACATTCTTTCACGGAAAATATCAATAAACAGGAAAAAATTTACATATTGCACATAAAATATTAATTTCCTGTTAAAACAGGAAATCCATTGCTTAGTTTTCTGTCTAAAAACAGAGATTACATACACTCACACACAAATACCTATGTAATATATGTATATATTTATATATATAATTTTTAAAATTTTATATATATAATAAATATATGTATATATGTATATTTGTATATGTATATTGGAAAGCGAGGGATGTGCACATAAATATTTCTGTAAACGACGAGCAGATGTTAGGGCAATATTTCTTCTATTAGCAAGCTTTTTCGTTAGGTAGAAATAGCGTCTTGAAGGCATGCCAAACCTATACCTGTTTTGAATTTAGGATTGTTTTGATTTACGAGCTGCATGTACAGCAGGCAACTTACAAAGGAAACGACACGACACATCCAACACGGTAGTAATCCACTTAACTTTTGAGCCCGAAGGTCAGAAGTGAATCATACGGTTTCATAGTGTGCAGATGTGTGTTAGAATCAAGGTTGGGAAGTAACTCGTTACCAGGGTTGGGAAGTAACTAGTTACTTGTAACGAAGTTACAGTTACAGTTACTT
>NJRP01000100.1:645378-679254 GCA_003063835.1 Aphaenogaster floridana | reverse complement strand
GGTGTAAACTAGGTCACTAGTTACATTTTCAATGAAAAAACTGTAACTGTAACTAGATACTTTTATAAAGTAACTTTCCCAACCTTGGTTATAATGAAGCCCGAGAGGTGTTCATTCCTCAAATCTGTATCTGTTCCTCAAACATTGCTTTTATTATCGTAATTGTTGAATCACTATTATTTTCAGTGACTCATTGAAAGTTAATAATGAATCGTCAATTTAAGATTCATTAAAACAGATCTCGAGAAAGATAATGAAAGTTAGTGAAACAGGAATGATGTAATTTTTTTAAAAAGTATTTACTAATAGTAATTTTTTAAAAAAGTATTTACTAATAGTAACTACATTTTTTAACCGAAGGTTCTCCATTTTATTCTAAAAATAAAATTAAAAGAAAAAGAAAAAATATATTGTTCTCTATTTGTCTTTTATACTTTCACAAACTTTTTTTAACTTCAACTAATTTTCAATGGAACGGTGGGGTTCCTAAAGAATTTAAACGTGAAAGTATAAAAGACAAATAGAAAACAATATATTTTTTCTTTTTCTTTATAGCTTTTCTTTAATGGTCCATTCCGGTTCGTTTCTAAAACCTTCGAGAAGTTTTAGAAAAAAACCAAAGTTTTAGAAAAGGACTGTTATCCGCAAGATCAATCCTTCCGTTAAGCTTCTTTTCCCTGGAAAGGGAAACAAAAGGTTTTAAAGGCCCTACCAATAGCACGCTACTCCCACTTCCATAATGCATTGAAATTTCGCGCCGCCGGTCGCAACTTTTGCCGCGCTGCGCTCCGATTGGCCAGGCGGTTGGCGCAGCTGGCTCGTCCGCCAATCGGGAGCCCGCTTCGCCCGCTCGGCCCGCGCTCGCCCGTCGGTCCGCCGTTATCGGAGCGTCGAGAGCAGCCGGTCGATTACACAAGTCCCGGCAAAACCAGTGTACTTGGTGCCACGCGAAGACTTAACCTCGTCTTCTCGGCCTCCCGTACAACATTTGCCATCGTGTCGTGCCCGCGAATGTCGCTCGCCACCGCTGCCTCGTGCGCTGTCTTCCCCGACGTCATCGTCGTCGCCGTCCGACCGGTGTAAGAGAACGCAGGCGCATTTCTCCGTGGAGTCCGTGGCGTATTTCGGCGCCTGAGCGGAACGAGAGTGTTTAGAGGAGCGGCAGCCGATCGCGCGCGCGCGCGAGAGAGAGAACAGTCGGCGTTATCGCGCCAAACGTTGTCGTTGTCGCCGTCGTCTCCAGGAGTGTCGTGAATCGCGCTTCCCTTTTGCATTCCTCATCCTCGTCCCGCGTACCAAGCGTGCGATGAGCCACAACAGCGAAAACCGGGGGCGAAATGGCCACGTGCTCGTGTGGGACCAGCCCGGACTCGACGAGGAGCAGCGGGAAAGAAAAAGAAAAAGAGGTATGTGCCACGCGGTCGCGCCGTTTTTCCGCCGTTTCAGCCTCGCCGACGCGACTCGCGGGGAATTGCCGATCCCGCCGATTTTACGCGAGCGAGCGAGAATTGCAATTGGGACTCGAGGAACCCACGACGTTCCCATCCTCGTGGCTCCCGGTATTCTCGTCGCCATGCGAGCCGGAGTTTTCGGACCGCTCGTTCTCGCGGCCGAGGCGAACGTGGGCTTCGTCGTTGACATCAATCTGCATAAAAATAGCCGACAGACACGAGCACGAAGTCGCGCGAGGGTACGGGGGAGATTCCGAGATTCCTCGCAAAGTGCCACTCGTTCCATTCAACTTGGAATGGGTGTCACGTTGGTATCCGCGTCGTCAAAGAAATCTCGGCTTCGGCAGCTCGCGTAATTCTCGCGTCGCGAAACGAAATCCGAGACGAGGTACGCTCGCGCGCGACGTTCGTTCCGACAGACCACGTGTTCGGCTGTGCGAGATAAGTCTTACATTCGTGCTCTTTCTCTCTGTTTTTCTCTTGACGAGCAACATGATTATAGAGCATTACTGGATTTCCGTTGAAATAACTTCGAACAAATTCCTATTATTTAATCGGCGATTAATGCAATCGACAGAATAGCTTAAAGAAAAATTTTTAGCTATACAATTTGTTATTTGAATCTAATTTTCTTTTCCGTATGTTAAACAACAAAAAATTAATAAATATAAATATGAGAATAGGCCAAATGTCGGTCTGCGGTGGGTCTTGGTGCCTAATAATAATTTTTGTGAATTTCCTGCTCATGCGAACTGCGCGCCGCATGGTCTTGAAACACAATCCTTACATGAAGCCGGAATAATTAATTCACATGTTAAATTGACGATCAATTTAATAATTTGATGCTAACAAGCATTCATAAGATCCCTCCTTCCCTGAAAAAACTGTAAACAAATTATTGCGAAAAATTAATAATTATTAATAATAATCCTCGTATTTGTATTCATGATAATTATAAACTATCAATTATTCTGACATGTCAGCAGAATTATTTAAAGCAAAATTTCCAACTATATATAACTCATTGTCTCTAATCTGATCCGTTTTTCCATATATTAAACAACAAAAAATTAATAATTCTATCCGTAAATTATTAATTATTTTATCTAATTATTCTATTCAGCAGAATTGCTTAGAGCAAAATTTTTAACTATAGAATTCGTTGTCCCTGATCTAATCTTTTTCTCTGTTTTAAACAACCAAAGCAACCAGTTAGCAATTCTATCCATATTAGCAAAATACTGCAAATATTACTTGATAAGTTGATCGATTAAATTAATCGGAGTTTAGTCCAAATCGCCCTAAAAAGCGGAAACTAACAGTTTCTACCTCATTTTGCTCTTTAATTTGCGTCATTTATTCGTGAATGCCAAAATAGAATTTATCTCATCTTTAATGAAGTATTTCTCAGTAGGTGCGTTATAATTTTACGTGATATTTGAAACTCGTTGGATGTGCGTTATAAATAAATCTGTCGAAAAATCACTCGTGAGAATAATCAAGGATCACATTTTGCATTTTAGACGTCTTAAATAGAATCTAAAATTTATTTTTAAGATCCGAGAGTGTTTTTCATACAGCGTTGCGTTTTTTTATTTTGCAAGAGTGCCAAATGATGCTGGCTTAGGGTGTCCGCATGTCTTGCGACGGTACTGTTTCACAGAGTTCACGGGAAAAAAAATTTGTTAACTTGACTAAATTTTTCAACTAAATAAAATTTCTTCAGTTCAAGTATTTATTTATTTAACTTAAACATGTATTTATTTAACTTAAACATATAATATATATACTTGAACTTTACTTTTCAAATATTTATAAATTTAACTTAAATAAATAAATACTTGGACTGAAGAAATTTTATCTAGTTGAAAAATTTAGTCAAGTTAACAAATTTTTTTTTCCGTGTAGGTAGGTATTCGGTTCTCCGTAATGTTTACGCAATTGTAACGCGTGACGATCAGCTGTTCGTCGATTTTCGCGAGTCTCGAAAAAAATCGGCGCTGAGGATCTTTTTTACCTACTTATTTCGCGGACTTTATCGCATGCGTTGAAATAAAACAGCCAAGATTTAAATAGGTGTATAACTAAAACTCAAAATGTATATTTTAGTATTTATATTTAATTTAAATGTCAAATCGCTCGTAACACAGTTGAAAATTACGCAATAATCTTTACGCGTGTTTATTGTAACTAAACTTTATAGCAGCATTTCGGAAGATATAATCGAAATAAGCATAATCGGGATTTTATCGCAGCTTCTTTACATGTACATGATCATTATTATCACAATACACGAGCATTAACTCTTTGTGGCTCGAATTATTTCCCGCAAATGAGCGAAGATCAAGTACTTGGTCAATTTCATTTAATCGATTGTTCCAACATGAATCAAGGAATTTTTAGGAATCTTCAGGAACTTGAAGGAATTTATGGAGATGCCGAAAATATAGTTTGCCGATTATAATCACGTGCAGATTCGAATGATTGAAGAATTATACGATAGGCTACCGCAACGCATTATATCGAGTTCAATTCGACATAAAACGGCAAAGGATTAACATATTATATATAAGTTTTCTTTTTTTCTGTGCAAAATAAAAGTGAACGAAAATGCCATATTTGCACGGTTGGATCTTAACGGCCGTTCATTATTGTCTTCTTTGCAAATCTGTTCGTCTCAAGTCTCAAAGGATCGAATTTAAGACTTCCGTTCCCTTGACTTGAGCTTAACCGAGAGGAACCAATCCTATTATTAACATATGCCATTTTAGAACAATACGGTAACTGCGTACAATTCCTCAAGCATTTCTTAGACAAAAGCGATACTTTTTGTACGGGTTTCTCTCGAGAATAAGGGATCTGCAGTTTTTTCTCTGGAACTACACAATCGTTCCCAGTAAAAACTTCTACAATTATAACAATAATAAGTGAGATTACGACGACGAAATTGTGAAATATAAATATGAAATAGGTCAAATGTCGGCCAGTGGCGGATCTTGGTGCCTAATAATAATTTTGTAAATTTTACAATCTACTGCTCATACGAACTGCGCGCCACATATTTTACAATTATCATTTTTATCAGATAATCATAACGAATCGTGGAAATGCTCTGAAGTTTTTCAGCATTCTTAGAATTATAAACGATATCTGAAAATCACAGAAATGTGTGAAATGAATTTTATAAAAACGCAAAGTATACCTAAATCTATAATTTGTAAAATGTACTATGACACGCAATTATTTAAAAAATAACACTTCATTAGTAAGGTTATGAAACATTACGATAAATTTGATAAAGATAAAGATAGTAATTCTATTAACGTGTAAAATAATTATAAATAGAAATGCATTAATTATTAGTATAAATGTGCGTACCAATGAGAAATGATAATAGCTAGTGAAATAGCTAGTGAAATAAAAAGCAAAAGCGATATTTTCCGCATGATAATAGTTGGCGTTATCGTAGAAAGATTAGTCTAAAGAGCATCGTTTTGCCATGCAAGCTAACGGAAAAAGTGTGGGTGCACGCGACGAGAGGCATAGCACTCGTCGCCTCGACGATGACGCATCGCGAAAACGGCCGCAATCTGGATAAGAGTACAGATACGAAACATCCGTCCTTCCGCGGGAACGCACCGCTCGCGGTTACACACATCTGTTTGTCCGAACGAAGAACCGCTCGTCGCGATTACAGGGAAATCGCCGCGGGGTTTTTTCGGCGAACGCGCGAACTCGAGGAACGTTCGAGAACGAAGTGCGTTTTTCTCGCGATACGACGCCAAGGCCGCCGAATGACTCGTACATTTAGTCGCTATCGCGAAAATAGTGTACAGCGTGCTGCACATTCGACATGCGTAGGATGTTCCAAAATTGCCGCGGAGTCTCGTCATTCTTTATCCGCGGACTTTTCGGTTTCTAAATTTGCTCTTTCTTAAAAAGAAATTAAAGAGGCGAAAAAACACAGTCTTTGGAAGATTTATCGAAATGAGAAATTTGATGGAGATGCGAGAGAATAGATAAAATCTTTTTTTTGTATAATTTTAAATATACTTCGCCCTTTTTTTCACGGAATTCTAGGTTCAAGTTCTAAGATTGGAAGAATTAAAAGAATAAAAAAATTTTTTGAATTTGATAAAATGAAAAAAATTCTAATAAAATAAAAATTTTCGCTAGGAAGATTATCTAAATTTAGACTTCAAGAACCGATGAATAAAGGATGTTCTGGAATGCTCCATATGTGATGTCAATCAAAATTAATATATACAGGGTGTCTGAGACCACCCGTACATTCCTTTTAAAATGAAGGGAAGTGGTTTTTATCAAAAATCTAAAAAATTTTGTAAATCTGGTACGCTCTATCGAATGATATTTTCATCTTCCGGTACTGACCGAAAATGAATCTGGATCAGAAGTCGAATTTTTTAAATGGAACATGGCACTTTATGTAATCGTTACATGCCGATGAGATTCTTTGAGCAATCAATTCCTTCCAAAGCAGAGTAAACACTTGCATCGCAGAGAATGGTGCTCATTTTAAATACTTTGTTTGAACAAACACACATTTACTCATCCAGAGA
The DNA here is from genome assembly GCA_003063835.1 of Aphaenogaster floridana. NCBI lineage: Eukaryota > Metazoa > Arthropoda > Insecta > Hymenoptera > Formicidae > Aphaenogaster > Aphaenogaster floridana. The sequence goes on along the minus strand of NJRP01000100.1, from coordinate 673,223 downwards.
TCATTTCAAGATCAATGAAGACATTTTCAGAAAAAATGTTTGAGATAAAAGTTTTTTATTTTTTTGCATGTAATCCGAATCTGCAATAAAAAGTGCCATGTTCCATTTAAAAAATTTGACTTCCTATCCAGATAGCTCATCTCCGGTCAGTACCAGAAAATGAAAATATTATTCGATAGAGCGTACCCGATTTACTTATCAAAATTTTTGAGATTTTTGATAAAAACCACTTCCCTTCATTTTAAAAGGGGTGTACGGGTGATCTCAGATATCCTGTATATATCGGTTGCGCTCATGATTATAAAAGTTTCTTGCTTATACATATACATATATACATATCGAATTTACTTATCTCTACAGATGCAACGAACGGGCAATACGTGACCATAAATCACTGCTGATGATAACGAAGTTTAAAACTGACGATGTTTTGACCAGATTGAAGTTTAATCTTCTCTGAAACGAATTTCTTCGTGAAAGATCGATAATTGCTATATTTTACTCCTTCATAAATAAATTCTTATCTTGTTTGAAAGATTTTTCCAAAAAATTCCATGAAGAAATGTAATATCTTGTATAAGAGAATATAGATATATTTATATATTATCACATCAAAATATATTCCCGCTGGCACAAGATGCTGTTTACTTTGTTTTTTATAAGCAAATTACAAATATTTACTTGTTGAGTCTTAAAGGAGAGTACGAGATTGAAAATTATCAAAAAATAAAATTCTTTTTATTGTTTTTTAAAAGTAAATTGTTTCCTGCACGTTTTAAGCTATATAAAATAATTTTTGAGTATGCCCAAATGTCTAAAATTTCTAAAAAAGAAATCGAACATATAGTTCTCTCGCGATCGGAATAGTTAGAAGCGGATGAAATTATTTTTTTACCTTTATGTACATTTTTCTTGAAAACTAGATTTTTAAAGTTTTCTTATCTCTTCAGAAATAGATTATGATTTCATTGTTTCGATATTCAAAATTATTTTTTTATCAAAGTTGAAAAATTAATTAATTTTTGTAAACCATAATTAAAAATCTCAAAAATTATTTCGAAAAAATCATCGATCAAAATATAGTCAGATATATGACAAAAAGAATTTAAAATAATTATTCGGATATGTTGAGCCAGTGATGAAAAAATAAGAATACAAAGATAGATAGTTTTGTCTTATGATTTCGCAACTACGGTACTCTTTTTTTAAGTATTTCTATTCCGACTCTATATATTTTCGAGAAAAGTGTTTATTGAGTAGATTTCTTCTTATACGTGACGAACTGCGACACACCTCGTGTCGTCGTTAGTTGCATAGCACTAATGTTTACGCGATAGAAAAATTGTTTTGATTTCCGCTTAATGGAATTTTCTATATTTATCGTCAATAATAATAGCGCTTCAGTATATACGGCAGATTCATTTAATCGTTAAGAAATAAAACTGTCCATATATAATGGATGCATTACTATAAATACATATTAAATAATACTTATTGAAATTATAAAAGATGTTTTGGTTTCCTTTACATTTTCGTAAACATTTTCGGTAGTTCTTTAGTATTTGTCATATTTATAACGTCCTAATATACAATTTTTAGCATTAGTTTAATGTAATATTAATATACACCATTGTGTAACATATACTGAAAATTTCATTCCATGAGACTCTTTGAAAGCTCCTTTACGAGATACCATCTCCGTATTTTAAAAGCTCGCGTAATCATCGCGTCGATGTGCGTGACGTGGAGACGCGCGTCACATTCGCATTACCGTTTTTCTCTAGCTCTAGGGATGCATATAATATATATTTTGCTTGCGTTTCTTTTATACAGTATACAGTACTGCTTATTATACTAATGCTTTAATTAAATATGCTATTAAATGTCACATTCAATGCGTTATTAAATCAAATGTTTGTTGCGTGAATCATAAAAAAATATTAATTATATAAACAGTTTTTGGCAAATATATATTTTTTATAAATAGTATGAATACACACACACACACACACACACACACACACACACACACACACACACACACACACACACACACACACACATCTGTATATGTATATGCAGCTACATTTACATATGTATATATATATATGTATATGCAGGGGCGTAGCCAGGATTTTATTTCGGGGGGATTTTTAAAAAATTAAAATCACAGAACAACTCTAACTTTTTTAATTAAATAAGATAACAATATTCGCGTTCAGAACATTTTCTTTAAATCTTAAAGTATTTACCATTTATTTTATTTCTTTCTCGGCTTTCAATCTTTCATTTTCATATTTTCGTATTTGGTTCCAAAATTTCAGGGGGGGAGGGTTTATCCTGGCTACGCAACTGTGTATATGTATATATATGTATAGATATAAATATAAATTGATAGTCATCTTTTTGTTAATGAAATATGAGGATATGCTGAAAAGTAATGCCTCCTATTTTTTTATTTGAAAACGGATATAGTTATTTGAGTAAAACAAAAACGGGTAGCTTTCTACAATTTTATTCTTGAGAGATTCTGCTGCATCCTTTCAAATGGCGTGTCTTTTTCATATAAGAATATGGAAAACAGTTTTTTTCATATAATAATATAGAAAACAGTTAGCGATAGCGATAGACATGTTTAAGCCCATATCTCCTTAATGTCCATTTCTACCAATGCAGATTAACTTTAATCTCAGTTTAATTCGCTCTTTATCTTTTTCTAGTTCTAAGAATTAGAAAAAGATAAAGAGTAAGTTAAACTGAGATTAAAGTTAATCTGCATTGGTAGAAATGGCCATAAGCTGGCTTCGCAGATCCCAAATTTCTTATCTCAAAATGTTCAGTAGAGCATTCCCTATCTCCTGTTTAATTTTTGCACGCTTTTACTGAATCACCCTGTATAATTGTTTCTCCACATAATCGCCCTGGCGATTAACACATTTTTGTCAACGGGAGACCAATTTCTTGATACCATAACTGTAGAATTGTTTATTTTGACGACGAAACCACAGCCTTACTTCTGTCTTCACTGCATCGTCAGAATCAAAGTGAAGTCCTCTCAGGTGTTCTTTAAGTTTTGGGAACAGATGGAGCAGCCTCTTCTTTGGCATGACACACACTAACGCAATGACGCAACTGGAGAGATTCAGCGTCTTGGTTTCACTGTCGTAGATCATCATACAGTCCTGACCTGGCTCCATCAGATTTTTATTTGTTCCCAAAACTTAAAGAACACCTGAGAGGACTTCACTTTGATTCTGACGATGCAGTGAAGACAGAAGTGAGGCTGTGGTGCCGTCGTCAAAATGAAAAATTCTACAGTGACGGTATCAAGAAACTGGTCTCCCGTTGGCAGAAATGTGTTAATCGCCAGGGCGATTATGTGGAGAAACAATTATATAGATATCAAGAATGAAATTGTAGAAAGCTACCCGTTTTTGTTTTACTCAAATAACTCAAATATCCGTTTTCAAATAAAAAAATAGGAGGCATTACTTTTCAGCACACCCTCATAAATACTCGCTATTTTACTTTATAATGATTTATTGTTATTATTGCAAAATTGCTATGCCACTCCTACCGATTCAACGATTTCGATTATACTATTTCGAGTATATATTTCACGTGGTTCACGTGTTCCCCCGTTCTTTATCTTTTTATTACGCGGACACTTTCCGAATCGAGTCTGAATCTCGTTCATCTGTATGCACACCAGCGGTCACGCGACGCATCGCGTACGCAATGCGCGCTGCTGTACACGACAATCGTGCTCACGCACGTCACGAGCAATCGTAAGACGCGTGTTCACGTGCACGAGACACGGCCGTCCCCTCTTTGCCAATTCTCGCGGTTCGCCTCTCCACTCTCCAGGCTCCCGTCCGGCCTCTCGTCCGTCTCGACTCTCCCGGCCGTTCTTTCGCCTTTCGGCGTTGTGCTTCTCTGTGTTTCGCAACACAATGAAGAAACCGCTAACGCACACCGCGATATCCTCTATATCACGATATGCCGGAGCTATTTCTACCGGACCCGGCCACGTGCTCGACGGCTGGTGGTGACGACGGACGACACCGTAGGTGCCCGATGACGGTCGTCTTGGAAATGATCGACCGCGTGCGTGCAGACACGACACACTTATACGCGACGATTGACTGATCGACGATTGTTAATTCCCCTTAGGATTGTCTCCTCTTAGCCGACGTCATTAGCCGTCATAGGAAAAACTTATTGCGTAATTATTTTTGCAGATAGACTCAAATATTAATAGAGAATATTCTGGAGACTTCGCTATGATTGAGAATTGATAAACAATGCGAGCCTTTAATTTGTCATCACTTAAATAATTCGCAGAACTTTTGATGAAAAGAGCAATCTAATAACCATCGTGTAATTTATTTAATGGAAAAAAAGAATAATTATATCGGATGATTTTTAATACATGAAGTAACACATGGGATTACACGCGCTTAAATTAGCTTCTTCGTGGAAATATAAATTTTTATAAATATTTATAAAAGCTCACCGTTGATAATATATTAGACAAAGATTGTCAAAAATATATGAGACCAAGAAGTTTGACAAAAAGTAATTGATTTTTTAATACATACTTTTTAAATTGTGTGCAAATTGATGACTAATAAGAAAAGTATGTTAATAATGTGATATGAAAAAAAAAACATTACTCTCACTTGATCGATATCACTGTCAGCATTTCTTCCTGCGGCTTGTCTCACGCGCAACAGCTAATGTATCGATAAGATTCTCACATAGTAACCCTACACGACACCTAATATACCGATAGCATCCTTAAATAATCGATAGTATTTTTTTAACGTACCGATGATATAACTGTGATCTTCTTCTTGTATTTCGACGCAGTTAGATGCATTTTGAATGCGCTGAGAATGGAAAATTAATCTGAATGACGCGTCGAATATCGTCGAGTTTGCTGAAACACGATTCGAATGCCTTTGGCAGATTGTTTAGACCAACGTGGTAACGAATGCCGCTTGTGATTGTCATGTCTTGGTAGCTTTTTTGCACTTGGTCTGAGCTGATGCTGCACGTTTCCCGACGCATTGAGATGCATACGGATGCAGGACGAAATGCAATGCGTCGTGGAATCTAGGAGGAAACTCGCGCCCTAACTGTGAAAATGACATATTGGAGTTGGGCTGCGCGCAAGAATAGACATAAGCCTAATAATATCGAATAATGCATGACCCGTCTATTTTCGTTACATGGTTCCGTTTATTACGCGATCTTTTATCACGGCGTCGTTAAAGGTTCTTTATTTTTCAACCTATCGATGCGTCTTTAAATCTTCTTCTCGCATCGCGACTAGTCACATAATTCTTAAATGATCGCGAAGAATGGATGCGCAAGCGGCAATACGAATAAAAATATAAAAATGTAATTTACATATATGTGATTAATTACAGACTCTTCTGTATTGCGTTTGTTTTATTTAGAGATTTCTTTTTTTTTAAGAAAAAATAAGAGCGCTAATATAAATTTTCGAGCTGATTTTATTAGCAATATTCTGAAAATATAATATTAAAAGAAACTTATGCATTATTGAACATAGTACAGCACACATAGACCGACGGCAGCATCCGCTTATCTGCGCACACTTATCACCGTATAAATGTCAAGGATCTTATGGATTCGCGATTTTCTTTTTTTTATAAGCAATTTGTCGACATCGATTACCATTTTGTTTTGCGAATTTGGCATACATCTGCCTTCTTAATGTTGGTTACAATAGTTCGCTAACTTTATTGCTCAGCTTTATTTTATTGCCTGTTTTCGTCGTAAAATATAATGATTTGCAATGATAAATTGAAAAACTATCTTAAAACTATATAAGTAGCTCATTTAACATTGTCGGCACTAAAACTTAACGACAATAAAAATGATAAAATGACATTAACAATGCAGAGATCGATGTCGCATATTAATCTTCTAGCCGAAATATCTTGAAACTTAACGGGAAATTATTTACGTTCTTTATTTATGTTATATATTATGTTATATGTAGATATATGTTATATATCTACATTTATCTTTATAAATTATAAATTAACTAATAAATTTTATATTGTGTACATGTGTATATTATATATACATTATATATATATATATATATATATATATATATATAGAAAATAGGAGAAAATACAAGATATCTCGGATATATCTTTAATTAAAGCATAAATATGTTCAAGCACTTTCCTGATATTACAGGATTGACGGTCGCTCTGCTCTTATTCATTCGTCTATATTTTGGCGGCTCTTCTTCTTCCTGATTATTATTTTCGAAATAATTTATACTAAGTACGGTCATACTGCGTATTGCGAGGCATTTAAGAACGCGCTTGTGAAATGCATACGAGCGGCATTCGGCGGTGCAGTCACGGATAAAACGCGACTGGATCCGGGCCAATAAACCCTCCGCGTCTTGGCCTTCATTCTCACTTATCAGCGAACGTGCTTTGCTCTCGTCTCGACGGTTATTTTATCAATGATTCGTTGACGGATTTTCGGCACGCCCCACGCCTGATTGAGGAAAATTCTTGGACCCTCGCTTTTACGTAATTATTGATCGTCGATTACTGTCGCAGCCGAATTCTTACTCAATATGATCCTCTCGGATATCTTGAAGTGGATTCTATTACTTACATAAATGATTAAACTATCAATCACATAGCAGTCACATACAATGAGATTATTTCCTTGTAAATAAAGGGTTTCTCAGAAAAACGATAAAAAGTAAAAGATTATTTTTACGTAATGATCTGTCTTTATCGAATTTTTGTAGAAACTAACAATAAGATCTAATTTTGGAAATTATCTAACAAGTAATAAAATCTTTATTTAATTTCTCGAACTTTAATTAAAAAATAATAAAATATTTAATATTAGAAATCCGGAAGTTGTGAAAAAAAGACAAATTATTTCAACTTTTATTATAAAAGAAGAAATATATAATTTTGAAATTTTATCGAGAAGATATTCTTACTGATTTTAATATAAAGCGACTCGCAAGACAAACATTTGTACAGAGCGCTTTTTAGGTTTTTATATCTTTTTAATTTTTTTATATTATCGATGTATTTTACAGATACCTGTAAAATGTTTCAAATGAAATTTTCATTTATCGTTATGTATCACCCGAGTTTTGATCTTTGGCAGATAGCCACTTCTTGTTATGGATTTATACTATCACGTGATTTATTACATAATATCGAAAGAATTAGACAAGAGAAAACTTATCGTTAAAGTTAATTACAGTTTCCCGCAACGATGATATTTAATTCAAAGATTACAATTTAAAATAATAAATTATAAATTATAAATTCCAGATATTATAAATAAACGAGGTATTAATAAATATAATTATTAAACTTAAAGAAGAAAATATTTAAATATATTCGAATAATTAATAATTTTTACGCAATGATAATAAAGAAGAACATAAGTAAATTGATATAACAGAAAATTTTTCGTCGAATATTTAGTTTAAGAAAGTTATGGAAAGTTATAGCAATATCTATTTTAGACTTTATCTGTGATTAATCAACCCTTATAATCCTACAATCATGCTGACGTAATTGTAAGGTCAAACGCTTGATCCCAGATAATGGAAGATCGTTTTCGAACAACACAACCTCGTATTGGTACAATAATTGGCTCCAATTTAGTAAACGATGTGCAATTACAAATGCAAAAGTTTTACGATTATAAATAAACGCAGTACCTATTTGCGCTCGCGCACTTTTTAATTATGTTTGCGCTATTTTTTCTCGTAAAATTGCTAATTGTCAAGTACATAGGAAAAAACCCGACAAGAATTTCTTTTTCTTTTATTTAACGATTGACAACGTTTTATTTAATCAAGAAAATAGAAATATATACATATTTTAAGTAATTGTTCTGATATATATATAATATAATTACTTCTAGGTATTTTCCAGTATTATTTAAAATGCTCAAATAATGTGTGATATATCCCAGGTAGCAAGGTGACGTTATTTGTCGTCATTTTGACGTTAAAATGACATCTTTGACGACATTTTGACGTCAAAATGACGACAAATAACGTCAGCTTGCTACCTGGGACATTATTTAAATATATATATAATACTTTATAATATTTAAAGTCGTGAGGTGTAAAAGTCTGATTAGAAGAGAAATATAAATTTACGATTATTACGCGTGAAGCCGCAAATGATTCTCTTTTATGTAGCAAATGACGTATATCGTATGCGATTTTTAAGAGGACGGGGAGCGAGAGAGGAGAGTCAGAAAAGGGAGAAGCAAATGTGGTGGTTTTGGATAATTTATGCGTGGGCCAGGAGAACTGGTCGGCTTAAACGAGAATGTCGTCCGATGTCAATTGACTTAAGCTGGTTTGGCGAGTAGGCGTAGAAATTTATTCCTAGAAACACTTGCGCGAATTGAAGTGAATCAATCCGATGCGGCATTTCGCCGATCCTTCGTCGACATTCGCCTCCTATCTTATTTTCCTCCGTTTGCTTTTCTTTTTATTTGCTCTCTCTCTTGGCGACGTCTAGGAGAGCGTGGTGTGGCGTTAAGAAAAGTGAGCGTGATAAGAAAAGTACAAGCCGAGTGTAATCGGCCGTGAAGTTTTATAACATCGACCGAGAGGAAACGAGAAAAAAAGAAGGAGGAGTTTGTTCTGTATGACGCAGTCTCTGAGCGACCGTAATTGCTAACATAATACGTAGAAGCGACGACAAGACGTTTGTGTACAATAGAGGGGCGTAACGAACACAAAGATAATCGGATATAAGATACTTAGGAGATATGAGAAGAATATCGTTTCGTAACGTTAATAGAGTTTTCAGACTGCTGAGAGAGAAAAGTCTCAGAAACGAAAACTTCCACGAATTTATATAATTGTGTTTTTTTTTTAATTTCTTATGAAGTAAACTTTGTTATAATATTTTAAAGTTTGTCGCTTAATTACAAAGATGTTGAAGTTAAATATCGGATTTAGAAAATTACAAAGAGCGAGAGAAAGAGAGAAATGACACGTTGGATTGAATTTTTATTAAATAAGTATAAATTGACTGCAGATTTCTGTCAAAGAATTGATTTTTCTCATAGTAATTGCTAGATACGGCGTTAAAGAAATTTTATGTCGGTAGCTAGATTCAGCCCACGAAGTTCGTGTAAGCGACTACGCTATCGATTATATGCAGTCAAGTGCATGACTCATGCACTAAACCGTCGGTGATAAATATCACGATGGGTACTTGTCCGACGGTCCCTTTGAAACGGAATGCTCGTCATTCTTCACTAATGTCATTAGCTTCATTGTAGCCGACGATAGTCCGCATATCATTCAAAAGGTTCCTCGCTGCGGTCAAGTAGAACCGATTGTATTTAGACTGTGGACACTCTCGTTTAAAGTTGATTAGATAAAGCGAGATGAACTTTTGATTCACATAACGGTCGATCAGAGTCGTCCTCTCGAAGCAGCGATTTTTAAATAGCAAATGTCTGACGACCGCGTATTTCGTACACGATAATTTATAGATTTTAAATGAGAGAATTGTTTATACCCTAGTTTTAGCCTAGGTCTCTCTCTTTCGGCCTCTGTCGTTGAAATAGATTCTTCAATCACATTCTCCAGAATTATGGTGTATATGGCCGGTATTCATGTCCATTCTTATTTTAAGACCGTCTTAAGTAATACTTTAAGATGCTAATACAGCTCTGTGACTGGCTTATGACATCTTAAGACTGTACTTAAGACGATCTTAAATATAAGATCCGATTATGAATGCCGGCCTATGTATATCTTTGAAAACTGTAATAAGTTGTACTCGTTATCTCTCTGACACGTTTTTATCTTATGAAAGTAAATATATGAGCTCACGATAAAAAGAGATCTGCCTGATGATAACGATGATACCCCGATAACACGTAATGCAAAACGCAGATTAGCGTGAACGCGTTAATCACTGACGCGATTTTAAGAACTCGTGGAATATTACTCGAAGCTCTTCATGGACTCCGTACAACGACTCTTAACATTTTTTTTCACGGATATTTGTCACGACACTTAAATACACCGAATTACACGCACGAGTTTCTATTCGACATCTTATTCATCGTATCTTTATGGCATTCTATTCCGTTAATTGGCGGTCGTCGATCAATTAACGGTGGTACGATGACAAATTCGATCTTCTTATGTCGACTTTCATCAAGTGTAGCGTATAGATCGTGGCTCACCGACGTGAAATGTTAGAAGACTTCTGTACTTTGTAATTCATACGGATTCTTGTGTGTTAATTGTCAATAATGAAAGCAGCACGCAGGCAGGCATTACGCACAACGGCGTTTACACATGCCGTAGACACGACCGATTACAATCTAATGACTCACCTTCATTGATTGTCGCACAAAGCTCGACAATTCTGTTGCGAAATGACGAAATTTCTCGAAATGTTTACATGAAATTTGCACGAACTTTCTATTGTTGAAACTAGAACTGATATAATTCTGCAACTTTAATATAAAGGGAAAAAGGTATCTTTAACAGATTTACCTTTCTTTACTTGTAAACTGCAGAATGATGTTGGCCTTTCTTTCAAGATTTCGGGTTACGGTTTCGGGGAATACTGAATTTAATTTTAAATTTAAAAATTTGAAATGAAAGAAAAACTGAGAGATATATGCCTTAAGATAATTTTACGCCATATGAAACAATGGTCGCGTTCAGCAGACCAAGCCGCTTAGTAGCAATCGAACGTGATTGGCTCTTACTTTTAGAACCAACCAATCAACGCAGAATGTTGATAAGACGAACTCAACAGTTGTGTCTGCTGAACCTAATATTAAATAATATTCTAAGAGCAGCAAAATTGTTTGTTGAAACACAAGAATTTCGTGACGTCTTCACATAACAGCTTTCACATATTGTTAGTATTTAGCGACGTTTCCGTTGATAGCTCGTAACTCAATTAACTCGCGTCATAATCTTTTTTGGCGTAACCCTCACCTCGGCATTGGTCCCGCAATTCGTCCTTCGGTTATTTCCGTGAAAATTTGGCAGAGATATCTGCTAATATACATTAGCAGTTACAGGACATGCTTCAGCGAATATCTCAGGAACGTCAATTAACGATGCTATAGTGTCTTTATTCGATTATCACGGCAATATTTAGAGGACACGTGTATTCTAGTGCTATCAAACATAGTATAACATAAGATAATATGTATACAATGCTCTCTCTCCTAGAGGAACATCCTGAAGCGTAATAATAGATTCCGTCATCAATCCGGAATTGATTTTGCTCAAGTGGAATTTTCCGCGAATAAGAACGATTGAAACTTTTAGAATTTTAATTTAAAGATTAATTGCGCATACTTTTAATGAAAGTTTGCAAAATTATGTTAAACAATGCCCTAATTTTTAGAATTAATTTATACAAAAAAATTATGATTTCCAATCCGTGATTAAAATTAGAAGTGCAAATTCTAGATGTTCTTGTTTCTTTATGTTCTTAATATTGAGTATATAATACGAGATTTATTATACAGCATTTTGTCTGTCTCGCTTCTATTGATACTGTTAGAGACCCTATAATAAGAGTTTGGCCATAAGATGATTTTGTCAAAATCCTGCGAAAGAGAAGGATATACATTTACTATCGCTTTCTTTTTCTCTCTATCTCTTTCTCTTTCTGTTTCTTTTATTTTTGACAAAACTGGCTGTCTTACGGCCAGACTCTAATTCGAGGATCTCTAGATACTGTAATATAGCAGCGCTCTATATGTGAATAATGACGCCCTACGTTTCTTTATTTTTTCAGTCCGGTTCGGGAAACGTCACATGGTGACTTTCATGATATTCCTTGGTATGGCGAACGCCTACATAATGAGGACCAATATGTCTGTGGCTATTGTCGCGATGGTCAATCATACAGCTATCAGGAACCCCGATGAGATGATAGAAGTCGTGAATGATTGCGGAGAATTGATCACCAATGAAACCGACGCTGCCGAGCGCGTAAGTACACAAAATTCTGTAGCTCTTTTTTTAAGAAGTTGCAAGAGTTGGGAAGGAGCTCAAAAATGCGTGTCTTCCACTTTTGCAGAGCGCCGATGGACCATTTGAATGGGACAGCAAACAGCAAGGCTACCTCTTAAGTTCGTTCTTCTGGGGCTACGTTATAACGCAGATACCGTTCGGTATACTTGCCAAGCGCTATGGTGCCAAATACTTCCTCGGAATCGGCATGCTGATCAATTCGATTTTTGGACTGTTAGTCCCACAATCCGCGAAATGGGGATATTGGCCGCTGATAATCGTTCGCTTCATTCAGGGTTTAGGAGAGGTAAGTAACGTTTTGAAAATCCCTTACCATTATAACATAATAGTTTGATTGAGACTCGAGAAGAGCGAGCGAAGAATGTGTGATGTTTCGGGATCGGTTATCTGTTGTTCAAGTACATACTTTGCTACTTGCAAACAACTTTCATTCGTTCGTAAGTATAAAATTCACGAATTAACATTGAAGAAATTTGATAAAGAGATATATATATTTACTACAAAGCTATTATTATTTGTCTCCTATTTAGCTTTTATCTTCTACTTTATGCATTATATTGAAAAACTTTGATTAATAAGATAAGAGTCCTGTGTATTTGCAGAGACAAATTTATTACGTTAGCTTTAGCATTACTGTTACATTAGCATATAATAATATAATAATATTATAATAATATAATGTAGTTATATAGTCATAAGCTTAAAGGATTACTGATCCGCTTGAGTGTGAACGTTTTTTGATTGTACGGGTGTATTTCCTTCCCCCTAGGAATGGATTAATCCCTATTGCAGGGTCCTATTGTGCCTTGCACGCACGCACTGCTGGCGAAGTGGATACCACCTAACGAACGGAGCAGGATGGGTGCCTTCGTCTATGCTGGTAAGCTTGTTCAATGCGATTTCTTTCTCCTTTATGTAGCGATTTATCGCGTGTACCAAGTCGAGAGCTAGTTCGCTGCGCGAGAATCCTCCTCTCTGTCTCTGGAGCATTTTGATGCATCGAGTCGCTACTGTGTGTACGCGCGCTTCTAGCTGCGGCGGGATTTGTGGACCGTGGACCGTGGACCTTTTCGATTTCTCGAGTTATCTTTTTTAACCATTTACTCCCACAAGGTCTTTTTTCGTTGGTAAAAAAAAGAAAGAGCATGAGGAGGATCAGACGCCTGATGACGATCACTAATCATGATTTTTCCATTTTTTTTCTTCCCATTGATAGGTGCACAATTCGGCACGATAATATCCATGCCGTTGAGTGGTCTATTAGCTGATTGGGAACTAGTAGGCGGTTGGCCCTCTATTTTCTACGTGTTTGGTGTTATCGGTACCATCTGGTGCATAGCGTTCCTCATATGGGTCTATGAGGATCCCGAGCAACATCCAAGTATTACAGAAGACGAGAAGAAACTCATACTCAGTTCTCTATGGGGTAGCGCTGGCATATCCGTAAGTTTCTTTCGCATTTCTTCGCTGTTAATTAACAGAATTTATCTTAATTTATCACATTAACCGAATATACATATATTTATCTTAATAATATTTATCCGAATAATATTTATCCTGGCTGAGGTAAAAATTTTTCGCAACAAATTTTTAACATTAAAATTAATTTCACTCTCTTTAGAAAGGACCAAAATTCATGGTCGAAAAATGTCGCGATTCGCGATATATTAATTTAAATTAAATATTGGCCAGTTGAGTCGTAACAAATCTCTTCTGTGGTTTAATATTTATTTTAATGTATCGCTTTTTATAACAACAGATTTCTTTTAATAACAAAGTTGATATATAAGCTGATATAACAAAACTAATATTTTTTTCTTTTAGTCGTCGCCTCCTGTGCCATGGAAGTCCATTGCAACTTCGCTACCATTCTGGGCTATCTTGATGGCGCACATGGGTCAGAATTATGGATATGAAACGTTGATGACCCAGCTTCCGACATTTATGAAACAGATTCTTCACTTCAGTATCAAAAAAGTAAGTAATATTATTCATGTGATATTTAAATTTGAAGAAAAGAAGTTTTTCAACCGTTTTCTGTATCTTGGACGAAACTAATTGTTTGTCTGTATTTCAGAATGGTGTCTATTCGGCACTTCCGTACCTTGCCATGTGGCTCTTTTCCATGTTTATATCTCATGTTGCCGATTGGATGATCTCTTCGGGAAAATTTACTCATACTGCAACTCGCAAAATCGTTAACAGCATCGGCCAGTTTGCACCGGCCGTGGCATTGATTGGTGCTTCGTATACCGGTTGCAATGCCTGGTTGACAGTAACCATTATCACATTGGGAGTCGGTCTGAATGGTGCTATTTATTCCGGTTTTAAAGTAAATCACCTCGATATTTCCCCGAGGTTTGCTGGAATTTTAATGTCCTTCACAAATTGTATCGCCAATCTCGCTGGACTTCTCGCACCTATTACCGTTGGAGAGATTATTGCTACATCGGTAAATATATATATAATCCTGTAAAACACTAAATGATTAAGTAATTGGAATTATATAATAATATCCATGTGATATTATTTTCAGCCATCGCAAGCAAAATGGAGGATTGTGTTTATGATCTGCGCTGGTATTTATATCTTTTGTGCGACTTTCTATGCAATTTTCGGTTCTGGTCAAAGGCAATCATGGGACAATCCAGATAAGGATGACGACAAGAACGAGAAAAATCAATTGGACAGTATAAGAATCGTGATTGAGACTCAACATTGACAAGTGAATATTTTATCGATAAGATCAGTGATGATACGAAGAGATCACTGATGACGTGACGATTGTGTCCACTTGGCCATTTTTGTTTGCACATTCATTCCCTCCCTATTATTTAGCCATTCGAAACAAACGAGGTACATTAAGACATTTAAGTTAATCTCAGAATTGTGTTTTTCTTTTTTTGTCGTGAAGATTAAAATTTTTCACGATAATTATCACAATCCGCATTGTAGGTATTTTTGTATTTGATTGCAAAAATTGTATACATCAATTGCTTTAATGTTATGTCGTGTGTTTCGTGTGAAAGATAATTTGTATGTGTGTAAGAAAGAAAGAGAGAGAGAGAGGGAGGGAGAGAAAGATACATGTAGAATATACTCATAACCAAGCTACTGTTATAAGCTTCGGTTCGCGTCATTTGTTGTATTTTATAATTTATCAATTTTTACATAATAATTTTGCGTATTATGTAGAGTTAGTAAGTCGCACTTTAAGAACTGGCATACTAGAGAAACGATGGGAGAGATGATTCTCAAAAAGAATAAAAAACTATTACTTGCAGATAAGCGAATTTCCATAAACTTACCGAAATTATCATGACAACAAATGAACCAAAGCGGATATGATTTTAACGAGATTACAAAACCCATTTACAAAATTTTTTCTTAAATTGTATATCAAAATTTTTATCTAATTAAGATGTTCGAATTAAATTGTATATCTCTGTTGCTCAAATATACGAGAGACAGTCTAAGCTTTTTAGGCGCGATATTAAATTCATTTGTGACATATGGTATTATTATTCGCGTAATATTAGCTTTGATAAAGTCGGTATACTATAAATCCTGAAAAATATAAATTTTGATTTCACACAGTGAGCTCTTCATTAATTCGAGCATCTCTGCAGCCGTTCCACATTCAAACAAAACTTATTAATCTCGGTCTTCCACTTTGTAACAGTACATTGACAGTCGCTTTGCTATTTTTGTAAAATGAGATATATACACTAAAATTCGTACGCTAGATTTGAATAGATTTACTACGATTATGCTGGGGAAAGAGCTGTCGTAGCGTTTTCTCTACGCTTATCTTCAAGATAGATTTCGTGTTTGTAACCTGACAAACTTGTGGCAGCAGTATTAGAGCAAAAATCCTCATCGTTCATCTTCCTTTAGTACATCACTTTTTATTATAACTACTGCCATTTTGTATTGCGTGTGTGGCCTGGGTGAAAGGAGTGATAGTAACGACAAGTCCCAATTTTGTCGTGGGGCTAGGGAGAGACCAAAAGTCTTTACCTATAATCCAGGAGTCGCGAACAGCACAATGTATACAATACAACAATGGTGTTTATACATATTGTAGATATTTTTGCGTAAAAGCCTTATTAAGTTATAGATATTAGATGAGTTATATTGCTCGTAGTTATTTATAAAGCGTTCATGAAAAATAAGAAAAGATCATTACCTCCATCCTACTAAAATAGAAATTGTCAAACTGGTTTTGCACTTATATAGTAGAATGCCATTTTTTTCATAATCGATAAGTCTCTCTTTTTTTTTAAGCTATATAAACCGAACAATAATTCTGACGATAATTGTAATTTCTTTTTCTGTACGATTTCGAATACCGAGGCTACTTATTTGCTGTAATCGACATTATTGTTGATCACTACCTGATGAAATACGTAATCGCGCAAAACACTTACGAGGATAAGTCTGAAACGATCGAATTGTCTGAAAACTAAATGAATTATTAAATAACATGTATTAAAAACATTTGTTGGCTTATTTATCTTGCGATTTTATACAAAAACTTTAAAAATAAGTTTAAGTAGCAGTGTACGCGTTAATTGTTAGTAGAAGGGATGATAATCGATGCGAGCGTCCTGTGATTGTGTATCTAAAAGTGCCTTCGACAAGTAAACGTTTGTTTCTCTTTTTATAAATAATGTACTCTTAAAATAAATTCTCGCGTTATTATAACAAGAAAAATGCCACAGTGTTGGCGAACATTCTTTCAAACTTTCACGAGTATGTAAATTCTATATAAACTTGAGAAATCAATTAAAAATTACTTTACCGCAGCTCTGATATAGTATAACGCGCAAGATAACGCGATATATACAACAATCATGAGAAATCATATAAACTAATTTAGAAACAGATTTGATGGAAGACATAAGGAAGTTATCCAACATTAGATGATAAAATAATTTAATGCAAAATTTCGCATACTCATATTTTTATACAAATATTTATACCTAATGTATATAGGACGATACACGATCCTTTTTGCGATGTTACAACGTTAAACATATTTTTATTGTTGGGATTGTAAAACATATGTGATAATAGAACTGCAAGTAAATAAAATAAGATACAGTCGTAATAAATTGTTGGTTATTTGTTATTACAGTTTTTATTAATATGCTACTTTATAACAAAATGCTTGCATCTGTTTTGTGAGCGAAATATTAATAGCATATCGATTTAGCAGCAAATTTATTTAGCATTGCAGCAACTTGGCATTGTCACGAACTGACAAGGAAGTTATTTTGTCCGTTTTTGGGTCAATATACTTAAGTAATTTACGAATCGGATTAGGTTGAATAATTAATCCGAAAAGATATCTTGTAAGTTATACGATCGATGCGGATCGGTTTCATTTATTTTTTTTATAATTTGAAGGCTTAACTTAAAATCAATCGGAATTAATTTATAATTAATATCCTTAATTTATAATTTAAGTTTCCATAATTTTTCGAAGTTTGAGAGAAGGAATGGAAGGATTTTCGATTTTTTTTGTAATAGGAAGAGTGGAAAAGAATCTTTTCTGAAAAGCACAAAGTTTAATTTGGTACTTAATCCTTTTAATCTAAACTCAACGGCCACTCCTTCTAGGCATTAGTTTTAGAACATTATCATTATTTTCATTCTTACCGAAATTCAATTAATAATTGCTGTTGCCACACCGTTTGTTAGCAACAGCGGTTGTTTGCTACATTCTATTTGGCAGAAAACAATTCTTAACTAAAGTTCTGATTTTAGAAAAATTATTCTTCCTTGTTTGCCACGCTTTTCGACAGCGAACAACTCTTAAGATTTTAAAATGAGATTGATTTAAAGGGTTAGTATCCAATGTTTAACAATATAAAAATTACCTTTATTCAACAAATTAACGTTAGGATAATACAATGGATTCTGTTTCAATTAGTTATTTAATTTCAACATTTGAGTGT
Source organism: Aphaenogaster floridana (assembly GCA_003063835.1). NCBI lineage: Eukaryota > Metazoa > Arthropoda > Insecta > Hymenoptera > Formicidae > Aphaenogaster > Aphaenogaster floridana. The sequence goes on along the minus strand of NJRP01000100.1, from coordinate 655,178 downwards.
TGTATTTGTGTGAATTCTCCTAGCTAGGGAAGATTATATTAAAATTTCACCTAAGTGAAAATTGCTTAAGAGATTTTTAGAAGAAATTTCTAATCTTACCAGGAATATGATTGACCGATCTGAATGAACCATGAAAGACCAATAACGATTTACCATGCTCTCGATTAACGATTCTCTTTAACTGAATTGTACTGAACTAAAAACAGAACTAAAATTAAAACTGACAGTCCTTCGGCACGTTATTTTATACTCAAGTGATCACAGAATCCCCGCGAGAGCTTCTCCCACTTTTTATGCATTTTTGCAGAGGGGAAGGTTCTTATTCAGAGTGTAACTTAATGCTCATCCGATCCTGGCTCGTGGCCCAGTAACAGTCGTCACCTAGTACTATCAGCAATTGGATAAATAATTGATAATCCTCTTCTGATAACAGCATTTCTTTCTAATGTAAACTCGTCAATTTAATGATTGAAATAACTTGGAATTGTCCGTACGTGATAATCAGCTGTATTCGCATTAAGCTCGTCTTTACCGGCACGATTTATTAAGTAGATTTATCAAATTTCATTGGTAAATTACTGGCAAAAATCGAACAAACTGTTTGCCCTATACAATTTTTTATTATATTTTTATGAAATGTTTTATGTTAAAAAATAATAACTAGGAATCATGCAATGTATCTTTGAAAATAAATTGTATAAAAATATACAGTCGCAGAAATATCTACAAACCTCTGAAACATTTTTACATCATAAGTATTATACAGGATGTCCCATCGTTGTAATCAATCGATTGACCATCCAAAATATCTTCATTATTTTTAATAATACAAAAAACTTTCAGGAAGAAGTTATATGGTTTAAAGAGACAAATATTATAGTTAGGGTTGGAAAGTAAAACCTACTTTACACGATCTATAATTCACGACAGAATTTGAGACAGAATTCTGTTTATAATTTTACGCATCATGTAATACAAAAAATATCAGAACAATCAAAATTATAACTACACTCACCCGTAAGAAAAATGGGCCACCAAGTTTTTTCACAATTTTTTAACATCTTTGAATAGCGATAACTCAGCGAAAAATTATCGTATTGAGATGAACCAAAGCTCAAATTAAAGCTTGAACCTTTCTTTTAACAACCAAAAAGTGTAAATTGTGTTACATAAAATATTTAACAAAATGGCAGATGTTGAACGTAGACCTGAAAAATGGTAAAATTTTTTTCTTTTTTAAACTAGTGCGCTGCTCAGGGGAATCGGTTGTTTCGTACAAAAATGTATGTGTTTTGAAGTGTACTTATTTCCTAACAAATCCATTATTTGAACATTTTCCTACGACCTGTTTTGATAAAGTTATACCGTTTTGAAAAAAATGTTACAAAACGGACTTTTTCTTGTAAAATCTGTAATTCAGATACAAATTATCGTAGAGAACTTTACCAAAAAGGAAATTAAAGTGTAAACTGTAAATCTTAAAACTTTTTTATTTCGTCACAATGAGATAATTTTCAAAGAATGTATGCTCTTTGTAAAATGGAAAAAATTAGTCAATAATAACCATTCGTTTAGACAAACATAAAATTTAAACAAAACATCCTAAAAAAGCTTACTATACATATTTAAGCTTTTTTATGGTTACTTTGGTTCATCTTAATACGATGATTTTTCACTAACAATAAGTTATCGCTATTCAAAAATGTTAAAAGATTGTGAAAAAATTTGGTAGCCCACTTTTTTGCGGGTGAGTGTATAATGCTCTATTTTAAATAGAAAAGATACATCAAATATATGCGCAGTATATAAATACCAGTGATTGGTGATATCAGTCAGTGATATATGCGCGCGCGTCTTCCAGAAACTTTAAAATTTAAAATAATTTTTAAGAAATATTTTAAATTGTATCAAAAATTACTCTAGGACTTTAATCATACTAATTATACATTTGATTTTCATATGATGATTATTTACCTGTAGAAGAAACAATATCTAGCCATGATTCTATTGTTTTTGATGGAGATGTCCAAAATTATTCTGTGCCATCAACCAGTTTTGGGCAGGGAATGAATACCGAAATAATTTTGCTAGCGATTGTATACCGGTATCATACATACCTCTATTTTTATAATACCGGTATTCTAAAAACCTTTAATGAATACCGGTATATAAGTATATATTATTAGAATCAGCAACTTCAGCATTACATGGAATATCTGCAATGTTAGAAAAACAATAAAATCGACTAAGGAAGATACTATAGATATTTTTTTTGAAATTTCTTGGTTCAAAATTAAAAAAGATGAAAGACAATACAATATATTGGCCGCGTTCAGCAGACTCAACAGTTGAGCAACGTTACTAGATTTATCTATATTATATCTTCATTTATTATAGAAAATCTAGTAACGTTGCTCAACTGTTGAGTCTGCTGAACGCGGCCATTGTTACGTCCAAGCCCCAGGATTCTTTATTTCATGGAAGGTAATAAGGTCGAGGAGGGGACACGGAAGGACGTCTCAGAATGCCTTCTCGTGAATTAATGGCTTGACGCTCTTTTCACGAGTCGAACGCACCTGTTCAGGTATCAGGTTCCAGGTATGGGTCAACGTGCTGTATGGCACGCTAGGATCCCGTCTGGAACGGTACGTTCGTCGGTCCTTTAAATTTTAGGTCAAGGAACTTAAATCCCTATGACCAGGGAGTGGACCTTATGCGATCTTACGAGGTGTGAGGTACGAGGTTAAAGAAAGATATTATGGGCCATCTACAATGAGTCGCAGTCGTAAGAGTCGTAAGAAATTGACCAATCACAGTTCATTATTCTTCGGTCGCAAGGAGAATAATGAACTGTGATTGGTCAATTTCTTACGACTCTTACGACTGCGACTCATTGTAGATGGCCCTTTATATTAAGATTTTGGGGGCATGGTATCTTTGATGGAGATGGAAAGTGGAGTGTGAATTGGTGCTTTCCATTTAGTGACACAAGTCGACACGAACGTCGTTTTATCTCTTTCTTGCATTCAATGAGTAACGAAGACAGAACGATACTTGTGTCGACTTGTGTCACTAAATTGAAAGCACCCAATGTCTTCCCCAAATACCATCCACGGTTGGTTGTGTTGAGTAGGATGGTGACTCCACTATATAGGTCTGTTCGTTTTCGCTGCACTTCTGAACTAGTGCAATAAGTTAGAATGAAAGATAATATATTTGTTTCATTCTAACTTATTGCACTAGTTCAGAAGTGCAGCGAAAACGAACAGACCTTATATGTGTGCCAACGTCTGGCCTTGACGTCTGGCCGTTAGATGTTACATACATCTTTAAGTGCGAAACATGTAATCGTGCATTTTTCGGCGATCGTACTTCCTATAATAGGAACTCTAGGTGATCGCTATTTCGATCGCGTCATCGCGCGACGAAATTGTACGATGATAAATCGCAAGCGTATGCAGTACGCTACGATCCCAGCTAGAAATGATTAGTCGAATCAACATCGATCGACGTCGATGCGTCGATGAATGGTCGATGTCAAATACTAGTTAATATTTTAAAATAATTAATAAACAATTTGTGAAAAAGTCTTTTATATTTAAGAAGTCTAATTATAAAGTTGATTTGTTTTTAAAAAATTTTCAAATATAATCATATACTAAGTCTATTTAATAATTTTGAAATTTAAAATTCTTTGATTTAAAAAATATATATAATATATTGACGCCGCCATTCGCCGCCGCCGCCGATAAATTATCGTCCGCCGATTCCGCCGCCGCCAATTTTGATAATTTTGATAATTTCGTCGAACGCCGCCGCCGTCGAGCTATTTTACCTCAAACGCCGCCGCCGATATACAACAAAACGGCGCACAGGTGACAGGTCTAGCTAGACTCTAGAGTGTTGGACAAGCAGCGTAGTATATTTTTCAGGTATATTTATTTATTGTCAAGCCCGTTACATTTTTCGGTTATCGTAATTTGTGAACGAATGGCAGAAGGCTACCTTTTTATTTCGTTGTCTGTAGCCGTTCGCGGTGCTCTACTATTTTTAGGTTAAGTGCACAGATAAAAGAGTGATATCATCTGTTTAGTATTATTACTCATCGCAATTACAAAATTGTGGGCGAAATATTATCTTTGGAAATCCACGCTAATCATATGCCTAAAACGATTATTAAATATATTATTAAATATATGAAGTAATCAAATTATTTTGTTAATCTTACAAAATCCGATTTCGAAAGGACTAATGAAAACTCTGAGCTCTTCAATAATTAGTAATTTCTTTATAACACTGATTTGTTATAAACAAATGAATTATTTCTGTTATCTTTAATTTAATATTATTAAACTTGTTATTTTTCGAAGGCGAAACTAATTTTAAGCTGCTGCCACAATATAGAAAGTTATGGTAGACCAAACACAAAGATATCATATCGAAGAGAGTGAAAAAATATTTTGGACAACTCTATATATTCCACTCATAGATTTTGATATTAATAATTTCGTTGTATGAAATTATTAGTTTGTTTTTCTGTTTTTGTCTTTATTTGAAATGGATCATTTATATCGATTAATAGATATTAATGGATTATTCGATCACATTTATGCATATCAGATTGCACCATTGTTGCACGTAATGGCTCTATGCTGCATCAAGATAACATTTATTCCGCATTTTTGAAATACATGTAATTGTTACAGATTATTCGTTGGGATGTGAATTATGTTGTGGATTCGAACTTTGGTCCATCTCGTCGTGCTCATCTCGGTGGCGAGATGCAGCGACATAACGCCTGCCGTGTTCGGCAACGTGCTGGACGGTATGCCGGCGGCGTTTGGCGACTTCAATTCCGATGAGTTAACAGACGTGTTCATGGTGCGCAAGGATGGCCGAACGGTGGAAATATTCTTGGCAGCTGAGCAAGAACCTCTGCTGCGGCCTAAACCGGGTCTGAATTGCTCGTTCAAGGACAATGTGACGAGCGTAGTGCCGGGTGACTTCGACGGTGACGTCTTCATGGACATCCTGGTAACGACGGTCAATATCAAGCAGAAGCTCACTTATGTGCACATTCTGTGGGGCGGGAATGGCCATCTGAACTGCAGCGACGAGTGGAACCCTCTCATAGAGATGCGCGACCAGCCATTAGCGTTGGATTACAATCAAGATATGATAATCGATCTCTTCGGTGTAGACAAAAACGGCACAAGGATGTTCTGGGTGTTTAATGAGAATAGGACCACCCCACGTACCTTCGAAATGCGGAAGGATAATTTCATGCCGCTAGAGCCTATGAGAATCCCGCATTCCAACGCCTTCCTAGATTTGAACAGTGATTTTCTACCGGATCTTGTGATAACCACGAAGAAGTCCTTCGAGATATGGTTGGGCACAGAACATGGATTTGAGTTTTCTCATCAGATCGACCTTCCATATAATATATCAGGTGATATAAATTTTAAAGGAGAATTTGGGCAGACTCTCTATTTGGACGTCGAGCTGACCGGCAAGATGGCTATCCTTCTGCCGTTGTGTTTCGACGATGCCTGCACCAATTGTACGATAATGATGTTTTTGAACGGCTGGCATAATCTACAAGTGAATTTCCGCGATCCCAACAACGTCTTGTGGAGTTTCGTGAAGCCCAATGGTCATCGTTACACAGAGACTATCACTTTGCGCGGCGGTGATTTCAACATGGACGGCTATCCGGATCTGCTAGCAACTCTACAGTCTGCGAAACAAGCGCAGTCGTTTCTACTGCAGAACATAGCATGCAACAACTGCGTCGGTTTCAATCGCACCTTCGAGGTCAAATGGCAGGCATTAAATCCGTTCTATAACGAAACTGCGATGGCAGTGTTTTACGATTTTTATCAGGATGGCATCTTGGACGTGATTCTGGTCGAATTTGACAAAACGAACGGCTATCGCACCGCGGCATTCAAGAATAGTTTGGACTATGACGCGAATTTTGTCAAGGTGATGGTGCTCACTGGACGTACCAACAGCATGTATCCTATCTCGCCAGGTTCACTCGGCAAGAAAAAGAGAACTTACGGCACCAATTTGCCGGGACCGTCGATCGCGTACAGAACCACCACGCAGGATGGTAGTCCTCGCAACGCGATTGCTGCGCAGTTACCCCAGAGCGCACATTTCTCACTTAACTTGCCGTACACCACCTTCGGCTTGGGAAGAACTCCCAATTTCGTGGACGCTCTCACGATAGGGGTACGTATGAAAATATAGAAACACTCAACTTTTAAGATTACCATTAGTTACACTAATATGAACTAAGGTTAATCCGAGATAGACTTGGTTTTTTGTCTTGTTATAATGTAAGATGATATACAGGATTATATATAAGTTAAAATAATACACATATACAACAATTAATTACTAATCCAATATTACTTCTGATTGTTGATGTAACTCGACTCTAATGAAATTTCAAATGTTATAGAATATTTTTTTTTCAGGTTGGTGGCAAGTCACGAGAATGGCCGCAAATTATTCCTAATTCCCAGATGGTCGTGATACCAAATCCAATTGCTGAACCATCGAGATGGAAGGCCCAATTGTTCGTCACACCCAGCAAGTTGATCTTACTGAGCGCGGCTGCCTTATCTGGCACCTGCGCTTTGATTACGTCTTTGATTCTCGGTTTGTATTGGAAGGAGAGGAGAGAGGATAAAATCGAGAGGCTCCAAGAAGCGCACAGATTTCACTTCGATGCGATGTAGAAAAGTGAATATAATAGAGGAAAAGGTGGGGATAATAATAAGGCTTATTTAAGATATCAGTTTATTGATATAATTATTTAATAATAAATAAATCGCGCTTAGTATCCTACTCATACTCGCATAAAATTCTCATACTCGTCAGTCGCGACTTCGACAGCGTACGAAATGACGCGTCTTTTCTTTTTCGCCGACCGTAGAATTTTTACTTTCGATACGAAGAAGTTGCCGTCAGAGAGTGAAATTAACGATTTATCAATTCTTTCTTGGCAATATTATAAAATGACAAGACTCGGTGTCTTCTCGTCGCGGGGGGCGATTACCTCGTCCGAGCGCATAATATATATATGTATGTGTGTGTATATATATATATATATATATATTAACAAACGATCATTGCCAGAGCGTTTTCTTTCCCACTTTTTGGTCGCTGCGCATCGTATGCGCCATAATATGATTTCGATCGGTTTAAGCTAAGAGGGATGACTCGCTATTGGCATCGGTCGTTCTTTATGGCAGGGTTCAAGTCGTTGAAGTACGGATGTGCCATCGCTTCCTCCGCCGACAGCCGTAGAGCCGGATTACACACTAATAATCTCTATCAATCAAAACATCATACAATCGAAAACGGTCCAGGACTTGATATAAAAGAGAGCTTTTTGATGCGTATAGTCTTAGAAAATTGTTTTTTTTTATAATGAAATGTTTCGATATTCTATTTTCAGAAAAATGCGAGATTTAGAAAAACAATTTTCTACCTTAGATTTTTACTTGTTTTCAATCTTTTAAAATCAAGACTTGAATCACGAATTTGAGATTTTATCTCTTTTGTATATACATTTATTATATAAAATAACACAATTAAAATTATTTTTTCTTTCATCATTTATTATATTTATATTTTCATACTATTTTAAATCATTTATACTCTAGTCTCATTATATTTTTTTCGTTAAATCGTTAGATTATTATAGATTTATTAATATCAATAAAGTTTGATTATGCATATTGTTGGTAATATATATTCTCTATACATTAGAAATGCTAAATAACTGCATTTATATTTCATAATTCTGCTGTTTCAATGATTAAAATAAACGACGATTTACCTGGAGTAAGTCTTTGCCTCTTGAAGTGAGCTTGGGTGTAACCTGCGCCAGTCCTTGCGTGGGATGGTACTGCGGGAATGGTTTATAGTCAGGAAGTGTCGTTAAGTCTGGCCACGTCTCCTCGGTCGGTGTGCCCAGCATTTTGAATATTCTTTTCAATTGATCGTCTACATCTGATCCAGGAAAAAGCGGTCTGCCAGCGTTCGCTAATTCTGTGACATATCGAGACGAGATATAATTTTATTCTGTATCTTCTAATAAAACAAATAGACGAATATGCTATAAAAAATTAAGGACTCGTTTTGAAAAAAAGCTTAAATTTAATTTTCTTATTTTTATTAAATAGATTCTTAAATATATTATATTGGTTATAAAAAGTTTTGCTAACGATTTACTTAAATCCTTTAAGAAAAAAAAATTGCAGACACTTACCGGCGAATATACATCCCGCGCTCCACATGTCAATGGACGTTGTATATAATTTTGCTCCGAAAAGAACATCCGGGGGACGGTACCATAATGTAACAACCTCCGCCGAGTAGCATTTTACAGGGATACCAAATGCTCTTGCTAATCCAAAATCAGCGAGTTTCAACTCCCCGTTCTGCAAATATAATTTTCTACATAATTCAAAGCATAAACATAAGATGAATATAGTTATAAGACAAGACATTTTTTTTGTAGAAAAATATTTATCTATATATAAAAATATCTTTGCGAAAATGTATTAAACGTAAATGTAAAAATCGTGGTAACTGCATCTTTACCTTGTTGATGAGTAAGTTCTGTGGTTTGAGATCTCTGTGCAGAACATTTCGGCTATGGCAGAATGCTAGTCCTCTTAACAACTGATATCTGAAAAGAAGCATGAATTTGCGTCAATCTTGCCTATGACGGGATAAATTTGGATTTTTCGAAAGCAAGCGTCTTACAGGAATGATTTAACAACATCCAAGTCGATCTCCCCATTTAGACTGTCGAAGTACTTTTTGAGATCCTGATCACAGTGCTCGAACACCAAGGTGAGCTTCTTGTCGCTATGCAGCACGTCATAGAGACGAACTATATTCTTATGCTTGAGTTCCTTCAGAAGACAGATCTCCCGTAGAGCTGACGACGGTACACCCTTGGGGTAACGTAAAAAGCATACGAGCGATAAGACGCTGATATCAAGGAGACCGCGCCGGCCTTCGTCGTGGGGATTATTTTCGACGCGACACGAGGCGAGCGTCGCGTTATAAATAAAGTGTGCAAGCGATCGATTAATTAGATTAATCGGAACGCCGGTGTCGCGGCAAAACAGCAGGTGGGGATTGCGAGGGGGAAAAAAAAAAAAAAGAGAGTGAGAGAAAAAGACAGATCGGACAAGTACTACCTACTTCATCGTCATCGTCCAGTCGCACCCGCTTCAGCGCAACGATTTCGTGTGTCTCGCGATTCTTGGCTTTGAACACGGTGCCATAAGTGCCTGGAAAGAAGAAAAGCGAGTCGGAGAGGATACAGTAGCGTACAACGTATAGGTACGGCACGGTCTTGATTGTGTTGACAGAAAGAACAAGGAGGGATCATCGGGGTGAGGGGGGCCCCGCGACGCACACCGGGGGGGGGGGTGACGAGCCGCGGCGCGTCACCGGACGATGCGAACGACGGCGACGACGATGATGTCGCCGCATCGCCAGACGATGTCCGTCCCCCGCAACTCTAACCACGAACAGCTCACCTTCTCCTATTTTCTCGAGCTTCTCATATTTTTGCATATTTTTGCTGATACCACGGGCGGAACGCGCACGCACGCACGCACTGTCGCGCACAGTGTCTCACCACTGCGCGCTCGCGGCACAACAAACACTCGAATGCACTCTGACGCACAGTACCGCCAACCTGAGATCTCGCCGCCAGGCGTTACCAATGGATGAAAGTCCCCGCGTTTCACGCGGTTAAG
>NJRP01000100.1:621310-639213 GCA_003063835.1 Aphaenogaster floridana | reverse complement strand
TAGACGTCGATCGAGGTGTCATTTCTCACTGGATATGTTCTACCTGGGAAATGGCAATCTGATCGATGTCGATTCGATTGCCATTTCTCCCTGCAGGGATGATATGATTACATCAAATTTGATGTAATTTCGATGATTTCGACGTCGATTCGATGAATTATTTCTCACTGGTCAGTTCAGGAACAAAAAACAAACAGAATATTCTGCACACTACCAAATAAACACCCGGTAAAAAATTTTTCATATATAACCCAGTGTCGAGAAATGTACGGTTAACCCGACGTCGAATCAATGTCGATAAATGATGTCGAAATAAGTTGAAATTTTGGTTGTTTCGACGTCGAAATCGTATCAAATATCAACGAACCTCAGATTATGGACATTGATTCGACGTCGGGTCAACTGTATATGCAGTCAAAAGTTAGTCGATCAACCGTAATTCGACGTTGAAGACGTCAATCAATTCGCCAGCTGTCAACCTCTTCGACGTCCAATTAACGTTAAAACGACGTCACCTTTCTGACTGGGTTGCATACCTAATCACAAATCCACAATTCCGTTTTATTATCTACTGGAAAACTAACGACAATGCGTGATTGGTTGGCGCAAGTTACGCGATACACAAAGTACGCTCTATATGGGATCCCAGTGAGAAATGAGGTCGGAAAACAAGTCGTATAAATGACTATTAGACGTCTATGTCGTCTAATAGACGTCTAATAGTCGTTTTTCTGACCTGTCATTTCTCACTGGGGTGCTTTCCATTTAGTGACACAAGTCGACACAAACGTCGTTTTATATCTTTCTTAACATTCAATAGGTAATAAAGACAGAGTGACACTTGTGTCGACTTGTGTCACTAAATGGAAAAAGCGCCTATGAAAGCAGCCTCACAATAACGGTAACGCCAGGATTAGGAAAGTTACTTTTGAAAAGTAATTCGTTACCGTTACTCGCGTTATATTCATTGAAAAAGTTAGGTAAAAGTAACGCGAAAGTAACGTGTGAAAAGTAACGCGAAAGTCATGCTTTACTTTTACTCGTTACGTAACGAGTATAAGAGTAACGAGTTACTTTATTTAATAATTATACGAGTAAGGATAATGATTTATAGTTACCACGAGTTACTTTTTAAAAGTGACTTTCTTAATCTTGGCGTTACCGTTATGAAAAAAATCAAAGGGGCTCAGTAGCAACTGAGCCGCAACCAACAACGTAAAACTACGTCAACTGTCACCCCACACAGCACACGATATTGCGATATCCACTAGATATCCGAGGGATCGCAATATGTCCAATTATATATCTCAATAACCGTAGGATCTCCATGGGATCGCATTATGTCCACTTAGATATCCGGATCACTCTGGGATATCCTCAGGATAAAGTGTGCTGTGTGGGACTATTTCTTGGCACTTTCTCTTCTAATTTGGTCATAACTTTTTTTTTAACGATGGGCAAACGAAAATTTTGGGTGGACAAACGTGGACAAATCGTGGACAAACAAATGTCACTTGAAGTTTATAAAAATTTGCATTTTGGGGTGTTGATGTCAAATTTTTCCCAATTTTTTTATTTGGTTATATTAACAGGTGATCTAACAGGTGATCACATTAAAACTGTTCAAAATGTTGAATAAATGTTTTTATTTAATTAGTCTCATTACTTTATTATCCGACTTCATAAAATAGGCAAAGAACAAGAGAATAAATTGCAAGGATGTGAAGTTGTAACACTAAATAAAATTAAAATCTTTAAAACACTCTTGTAAAATAATATTTTTTGTACTTTTTTGGATAGTGCTGAACTGATTTTTATAATACTTTTTAATCTCTTCAGAAATGAATAGACTAATTTAATTGTTTAATAAAATTATAATTGTATCAAAAGTTGCGAGCAATAAAAATTGCCAAAAAACTTTTCAAACAATAATTAAAATTTAGAAACAATTTATATGAAAAGAGAGAGCATTAATCAAAATGTATTATACGCCAATTATATACAAGAGAAAGAATAAAAAATATATGATTTACCCACACAGCACACTCTATCCTGAGGATATCCCAAGTTGTCCCAGATTTCCAAATGTAATCCCAGGGACGTCTCAGTAAATAATTTCTGGGATATCCAATAAGATGTCGTGAGATTTTGTATGCATATCCAAGGGATATGACAGGATATCTTAGACTTAGTACGTGGCATCGCTGCCAGATGGACGCGGTGGTGTCTATTTTCTCGTAAGTAAAAACCACACACAGGAAGGAATAAAAGACGCAGCATTATGAGATTATTCACTCATGTTTTAATAATATGATTCTTTAAAGGAGAGTCCCCAAAAGTGGATGCCAAGATGAGAGTAAAGAGATGTAACTTAAAAGTATAATTGTATAATTAAAACAACAAAAAACATTAAAGTCGAATAAAAGAAGTGAAACAAAGATATCGATAACAATAATATATCTTACGATATTTTTAAAGTTTACCTGGATATCCTCTGGACATCGTTTAAGATATCCATAGGATATCACATAGGTGGACACTTGTGCATCGCTGGATGTCCACCGGATATCTGAGACCATCATGGGATATCTTATGGTTATTACGATATCCCAAAATGATGTTTGTAGGACGTCCCTTGGATAAAGTGTGCTGTGTGGGGAATATGTTGATCTAATGATGAGAAAAAGGAATATTAGATTAATAGTTTTGCCTTATGATTTTTTGACTACAGTCTCTCCTTTAACTTAATTGGCGATTAATTTAATTGGCAGACTTATCTACAACCGTAAGAATTCGTCATCTTCAGTCGAATTTTTTGTCAGATAAAAAATTGATAATTCTTCTTGTTAATAAAATATTGCAGATATTACTTGATGAATTTAATCATCGATTAAATTAATTAAAGTTTTAATTAAAAACCTAAAAGAAATAGAATTTTAATTCAGTAGAAACAAAATGTCAACGACAGTGATCTGATAGTCGATTTACTTTCAGATTATTTATATAATGCAATATACATTTATATAATGCAAGGGATTGGTATCAAGCATAATCATATTAAAACAAGAATATATGCCAAACATAATTCGACGACAGATTGGTGGCAGAAATCGAAAAAATTTGTTACTTTGTAATAGCATATTGACCTTGTTATGTTCAGAATTCTTTTCTAATATTTTCAAAAATTTTATCGACATTATTTATACATTAATATATATTACATACAATGTGCGATTGATCATTCAATTTTCTCGCAATAACTCGTTTTTTATTATATTTATCAAACTTCAGCTGAATCTAGAATTTTTGGCAGATTATTATACGGGGAGAGAAAAATTTTTAATCCGTCATTTCTTGATATTGTCAAAATACGATCATAATATTTAAGTTACGTGTTTGTTCAAAATTGTTTGATCAAGATATTTGCAAAGATAATCATGTATTTGATATATCGCTTCTTCACTAGCATAATCTTTGCGGTAATAAATGCGACTATTGTGTTGTATATGTGTCAACGCGTAAGTTACAATTATTTTTATGTACTCTTTTATGTTAAAATTCCAACGTATACATGAAAATATTATGTACATCATACTCGCTTTTTTATTGAAGAGACTAACCATTATATGCAAACATCGAAGACGAATAGCATATATATTTCATATTACAGTTTAATTGTCATTTATTTAATAAATATTTGGTTATACACGTACGCAATGTCATAATATCTTAGTTTTTCAGAGTGATGAGAGCACATTATCAGATCATGGCCGAAGCTGAAAGATTTAATTCGATTGTAATGTATATTTCGTGCAAAAGCAAATGATACATTAAGTTTTCTTTAATTTACGAAATGCATATGATACAATAGCTAAAATCTTTATTTTGTATGGAATTAAAATCACTAATATAATTTAAGTAATATATTGCTACTCAATAGATTTCTGAGTCACGTGCGAGCCTCAATTATATCAGTTCGAAGGTATCTGAAGGAATGGATCAGGTATTTTAATTAAATTATCTTCGCAGTTAAAGACACACACACATAATACAACACAGTAATTAATAAAATTGCTTATATAGATGAAGGAAGACATTGCCAGAGAATTGTTCATTACCGATCATTTAACGAAGCTTAGTTCGAAAGTAGGTCTGTTGCTGCAACGTTATTCTGAATTGGAAGAAGGATTGATCGAGGTACAATTGTATAAAAGATAAAGAATAAAGAAAAAAAAACGATTAGTCTTTACTTTTAATTTAAGAAATAAAGAAAACTTTAATATACAATAATTTTTTTTAACAGGCTTGGAATAATTTGGCATCTTGCAGCAAAATAACGCAAAATAGAAAGATGCATTTCAGATGCTATAAACATACTATAAAGTTATCAAATGAAATATATCATAGAATCACTAGTCGGATTTAAATATTTCTTAGAGAGTAAAGAGAATTTTTTAACTATTTATTACAGTTTAGCCATTAAAGTGTAATGTGTATGGCGCCATTAAATGCATTGATTTTTTTCTATCAGGATTGTGTCTTCTAAGGACACTTTAATAAAAAAATTTAGGATCCATTCTTTTCATCTATTTTTAAAAAGGTTATATACTTAAGTTTACTTATGAGATATATATAGTTTAAGATATTGTTTTCTTTTCAGTTAGTAAGAATGAATCATAATACGAAGAGCGTACGGATTGAGACACCGGCTGACATCAACGAGGAAGTCAAGTGCATCCTCACGGCGGCAAGAAAAAGACAATTGCAGCAGCAGCAGCAGCAGCAATCAGATCGTCCGCGAACGCCGAGAAAGTTGCGGATATTAACAAACACTTCCACGGGAGCGAAGGATTTTCAGCCACATAATTCTATTGCAAATTCGAAATTCCTCATGTCACAGTCGTACGATACCGATCTCTCGAACGTAACTACGCCTGAGAGACAAGAAAGACCACGTACACCCGCATATCCGGAAGTGCAGCTGTTGAACGATCCAAGACCAGTAGCTGATGCAAAACCCATTGGCTTTCGGCCATCCTGGAAATGCGAGACTTAAAACGACCATCGGATAAATTTGTGTTTGTACCTTTTTTGGTCTCTTTTTTTGATGATTGTGTTTGTTTACGAAAATGCAGAAAAAATTGTGACTGTGGAATAAGATAAATAGATAAATAATGTTTTCTGTGTTTGGGCCGGTATTTCTATATGGCAGAAATATTATACGTATCGTAAAAAGTACTGCAATTGTACTAAAAACTAATTTTTTTGATTTCGAAATTTATTTATGCGAATGTGTATATAGGAGTATGATGAGAAATGATAATGATTGAAGACGATATAAAAAGATTGCAAATGTCATATCTTCAGGAAATAATTGTTCATTAAAATAGGCTATATAACATTAGAAAGTATAGATACACTATTTATGAGATAAAAAATTACTGTGCCTAAGAAAAGATTTTATTCTTTATTTCTTCAAATAATTTAAAGAAATGGTATTTTGTAACATTTTCGTACTTGTAACATTTGCAATCTTTTTATGTTACCTCTTCAATTGATTAGCAATTTTTTTTTTTTTCTTTATTTAGATAGTACATTTTTGCAGAATGACAGCACACGAGTAGACAGAACAAACCACGTGATACATTTTATCCGATTTCTGATCGGTCAAATTTCGTCAAAATTACGAAAAATTTTAAATCACCTCTAAATTACAAAGAGAAGAAATATCTTTGCCGGGTCATGCTTTGGACATAAAGATATTCGAGTATTTTTACTCAATTGAGATTCTTTCAAACGAGATTTGTTAAAGAGAAACGACACACCATAATGTTTGTATCTTCTATCACTTCTCTTTCTAACAATAAGATTTAATCGCATTGAATATTTAATTTTGCACCATATAATTCTGAGATTCACACACTGAGCTGAGTTAATATATACAATTAATTACACATTAACAATATACACGCCGTTCATCTTTAGATGTAAGTTAGTTATTTTTATGATAGCAGCGTGTTTCGAAAAATCGTTGAAGATATAGCGAGAGTAAGAGCTTCTTTGAAATAAGTCCAATTATTTTATTTAAGAACTATATTTCCCAATAAATGATAACTAATTTGTTCTCATGTATTCTAAACATCTTTATGCAGAAAATCTTTCGTGGGTTCAATTAAATAAAATAATTTCCTTGCATTCTTCAAGCTTGCATAATTCATACAAGGATGAACTAACAAATGTTTTGTCAGCCACAGATTCTATTTTTATTGTATAAAATTCTTATAGGCCTTTATTGATTGCAAGAGTCTATCTTTTGCTATTAAATATTTTGAGAATATATTATTGCTAAAAATAATTTCTATAAAAAAAGTTTAGTTTAAAATTAATTAAAACGCGATAATTCATCTATCTCCGGAGTTTAATTCGTCAAAAATCTATTTTTCAGAACTAAATACTTGCATAATTATCGATATCTCGCAAATAAAACTATTATCATTTTTTTAGTTCATCCTCTAGAATTTGGGATTAAAAGTACATCCATTGGTTTTCTGCATATCGAGGAAAGAAAAAATTATATCAAGTAATTTTGTATCAGCCTAAAATGTCCAACGATTTTGCTTGAAAAATAATCTCACGATTGCGTATTGCATGTAATATGATTGACGTAATAAGTTTGGTTTTAAATTTGCAGCCATTAAAGGACAGCAACGGCAAAGAAACGATTTTAATTTATGTCGAATATTTTTAAGTTTCGCGCAAATTAAATGAGTTTTTTTTAAATAGAACGAGTGTACACAGTTCGCATTCTGCGATGTTTCTCGCTGCGCTTCTCTTTGCCCTTCGCCCTTTCTACACCCTTCATCTCGCTACTCTCTCTTTTCCTATCTTGCATCAATTAACGTCGCTGCCTGTCTGCCAGATAATTATTGAGCCTCTTCTTGAATCCGCCCCAACTAGCTCGATCGATCTCATCGATGTTCCGTTTGAAGAAGCTATCGAACGCGGTATCGATTTCGTCGATGTTCCTCTTTGATAAACTGTCGAACACCGATCGGTCGATCTCGTCAAAATAGCCAGGCCGTACGTTTATCACATTGGGTCGCCTGCAATAATAGACACACTGTTACGAATCTATACCTCGTTCATTCTCGGATATTTTATTTCAAAACGGAATGTTATATAAAATAATAAATGACATTTGTTTTAAAAACGCAATAAAATCTCAGAGAGGTATAGATCGACGGAAGAGAAAAAATTGAATTTAAATGGAACTTTATATTCTTTGTTTTTAAATTTACCTTTCAAATTAGAAAAATATCAATTTTATGTCATAGTTTTTATAAGATTTTTTAAAATATAAAATCGCAATTATTTTTATGTGCAGATGTACATGTGCGTATATTGTACTAATAAATAATACTACATCAAATACAATATAAATAGTCCCAGATGAAAAATGTCAGAAAGAAGGAGTTATCAATGAAACTAGTCAGACGCGATGAAGGAAATATGGATGCTTATACTCAAACTAGCCAGAAGCAAAATTCGATCGCAACAGACTTTTCTTTCTTTTTTCTTTTTTTCGTCGAGCTGGAATGAACGTAACTGAATATCTGCGATGATATCTTCCATCCGGTGTGTACAAAAACGTTAGCGTTGAAGCGAAAAGGTGATAGACGCACAGAAAATGTGTTTTACCGGATCATCGTGTGAAATAACAGTGGTTCAAAATATCGGGGGCGGTTTATTCTGTTCTGTTTCCTTTGGTATTCTTTCAATGTTCTGTTTTACAAAATCTATTGTTTTTCCTAAAATATCATTCGCAAATAGTTTTACTAATACAACAAGTAGTCGCAGTCGGATATGGTCAGATTCGGGAAAAAAGAAACAATCGGCGATAATCAGACGTAAAGAGAGATCGCATGATTGCAATCTCGGCAATTTTCGACATTTCTCTCCAATTGTATATTTTCTTTTATTTTTCAGTGATATCGGGTATTAGATATCTATAGGGGTATTCGTTGAATCTAACATTTGTAAAAAGTTAAGTAGAAAGGCGACGCGATCGAGATCGTGTTTAGTATGAGCTGTCAATGGAAACATGATCAAAAAAGCGAATATATCGAATTTGGTAAGGAAATCAATTCCCTTGTGTGCGACTTTTTAATAAACGACACGTGGCAATTTTATCGTCAAAACAGGTAGAGAAATACATATAAAAGTGACAAGACTGCGAGGGAAGATATAAAATACGCGGCAACCTATATACGTTGTATATAGCAAACAATTAGCAATACGGTGATTTTTTTCTTTACATTATATCGAGAATAATAATCTTGATCGAGCCTAGAAGAACCGCATAGTGGTTGCCTTGAAAACAAAGTTCTGGAATAAAAATAGCGTTTACATGAAATGAAATCCAGCTAAATGTTTTCCATTCAGACAAGCAACTCAAGAAATAATTTCGAAGCAGGTTCAAAGATGCTTTATCTCGTTATACGTGGAAAAGATGTATATCTCTGAAAGTGAATAAAAGTGTTTTGTGTATACAATTTAATATTTTAAAACTAATAGAAGTGTATAAATTTAATTAACACTGAATTTATATTATATTGCGATATAAATTCTTATTAAATTCGTAATAAAAATTCTAATTAATTCATTGCATTTTATTTAAATTTACTTTATTTTCTGGTTAAATAATTTTTTTCCGAATTATTAACGAATTATTAACGATTTTCTAGACAATATACTATCCGATATTATATCATCCACATCTTTTATCTGTTTGGCTATTCTTTCTTAGAACTAACTTTTGGATATTAGAATATTTTAATTATTGCATGTGTTGTAAGAAAAGAGTATAAAAGATTAACTTCTGAATTAAGAAATTAAATAAAATCTTTAAAAAATATATATTAGTCCATTAATACATTTTAAGAAGTCATAAGATTATGCATTATGAGCTTAATTATATAATAAATATTTATATCAATTGTTTAATGTAATGAACTACACTGATAAAAATCAATGCGAATTTACAAAGAAAATTTATTTATTTCTTGGTAAATTTACTAAATTTTTATAGTTTTTTTTACTTAATATTTGTATTTCTTCTCTTGTTTCAATTAAAAATACAGAAATATTATTAAGAATTAACTGAATCTGGTATTTTTACAGATTATTTGTAAATTAGCTTCCGGTATTGCTAAGTTCATACATAACATTACGTACATGTACTTAAATTTCACTTCTGTACAATAAATTTACAGTCTGGCGTGGGATTTTAGTCTCAGTTGTATAAGAGTATCACAGTATTTCAGTAAAGTGGAGTGTGCGCATTGAGAATGTTATCATCCTACACTGATAAAAATTTGAACGTCATTTTACTGTAAGAATCGGTGGTCATTTTTGATTTACACAGTTAAAATACAGAGTGATTTGATTCCATTTGAATGAAATCAAACTTTAACGTTTTGAAGTAAAATTATAAAACACTGTATTTTAACTGCGTAAATCGAAAGTTAAAAATGACCACCGATTCTCAGAATAAAATAATGACAAAATTTTTATCAGTGTACTTGATATATTCCGATGCTTAATGAAGGATATCTTGATAAAAAATTTTTTTAATGAAAACTCTTTTTTCACACATATACTCACATTTTATTATCAAAGATCAAACATGCGTATCGATAACAATTTACCTGAAAGGTAATATAAACCTCTTGCTTTCACCAAAGGTTGCTCCAGATAACGAATCCAGCCCTCGACGTCCCTGTCGCAACAGATGGCCTCCGCCGACACCATTTATATTGCGGCTGTCCGCACCTTAAAAATTTCAGAAAGCTGCACTATGTCTACGTTAATTCTATTGGGAGGCTGGACAATATTGTGGAAAATTTAAGACAATCGTAGAATGGATGTCGGTTTGAAAAAAACAGACACACCAGATAAAATTTTATTACCTTTCCTGAGCCACTTAATAGAACATAAAAACGATGACAAAAAAAACAATATAATTGTAACGTTCACGAAATATCACACTCCTATAAGATAATTAGATATTCGATGATTGTTATGACGAGTCAATGCGTTAATTTGGTAGATTGAGTGTACCGCGAACATATCTGAAATTGAGAAATTTTTTTTTAAAGCGTAATACATTTTTATATGTTATGAATAATATTTTTTAAACAGAGAGAGAGAGAGAGAGAGAGAATTTAAGATAAATATAAATTTAAAAATATATTTGAATCTTTTCATTTTAACTTAAATCATAACACATTATAAAACATATCTTTAAATCTAATTTAGATTTTATAAATATATATATATTCTATTAATCTCTATGTTGTTAATATATTTCATTATAAAATATACATAGAAACGTAACATGTGAAAAAAATGATTTTTCTAAAATAAAGTTAATGGTAAAATGTAAAAAATGGAATTGTATAATTAATTCTATTGGGAAGCTGGACAATAATACATTTGTATATTGTATATTAATTATTTATATAATTTCCATATACTTTTTCGTAACTGAAATCCTTCATTTATTATATATATATATATATATATATATATATATATATATATGCGATGGATTTAATTAAAATTAAATCAAAACTGCAGTGTCCTGGTTGTATATTTATTAAATACAATTGTTCGATTTTGATTCCTTACATAGAACATACATAATATGTCAAATAATTATAACTCAGAAGGAGCCACTACTGCAAAATTAAAAATCAATGTAGAAACGTTTCTCTGTCCTTAATACAGTCACTTCTAAGCCGTTCTACATCTCTTTCCTTATCCGATATTGATTCACCATGATCAGGCATCGCTGCAAAATCAATTCAAACTTCTCACGAGATTTCCGCCGCCGATCTGATCCAAGTTTCTCACGAGATTTCCGCCTCCGATCTGATCCAGATTTCGCATGAAATGTAGCTTCTCCGAAACACTCGCCGGTCGATCAATTCGGCGCCGTTTCGTTTCTATATTCGGATAGTCAATGCTTCTAACCAGATTTCCGCCGCCAATCTGATCTAAATTTCTTAACAAATGCCCACCGCCGATCTGATCTAGATTTCTCACAAGATGCCCACCACCGATCTGATCTAGATTTCTCACGAGATGCCCACCGCCAATCTGATCTAGATTTCTTACGAGATTCCCGCCACCGATCTGATCCAGATTTCTTACGAGATGTCCACCGCCAATCTGATCTAGATTTTTAACAATTCGTCTGTCATCCTCTCGCGCATTGTTCGGAACATCGCGATCAATAAGTTGATCCATAAATAATTGATCATTTGCTTGATCGACATTTAAATCGGAGTAATCGGAGTTGATCGAAGAATTAATGAGATTTCCATTACGAAATCGATCAAAAAGTCTCTCCCGGCGGATTTTATCGAGCATTTGCTTGTCAGTGGCGGATTTTAAATATTGAATCAAGCGATTCTCTTCTTCATCTAATAAAGCCTTGAATTGCGTGTCAGTATCCCTCACGAGATGTCCGCCGCCGATTTGATCCAAGTTTCTCTTCGACCCCTGGTTCATCCCTACAAAAAGAGAAATTACTATGGCTTTCTGTCAGGGGACACTGATATCATTTCGGTGAATATTTATTACGCTGTTAATTACAATCGAAATATTCATATCGCATTTGCATTGGACTGAATTAATTAATAACAAACATGCAAAATACAATAAATATAGAAGAATTCATTTTGTACCAAAATCTAAATTCATTGAAATTACGATACATTACAGGCTTCAGTGGTTTCAATCTTCATTTTACGTTTACTCGTGTCGATGTACAATTTCGTGCGATCATCTATGCCATGCGTAATAAATTATTGCTTGGAAAATTAATATTTAATCTCATCAAATCATTTTAATTCTACTTTTACTTTATTTCAATTTCTGTTTTTATTAGGAAAATGCTAAGAAAATGTTGTTTATATAACTAAAAAGTAAAAATATTGTTTGTAGATACAATAAATGCATGCAAAATTATATTGAGTAATATCATTTGGCGACAGTTTTACAATCGCTATTAGAAAAAAGTATATTAATTTCTTTTATTTTTTATCACACCATATAAGATACATGCATATAAAATTCATGCGTGCTATCGAAATCATTCAAGAACTGCGTGAGACAAGTTTCATCGGAGCTGGATAAAAATCGCAAGGGGATTTGCACTCGTGGATGCAATAAAATACAACGATGCCATGCGTAAACAGGTGACATTAGTGGATTCTCACGCCTAACTGTTATCACGCTTACCTCCGTCGATGTCGGCTGCACGATTTTTATGAACAATCTGCACGCGTGGCGTTGTACATATGTAAACATCTTGCGCGTGGCAATTTTTCAAGAGAATTTTCAACACTCATGCGAAAAATTTCTTTCGCGAAAATTACGAGGGTAAGCAGACCGCAAATTTCCCAGGTGTATCGTTTAAGCTCGGTTGATCTACGCGAAGTTTTTGTTTGGTACAACGATTATTCTCGAACCATCGGACACACGTGCTCTAAATGAATGATTAATGGCACGATTTAATATGGAAATACACAATGAATGATAAACGCGTGTATACGCAGTACAAGAAAGATAGAAGCCGAAAGGGTCGAAATGACAACGTGAATAAATGATGATTATCTGCGCGAATTATTAAGTTTGGTAGTCACACTGTGTTCATCGTTTCATCGGGCTCGATTATATATCAAATATAAATAAAACTTCTAGATACTGTCCGGTGGAAATCATAAGCTCTATTATTGACTTTAATTTATTATTTAGATTCACACGAGTCATGCCAATCTAAATAATAAATCGTGTGCCTCCAATCGAGAAAGAAAATATATTAGAATATTACGAAAATGTCACAGCGCGGTAATCCTAAAAAAAATAAATTAAAATCGAATTCTGAAAACGCAATCTATATACAAATCGATATTATACATATTTAATCTCTGAAATAATAAATTTAAAAAAATGCTTGTATGCGTAAATTGCTTTTTCTATTTAAAAAAATTTCCGTTCGTTTATCAGTGTTCAAAAATTGATTATGTGAACATTGCACGTAATTATTTTATTAAATATTTACGCACACTAGAGTGTTTCTTGTTTATACATTTTTGAAGTTGATTGAAGTTGAACGTTAAATCAAATTGTTACAAACGACCAAATTAACTACTACATTTTCCAGATAAGTGTGGGCGTTCTGCAGAGACGAGTTTATGGCCTTTGAATCGCCGATCGTAATACTCTAATCGAGCCATAAAACGCAGTCAGAAGGATGCACCATAATAAACGTCATAAACCATGCTTCTATACGCTTTTTATCTATCAGGATAATATTCTTTGTGTACGTATGTGCATTCAGATCTGTTCTATATACTCTTTTCCTCCTCTCTCTCTCCATTCTCTCATTTAATTTTAATATCTTAGTTTTGCAAGACGATGCATTCTATAATCGAGTATTTTACTGATTATGAAATAATATCTAATTTTTATTTTGTTAATAAATAATATTATTCGTAAATAACAATTTGTGAAGAAAATTTTAATTCTGTTATTTAATCCTGAAAATTCTAAAGAAATATGTTTTATATTCTGTATATGTCACTTTAACTTCATAGTATTTTCCTATCTCTTTTATATCACGTTTATTTCTTTATAAATGTAGAAAAATATTAATTTCTTCTTTTTTTTGAAGATATTGTATCAGGTTTAAAAATGGTCATAAAATATCCCCAGATTGTATTTTATTTGTAGTGAAACATAATATCCGACATTCAGCAATGATAAAACTTCTTTCTTATTTTAGAGAAATTTTATCTCTTCCAATATATTTTCTTTCCGTAATAATGTATTTACTTAACGTATTTTCTCTTGACATTAATTAATGGCACAATTATAATTTTAATTAATTTTAATTTCGTGATATCAAATAATTTTGGACGATACTCTAGTACAATCGATTAACACTTCTACAAGTAATTAATTGAAGTGTATAATATAAATACAGCGATCGTGTGTGAATATCGGACCTCTTGACATGCAATTCCGATGATAGACCGGATAGCATAGAAGTGATACATCAAAGGGCAAAGGATTATGGTTTATGTATAGTAGCCTCGGTACGGTATCGATCACGCATCGTTGTTTCTCCCGCGATAATACACGATCCACTATAATTAGACGATGCGTATACGCCGGTATGCGTTTAAAATAAAAGTTAAAGTGGCGAATTACCTAACGCATCGATTCGCGTATTTGCAAAAAATTTTCATCGACAAATGCTCTATAAAGTAGGACGATCTATGTGTGTGTTCATGTGTGTTTTTTTTCTATTCGCGTCTGCTGATTTCGTCGCGCGAAAACACAACATATTAGATCGAATATTTAATCGATATTTTATTAGATTCGATATTTAATCGAATATTTATTCACACCAAGTTGATTTCGATTTGCCGCTACTATAGTATATAAATACTATTCAACAATGCATTTACAATGCAAATGTTCCCAAATATCTCCATGTGTTCTTATTTCAAGTTCTGTCGTCGGTTTTTCTTATAAATACGATCTTTCTCTATTATCTCTATTATTAAAAGAAATAAGAAAGGAACCAAAGAAATTTGATGTCCTATATAATTAAAAAATTTTAAAATAGAGCAAAAATAACTTAATTATAAAATATGAATAAATTGTATCTTTCCATTGTACACGTAATACACATATTCTATATTTCGCTGGGTTTAAAACTCGTTCGTAATAATTTCTCGAGCTCGGTTTCATAATTGGCGTTTCCATTCTAAAAGTTAATATTTACCGTAGTTTTTTTCTTACAATCAAACATTTTCTGCTTTCCCAATATAATGAGTATAAATAAGTTATCTTTTTTCTTGGCGTATACTTACTCGGATCTTCCCAGGATCTTGCTAAGAAATCCGCCAATCCCCTATACTCATTCTGTTGCAACGTGTTCGATCCAGCCTGTAACCAAAGAAAACTTTTTAATTGTAGCCACAGGCTTTTTATACACAGCTTACTGTATGTTGCCATTCTAACCGACAAAACAGCCACAAGCATCTTGCTTTCATTATTAATGACATAACTGTGTCATTCACTAATTAGACTTTGCATTGTCGTGTCAACGCTTATTAAATATTAAAGAGCAACTGAATGTATATGACTTTACTTTGTTACTGACATTTAAAAAGTTTGATAGAAATGTCACATGAGGTAGAAATTTGATGTTGTATGTATTTTCAATTTTTATGTAAAAGATAAAAAATTTCAGATTTTTTAAATTCAAACAATAAAATATAATTAATATTTAATAAATTAAAAAGAGAGAGAGAAATCTTTTCTTCCAGTGAATAATTAACAGGAACGTAATATAAGAAACCGACACAATTAGCAATGATTATATAGAATTTATTTCGACATTTCGACCATAGGTTGTGATCCTTTTCAAGTACAATTCAACTAGACTAGCGATAACATTTCAAGATGTAAAGCGCTTTACAGTTAGTTGAATTGTACTTGAAAAGGACCACAACCCATAGTCGAAACGTCGAAATAAATTCTATATAATCGTTGCCAGTTGTGTCGGTTTTTTATATTACATTCCTGTTGATATTTAATATTAATAATATACGTAATTTTATAATTATATGTTTTTAATTATACGAATTACATGAATATATTTTATATTAAGAATATTATATTAATACTTAATAGAATCATCACAAAACACAAAATTTCTAATTTTTTATCATAAATAATTTTAAAAAAATTGTTACACGTTGTAAAATTGAGCACTTTGAATGCTCTTTGCAATACATTTGTTGCAACATAAAGATATTTATCTATTTGTTTTTCTAATTAAAATTGCAGAATGCATCGCGTGGCTTAGATCTATGTTCTATTTGAACGATGCGAGTTTTATCTTTAAAGCAACAAGCTCGACGTACAGATCTGAATCTAACACAATCAACTATTTATTCTCAGCGGAAGTTTAATTATTCATTTCGGCTTTGTCTAGCCAATATCGATAGAATCGAACGGGCATCGTGACGTAATTCGAAGTAAGAAAAAAAATCAACTTTTGAACTTTACGCGTAACCCAGGGAGAAATGGCATCTGATCGATGTCGGATCGACATCGATCATTCTCCCTGGGAATGCAAACCTTAAGATTACGCTTATAAGGATTATATGTTAAGTCCGTTCTCGGCGTGACGACGGCACGTGCTCGTCGTCCTTATCGCCGACAACTTATCGCGCTTGCTACGAGGTTGCGAGCTGCATTATGCTAATTAAAACTTCGTTCGTTGTACGGTGCTCGACCTTACATTACAGATCGAATCTACCGCACGACGTTTTCTCCTTCGCGCGTCAGATGCATATTATAAATTCTCGGCACAACCATTTTGCAGCTTCGGCCAAATTGAAAAATGCATTACGACGGTCGCGCGTATTCAATGAATGCAAACTCCTTGGCTTCCATATTATTTTTTCCCACTCTCATAACAAGCAATATACGATAATGTTTTTCTTTTATATTTTTCGCGTCTTCTCGCAAATCTACTGCGCTTCGTATAATAGGAAAAATATTGAAACTGGAATTGCGTTAGATATAATACATCCGAGACTCATTGGAAGTTCTTCTCTTTAAAACTATAAAAAAATTAATTATTAATTAAATTATTACTTAGTTATAGGTTTTGTGGAAACTTTAGGAGACCTTTTTATAAGTTATAACATTTCTGCTTATAATTGTTTTATTTAATATTAATACCGTTCTTTGTAAGACTTGAAACAGCCCTTTAAGCCATCGAGGTCGACCCTGAATGCACTATCCCGCGAATTACAGATCGATATATTGCGGTTGCTACAGCTCGTCATTATATCATTTACTTGACTCGCATGACTAATTACAAGGGTTAAGGCCGACGTCATATCGGAGATCTCGCATTTACTCACGCATTTACAAATCACTTTTTTTATCCCGATTCGAAAAGCGTTTATTCATTCTCGCAACTTACCACCCATTTGTAGTATCATCAGTGACATTCGACAAAACCGGAAGCTATGCGTTATGCAACACGAACTGATGTACTTTTACTCTCTCTTTTTCGGTAAAACGATGCGTTTTAGCGATTTAATCAAATTTTACGAAAAGGCTTTTCGCTTCAAGGCCTTCAGCAGATGCAATCTTCCGTAACGTACCAGGATGGTAAGCAAAGGGAAGAAAAATGAAATTTCGCGTACATCGCAAAACGCCGAAGGACGGAAAATTTTACGGATTTAATTTCGCTCTTAAAAACAAACGCCGCCGATAGCGATGGTGCAACTTCGATCGTGCTCTGATGAAATGGCGTTTCTCATCACACACCGTTACTTACTGTAACAGCGTGAGTTGTACTAACTGATGAGTGTTAATAGCTAAGTTGACGCAGTTAATGAAGTTTCGATCCGTTTTAAACAAATTGGCGATCAATCAATGAAGAAGTACTTATTTTTCTGAACTAGCGCATATTGCGCCAATCTTATTTGCGAAGATTGCGAAACGAAGTTTGTGAAATATTTATACATGAGATAGAATAAAGAATTTTGACAAAAACAGAAAATTCATTCTATTAAGTGCAAATGCAATTGTAAATTTTATGAAATATAACGTATACTACCGTCATATACTACACTGAAAAAAAAACATTAAATCAAAAAAATAATTTATTTAAATACTTGCAAAAAGATCAGTTATGAAAGTTAATTAAATATCTATTTTATTTAAAAAAACATTTTGTTACGTTAAATATATAATTGTTATTTTTATCAATTGAAATATATTTGCTGCTTAACTTAAAT
>NJRP01000100.1:605422-620930 GCA_003063835.1 Aphaenogaster floridana | reverse complement strand
TGATCTCTTTGCAAGTAATTTAAATAAATTATTTTTTTGGATTTAGTGTATTTTTTTTTCAGTGTACATATGTAGCTAATATATACATATATATATGTGTGTGTGTGTGTGTGTGTGTGTGTGTGTGTGTGTGTGTGTGTGTGTGTGTGTGTGTGTGTGTGTGTGTATAATAACATATTGTATTATTGTTATAAATAATGTAATAATTATAATAATATAATACAAATTAACAACTGTACACTCTAAAAACAATGTATGTATCTAAAATTAATAACAAATCGTATTCGCAATTGTGCAAGTACGCGGAGAAAATTTTATATTAAAAATTACTATGTATGACAGTAGCCGTGGACCATTAGCTGGAATTATAAAAATGTTTACTATGTTTTCAATTGAAAATGTTTACTATGTTTTCAATTGAAAAACATAGTAAATATTTTTCTAATTCCAGCTAATGGTCCACGGCTACTGCCATACATAGTAATTTTTAATATAAAATTTTCTCCGTGTATAGTCTGCGTTCAACATTTTATTGCTTATTGTTAGTCATAAGAGTGCAAAATAGAAGCGCACTTTCTTCCCTATTCAACATATTAAATTAAACAAAAAAGAAATAACAATTCGATACATCAATCTAATATCGTGCGCCGCGAAATCGTAGGATGAGATTCACGAGAAACGTTGGGAATTACAAGGGCAGCGATATTCTCGTGCATGTATGCAACTGCGTTCTTTACAATGTGATTTCGATGTGTCATCCCGGATATGTATCACGCAGCTGCCTCACAGGTATCATTAGTATGCATGGGAAAACTTTTCGTGCGGGAACGCACGATCGCGCATATATGACGTCCTTTAACTCATTCGGCTGTCGCCGAGCTAGGTGCGAACATCTCCCCGCGCCGGCTATCGCGAATGTCCTTGCAAATTACAATCTCGCGTGTACGCCCTACCCACTTGCTTAAGTTTTTGCATTAGTGACAGCCGATGGTATCATCGGACGTGAAATATACAGGAGAAAGCGTACCATGAGAAGTTTCAAGAGTCTGCCTGCTCCGAGATGAATGTCGTGGAAATGAAAGGGATGATTTTTATTACGACGAGATTCCAAATGAAATAACACGTAAATTTAATAGTTAAAAGCTACCGCTCAAGAAGAAGAATAGAAGGAACGGACTGCATTAAAGTCAATTTAAAGTCAATATTTTTCGTTAATATTCGAAGCTCTATAGGATAATAATACATATGCCAACATAACGAAATACGTAATTATTTAGATTTAATATACCATTTAAAATTTTTTTTTTTCTTCATCATATTCTTTTTTCTATAAAGAAAAAATCTATTCTGTTATAGAAAAAAAATACAATCACAAAGTAGCTGAATGTTACATTTATACGTTTTTTCTTTGCGACTCTTTATTAACTCTGTTACACGATGTGTTAGAAATGTAAAAATATAAAACAATCGTGCTTTACAATCTCCGGCTGTCAAGAACTTTTTATCAAGAGATGCCACTGAGGTTGATCTTCGTTTCAATCTGCGGAAGTGCAAAGTGACATGGCAAAGTGGAGTCCACTCCGATATGTCGTGTAACGTAACGTGACTTCACGGCTCATCCGGCGGAAAGCCATGGAACAGCGAGAACCATTGAGCAGTCTCGATAATGTCTCGACGAGAGTGGAAAGGTCGAGGCACGAGAATAGCGAGTGAAAAGACTATTTGGTGCCGCGCGACGCGCACTCCGGAGGAATGTCGCGCGATGCAACAAGTTGCGAATGCGACGAGGCGCATTGTGCGCTCTTCTCCCTCCTCACAATGGATTATTGGGTAAAGCATACGACAAACAACTGACGAAAGTCCTTGGAAGCTTAATGGGAGGATTAATATAATGCGAGATCACTCTTGAATAGATTTTCGAAGCGGAGACTGTAATTACACCGTAGGCACTGTTAAACACCTTTTGTCGCGCTTCTTCATAAAGAAGTTTCCTGCAAAAAGTTCCGGCCTTTCTTGGCAGTTTCCAATTTGATTGCGCAGCCACTACTTCTCGCCGGAAATTGAGTGCTACTATAATACTTAAGGGGATCCTACAACCGTCTGTTTTACCGACATTTTTAAAATAAAGTAATCTTTTAATTAGCTTTATAGAAATGCAAAAATCTTATACAGAATTAAAGTACGCACGAAAATCTACAGCGCTCGGTCGATTTGATATCAAAAACAAAGAAAAAAAATTTTTTTACTTAAGCCGGTTCTACAATGAGTCGTTAGTCGTTAGTCGGAAGCAAATTGACCAACCACAGTCGAATATTCCTCGAATACTCGATTGTGGTTGGTCAATTTGCTTCCGACTAACGACTAACGACTCATTGTAGAACCGGCATTATTTTTAGTTAGGTTGACAATATTTGCTTGATACAAAAATTCTACAATAAATATATACAAAATGAGACGAGAGCGCTGATGTAGGAACAACATGTAAGAATAATATCCTGCAATTGGAACTAAGATTGAAAGCCTAATATAAAAGATTATTTTAAGTGAAAATTTGTGCGTATGTATGCGTGCAATATTGATGTAGTAGTATGTAGTGATGTATCGATGTTTCGTAAATCGTATGTATGTATTGTAAATCGGTCGGTAAAGTCGGCTCTCGCGTCGGAGTTCGGTCTTCATTATAGGATCCCCTTAAGCCTTAATCAGACTATGGATTGAGATTGGAATTTGACCAATCAAAGCAAAGTTCATTAAACTTGACATTGGTTTTCTTTCTTATAATTGATCAAATTTCAATTCAATCCCAATCCCAATCCATAGTCTGGTTACGGTTTTATGCAAGTTTTACTAAACTGTAATACTGATTTCCTGAGAAAAATAGCGATATATTATATAGTTTATGAAAATTATTTCAACCTTGTGTAGTTAGAATCATGTTATTTTGGTAGTGTTTAGTTAATTAATAGCTTCTAGTTGGTAATAACATTTTAATAGCATCTAGTTAGTAATAATGATTTAATGCCGAATAATACTCAATTGATTTATCTTTATTCATTAATTAAATATTGATTTATCTGAATTTTTGGAAATTAATTATGATCTTTTGTAATCTTAAAAAACAATGATATTAATAAATAATGGATTTGACAACTGACTCAATCATACTAAAAGCAGAGTGTAGTCTCATGTTTTATCACTCAATTACGTTCGTTTTAACGTGATGGACATGTTTCGACAAAATTAATTACGTACCAACGGCTCGTGTAAGGTCGATTGAAATTCAATCTCTATGTATAATGCGGAATTGTCGAAATTGACAAATAAACAGTTTGTCGGATGTAACACCCGTTCACCTTGTTATTCGGAATTATAATGATCGGCAGGATGAATATGCGCCTGTTGCACACGCTTATTGCAAATTAAAGCATATAGGCGCACGTTGCAATATCCAATTTAATTACTAAGCTTATATAACGATTTACTTTTAGCGTGACGCAGTAAAAAAACTTTGTTTGCATAGCACAACAAAAATTGGGCACATTTATCTGTTACGAACGATTTGCTTTGATCAAGCTATTAATTTTATATTTGCCAAAATGGCCCGAAAAGTTGCAATATTCAATTTAATTACTAAGCTTATATAAGATTTACTTTTAACGTGACGCAGTGAAAAAAACATTTATTTGCATAACACAGTAAAAATTGCATTTATCTGTTACACTGTAAAAAAAATACGTAAAATTACAGGAACAAGTGTAAAAATTATATGTAAATAAGTATAAAAGTTACATTATTTATAACGGAAACGTTACAAAATCATGTATTTTTACAACAAATATTATTGTGAAAATACGTGATTTTGTAAGTTTCCATCATAAATAGTGAAGTAATATTACATCCTTTTTTTACAGTGTACGTATGACTTCCTTTGACCGTGACCCAAGGTATTAATTTTATATTTGGTAAAATGGCCCAAAAAGCTTTTTTCACGCGATGATTGCACGAAGTGCTCGTATAGCATAATATTATTTACGCGAAGGTCGTAGCTGTACCAATCTCTGCGCATTTGGTTTTTTACTTTGTAATATTGTATGTAACATCGTTGCACATCGTTACTCACCAGAAAAACAAAAATTTTTTATTTTGACGTTATCGTTCGATCCCTTTGCTATGCATGCATGCATCGAATTTTTGTTCAAAATAGAAAGATGTCGGGTGAATTTGAAAATCCATTTACACGCACGCCCAAAATATGACCAGTATTTCATGCTAAATTTCGTGTGTTAAAACAAATATTATTCCTACATTATCTATATTTTTATATAGTAAAAAGAACTTTATTGTCTAAAATACCGATTACACTCAAAACTTTAACTGCGACAATTTTTATTTAATCTTTTAATATAGTAACTAAGTTGGAACACGAAGTGCTAGCAAAAACGCGAATTAAGTAATATATAAAAAATCCGACATGTGTAACAATTGTCAAATTTTACTATCGCACTATATATTACTGTGTGGTGTATATTATTAATTAAAGTACTGTATATTATAAAAGTTAAAAAGTGTGTCTGTTAGAAACGCAATAACTTTTGCAAAAAAACAAAACATTTTAAATTGAAGATTCTAAATGCGGCAGCACAATGAATGCGTTTCTAAGTGCGCTGAAGAAAATCTTTTTCGATCATTAAGTTAATTAATAAAATCATTCTTGAAAAACGAGAATCTTTTTAGCTGGTATAAGATCCGTTAAATCCAATATATACAGATTTGTACTTTTACAATTTTCGCGTATATATTATTAGATGCTGACGTATTTCAATAAAAGGATTATTTTACGATGGAACGAGGAGTTATGAAAGAAAGAAAATATATATAAGTTAACAACCGTGATACGTGAATGAAGGGTACGCTTTACCTGAACGGGTCCGGCCGCCGCGTAAGCGGCCACGCCGATGAAAACGATCACGATCGATGAACCGGAAAACGCCATTACGCCGCTAGTACACAGAGCCTGCTTTCAACGGATGCCGAGACTTGTTCTTCAGCGGGAAATTGATCGGCCGCGGTTACCTCAGACTCGTAATGCACACGTCGTGAAAAACGCGTGGAGTGCCCCGAGTCTCGTGCTCCCATGAAATATATAGAGGGCTGCGCTCTCCCCTGTTTAGGAAGGGGTGTAAACGTCGCGCAGACGCGGCGTGCCGCAGGTCTTCATGATTAGACACACATTTTTTCATTTCACACGAAATTCGACGCACACTTTGATACCTAAATATCCTCCGCAAACGTCAAAAGCGAGATTAAAATTATAATATATTGAATAAATAAATAGCAAATGAGTCCAGATTTCTACGAGGTACATGTACAAAATCAGTTTTGTCCGCAACGAAATGCGGTAACTATGAGAGACGACAAGGCAAGTTCTTTTCGTCGATTATGACAGTTTTAATCGGATTGTCTGAAATAAATTATATAATCTTTTTAAAGCTTTAACAATTTTCATAAATTGTCAGACTCTTTATTTGTCTTCTAAAAATACAAAGATTAATTAATTCGGTAAAATAGTGAGTTTGTTATTTTACTATTAACGACATAATAATATTTTACTTATCAGTTTAAGCGAGCGAGTACTTTTCATCGTTTCAGCCGTTGTCCCGATAATCTTAATGCTAACGTTTTTACACTCTAAACGCGATAAATGGATAATAAATCTTTAATCCATCAAATCAGACATGTCTTCTGTCCATTAGCAATTGTTGTCAAGTAAAGAATAAGTATTTTTCGATAGCGCATCAATTAACGTCAAACTCCGACGTTGTATCAAAATGGCGTCACAAGAACTGAAAGAAGGAGATTAATATTGGCAGATAAGCGTAAGGTATATATAGATTAATATCACTTAAAGTAATACCACTTAAAAGTGAGATAATCAGGTATCTTCGAAGTAGCTAAGATCTGCTGGTTTTTATTTTCTGCTATCTCTTCAAGGACTAGGATCGAACAAGATTTTTAATAACACTCAAGCGAAACTTCGATGTATTTCTTTTAACCGTCGCGAGATCAACCGGAGGTTTGCGAGAAGTCCCGAGGGGATCGTTCTTCATTTTCAGCGGTTCGTTAACTTCTGAATTGTAATTTATTACTTCACCTAGACACAAAAAACCTGTTTTAAACCTTTACAAATTAGCTGGATTCTTTAAAAATTTGTTATTCATAATAAAAATGTTCTTTATACCATTTGCAGCGTATGATTCTTGATATATGACATAACATACAATGAGATAACATTGATTCTTTTTTCCTTTCTCTTTTTTTCGTCTATAAAAATTAAAAATCTTAGAACATATATAAATTTCGCATTTATTTTAAATCATGGATAAAGCTCGGATACTATTTGTATGACTTTGGATAAGAAAACAAAGTCTGATTCAATTAATTTTTATCTTCAAAGCTTAATTTGCCAAAATTTTTTAATGATAATCTTAAATAATATATATTTTTTTTCTATTAGTGAATTTTTATTGGTGATTAAATGAAAAATGCATGACTGATATGTGCTAAAATAATTCTGACATTCTCTGTATATACAATAATTATTTGAGAATCATCGTGCAATAAAAGAAGAAGGAAGAAACATTTTCTACTAATTTTTTTTCAAGAGAGTGATATCGTCGTATGTGTAACAATTTTGGGAGAGAAATTGTGACATTCTCGTAATGGTTCGTTATTGCAGCATGGTTAATCCAATCGGATGATCCTGTGCACATAAATGTGAAAACCGCGAACTGCGTGTAGGGATGAAGGGAGGCGATTACTCGCTATCGATCCTGCTATCGTATCTGGTGCAGAAAATAATTCTTGGCCGTGAAAATTGCGTGCGTTTGTGTGCATCGTTTATCGTTTATATTTGTCGCGCGTAAGCAATGCGGAAATGATGCAATGGCAAACGCAAACGAGGGAATATGAAACGGAATTGAAATATAGAACTAAATAAAACTCTTCTATTCCGCCAGTAATGATTAACCAAAAAGGAAATGGTAATAAGTCCGACATAGCTGGCAATGTTTATTAAATATTAAATGTACAGCGACGTTTCGACCATTGTATTTGGTCCTTTTCAAGCCTTTTGGTCCTTCTAACCATCACTCTATGGTTAGAATTTAGATTCAAGCTTGAAAAGGACCAAATACAATGGTCGAAACGTCGCTGTACATTTAATACTTAATAAACATTGCCAGCTGTGTGTCGGACTTATTACAATTTCCTTTTTGAAATATGGAAGTCAAACGCTGGCTCGAGAATGGTGTACTAAAATGCAAAAACAAGAAGACACTCGTGTGGTTTCTTTTTTGCAGAGATATTTAATTCAAATTTTGAATTATTTTAAATTGTTTGTGTAGAAAAATTTTCTAAGATAAATTATGTCGCTTTCAATAACTTAAATACATATGTATATTTACACAAGAAACATTAAGATATGATATATATAATTGATATTGAACCCGATCTTTAATCATGTTAAATGTCAAAGGTGACTTGTGAAATATACAATATGCCGACATATGAAGTTACGCGATGGATCTAATATTGTTTAAAGAATGCTTTTTGCCTTCAACATTCGCTTTAGTCGCGACCAATTTAGATCAATCATTTCGTATAGCTTGAATTATTACGATATCTAAGATAAGACTCTCGTCTATCGCGTGTACTATTATTAGTGCAGCAGCGACGATGCTGTCCATTATAAAAGCTAACGCCAGACTATGCGCGATTCGTATATTCGTGAATAGTGTGGAGGGAAAATTCGTCGATTTGCTATGCATGATTCGCCATTCGCACTGATTAAAAACCGCTAGCCGAAAGGCTTTTTAACGAAACTCAAAAAACGTGAATCAATCTATTCGTGTCCCGTTACACTATACAGGATGTAACAAAAAGATGCGGACAGACTTTTTGTGGTTATGGGGGGGAGGTTAATATAAGTAATTTAAGTATATGGAACGCATATCTGCTGAAGCCTCGTTTCCGTACTACAAGGCTGTAAAGTTACTACTTCTTCATTTTACGCTTATAAACCACGGATCTAACAAAGTGAACAAGAACGAAACACTGTTAAATAAATAAAGGTCAAACTCCTAATGCTGCATTGTTTATTTCATGGCTTGCTCTGTGTTTCATGGCAAAATTAATGACTGATTAATTATTGACTTAATTAATTATTCACTGTATGAAACATGATAAACTGTTGACTTAGAATATCGTGTATGAGCCTGATTTTTAATTCTGAACAACTTTTTCTAATAAAATTTTTCGCTGTTTTTTTACCGAAAAAACACTTCACCTACACAGGGAATCTTAGAAATAGCAACTTCACAGCCGTGTAGCACGGAAACGAGGCTTCAGCGGGCATGCATTCCTATACTCAAATTATTTATATCAACAACCCCTACAACCACAAAAAATCTGTCCGCCTCTTTTTGTTACACCCCGTATACTACAAATCGCGAATAGTGTGGTGGGTTTACACTGGCGAACAACGAATTTTCCCAAATGTCCAACGAATGTTTACAAATCACAAATCACGAATCACGAATAGTCTGGCACTAGCTTTAAGTCCTTTCACAACTCTTTTACAATTCGATATAATCTCGCGCGTCGAGGGATATTAACGGAGAGCACTGGAAAGCATTCCTGCGCCGGCTACACAATCTGACACACATTGCAATTCGGCTTGCGCGATTCAATGTTGCGTAATTTCATCGCGCAGGAATCTCGCGAGCGGTAATGAGGAAAGGACTGTGTGTTTTCATTATCTCTCTATGTGTGTATATTACCGCGGGGCACATTTTGCGTATCACCCGTTCGGTTAACTCGTACTAATGTCACCCTGGAGAGAGCGATTCCCACGAAACCCGATGTTCCATCGTTAAAACTTATGACGAACTCGTTAAAAGCAGACTTCAATCCTCGCGCATCGGCACCGATACGTTTGTGATGTAACTTTTCACTAATTGTTCGTCCGAACGTCAACGCGACACTCGTTACGTCAATAACCATCTGGTACACGATACCGTGTATAAATCTTTCGCAGATTTTCGTCGCAATTGTCTGGCATTAAAAATTGCATGAGATAAAACTTCCTGGGGGGATACGCTATATATCACATACTTTTAGGAGAAATGAGAAAAGAATTTAGATGGGGGATAAATATAATAAATTGTTTTTGTTAATGTTGTTCTATTCCAAGTTAGGGATGAAGACAAAACAGTTATCTTATAGATAATCGAAAGAAGAAAGTATTTTGGATTATGACACGATCACTTCTGTATAATATCTGACAAAAAGGATATCCTGAAAATAGGAACCTGAAATACGTTCCATTTTGGCAATCTGTTAATCACTTGTAAGCAAAATAAATAAGCAATATAAAAAAGAAATTATTAAACAATGCCGAAGTTTTTATTGTTACATGTGTCTAAAGTTTATATCTTTATGGTACAAAAATGATATAACAATATAAATTTTAATAAGCAAATGTTTATAGCATGTAAGACAATTTAATATACGTTACATGTGCCGTCACACGTGCTACATCGAAGTTGAGTCGATACTTGCGAAATTTCTTCCGGACTTTGCGAACGAGCATTCGTACCATGTTGTTTGAAAACTGCAGATACATTTTATTTCAAAAGCCATCCTGCAACGTCTGTGTTTCCGAACGCATTTGTCAATTTACTAGTGCACATCGTCTTGCGTCGGTAGTAAACAGCGGACAGGTATCGTGAAATTGGAGTTTTATAGGTGTCGACATTACAGCCGCATCCGCAGCGTTGGAGTAAATGTTTCGAATGGAATTGGTGGTCGCCCTTATATGCCGCGACCCCGTAGTAGAGGATGAAGGTCCGGGCTCTCGTCCAAAGGAAAAAGTATTGTTATTTATAGATGTGAATAGACACGACAGAGACAAAAGACAAATAGATACTGCGTAGCCCGAACAAAGGCTGCCTGAAATCTACGCATCCCCTCGGACAGATATCGAGTGGCATTAATGGCATCTTGGCGACAATATAATGGGATCTTACCTATCACCGGAATATAGGGCCGCTATTATTTTCATAATTTCGTATATAAGGAACGGATGATAGAGACGAGTCCTTAGTCTATGGCGATGGCTCGTGCGAGACGTATCCTGGGAAGGATGAAGCTCCTTATTCTTTGTGTAAGCATCAGATATGACTGTGTCGCCACCCTCTTATAATTTATTACATTCTACTTGCATTCGTGTAAACACAAAACCTAATGTATTACTTACAATTAATTTAACGCACCGTGTGAAGCGTTAGACGGAAAAATTATACGAAAAATTCCTTTTTTGTGAAGAAGTATCTCAGAGATGGCGATCATTATTTTAAGACGACAGATTTGATGAATTTGAGCTCAATTTTCCCTTAGAAAAAATTTTGATGGAAACCATTATTTATTGCCATTATTTTTAATATTCGCTACTGTGTTTCAACAATTAAATCTCGAAAATAAGAAATTTATAAATGCAGTTTATGTTTGGGTTTAATAAATATGACTAGATTTTTTTATTGTTTCATTTTGATCATTCATAATTCAAATATCTTCTTGATATTTAAATTAATAAAAAAATCAATTTTAATGTTACAAAAATTCGGTAAATATTTACAAGAACTTATATAGTACGGATCACCTTGTTCTTAACATACTTATGTTATAAGGAACACATTCCTGAGTAACATGCGCTTTAAATTATGCTCTCTTGTAGTTTTTGAAATATTTTAAGAGTTCAAGGTATATATTTAAAACTAAAACTGAGAATTGTAGAACATCATAAAATGTTATTTTCTCGTAATACATGTATTATACACAAAACAATAAGAAATGAGAAGGGCTTACGTTTTTTTATTGTACTGTTTCCTTTTCAGTACGCATCACCTGCGTTATCGTTAAATTCTAAGATTTTTTTCTTATTTATTTATCATTTCCTGTCTCTTAAATTATTCTATATATACACATTCGAATTAATTATAAGCATTAAATTATTATTTGTATATTTATTGCAAAGTAAATGCACAGACGAGGTAGGGATCGAGCCCTTTCCTCTGCACCCTCATCTCAGAAAAATTCTAACCTAACCCAAATTTATTTCTGATTTTAAATTTAAATTAGGTTTGGGTTAGATTAGAATTTGTTCAGAATGGAGATGCACGGGGAGACTCTCCCCTGCCCACATATTTACTTAAATATACAAATAGCAACTAACATGAAATTTATAAAGCTCAAATTATTATATTTATCTTGTATATTATCAACTTGATTCGTTAATAATTTTTTAATAAATAATGAGCGACAATTAAAATATTTTCATGATTATTCAGAATCATTACCTTGATTATATATACAATATATATAAAGATCAAGGTCATATCTTCTGCTTACTTTTTTACTATGCTCTTAATGAAATTTAAAAATTACTAAGCTTTAAATATCTCAGAAACTATAAGAGACCGCCACTTGATTATTAAAGCAAAGTTACTCAAAAATGAACCCTCTATAACATATACCAAGATCATCCAAACTGTGTAAGTTTTTATAAACATTTACCCAAAAGTTCTGTCATTAAAAATCAAGATCGTTCATACAAAAATAATAATCCACGTCTGTGTGTTGTCATTAAAATTAAGATATAATATTCTGACAGAAGATTACTATTCCACACACACAATGATATAAACGGATCTCATATATTAATTATTTCAATTACAAAACAAAATTGAATGGCTGACCAAATTAGATAATGGTTCACGGTTTGTCGGCGGAGGGCACGGGGGAAGTCTTGTCAATTGGCCGGTGGAAAGAGCAGGTTATCGCGCCGGAATTCCTACTGGACAATCACGAGGATGTCTCCGACGGCAACCGGAACGCATTCCTCTATGAGGACAAACATAGCTTTCGTCCCGAGGGGCTCAGTGAGATCAAACGAATCACTGACGCCGAGGATGTCGGTCTGCAGCCGCGTCTCGTAACTAGAGTACGTTTGCATAATTCCTAAGAATTTCTCTTCCGTAGACTTCTTCTGCAAACAAGTGGCATTATTATATACACGACACTGTCGCGCGATATACCAAGTTTAGATTACGAATTCATCGTTTACACGAAAAAGTTGAGTGCTCGCTTCCACTGTGACGTTTGACTGTCAACCGAAGTGGTTTCTTTATTTAAATAATCTAGAAGGGAATAAAAGTGGCGTGCTTAAAAAGATCTTTTTCTTTCCGATAGAAGCTACCTCGAGTGTAGATACGTATGTACAATCCCTCATACTTCCACATCGGCGCTTTCGTGTGTAAAGTTTATTAAACGCGCGTGGTAATTATTTTTGTGTAATTATTTTGTAAATTAATATTGAAACGCGAAGGTTTTGCACGCACGTCGCCGATATTAATGGCAAAGGTCACCCAGATTTAGTCAGGATAATGACACTGCATCTGCAACTAATGACTCTTTACGCTGGATGGAAAATTGTGTTTACGTTTTGCGGTAACAGCATAATGAACGATTAAATGTGTAGCAATCTGAACTTTATAAAGAACAATAGAATGTTGTTTTTTTTGCTACATTATCCATTTATTCGCTTCAACTTCGTAAATCGCTTTGCAATTTACGTAGCGACAATGATGTAAAGAAAAACAACTGTCAAACTGTCGCGGAAAAGCGTAATGCTCGATATATATGTACATTGTAGATATATATATTGCGTGCGGCGCGCGTATGGAAATTCTCGTTGAAAAGTCGAAAATAAGCTCGTTACAAAAGCTATCGAGCAACGCGCGATGAATACCGCATGTAGCGCAACGCTTCGTGTATTTAATTAATTAATTTCATCACGAAGGACTGTTATCTTCATTTTTTTTCGGCGTCCCATCGGTCGCGCGTGTTCGATATAAAAGACAATGTTTACAGCTCCGCACACATGGCAGAAAATTAATATAATTTAGTTCGACGGCATGTTAGTTTAACTTGACTTCTCAAACGTGTAATTTCCGCGATATTAATTAATGTGCGCCATATAAAATCGCTTGACAGAAAGATGTTTATTCGCAGTCTCTGCCATGCACTTGTGAAACGAAATATGAAATAAGGGATCTGGGCGAGGGGCATTATCCGAGATATCTGACCGCATCCAGCTGCAAGCCGAAAGCCTGCCTGAGCAAGTTCAATTCCTGCCGACTGCTGCACTACATGGTAAGATCGCGTGACAATCGATAATCCGTAGGGCGAAGTAGTGGATCGCGCGCTCGCCGTCCGTAGGTGCGCCTAAGTGGTTGTCGAGTATTGTGCAAGTATACACAACTTTAATTAGCACCGACCGCGTAAACTCTCAGCTTATTGATCACCGGACATCCCATCGCCATCCGGATAAACATCGCTGTCCGCCGCGGTAGTAAGTCGCGCCGCTTCGATCGCGATAGCGATATCAAACAGATTCGCACGCTATAAACGTTCGTTTAATTATGCTTTGCGCCTTCGATTTGACACGCTTTGATTATGCAATATTAGCTTTGTATAACTATCGAGTTTGAACCCTATTTCAGTTTCGCTAGAACGGCGCTATAAAATAAATATCAGCATCGCGCTCCGCTATTTTCTGTTGCTTCATAATAATTTTATGTTATTGCTGATTTTAATTGTTACGTCATTATTGATACTTTTACATAAAAGTCGAAAAAACTATGCTTACTAATATGTATTAAGCCGGCTCCAGATGACATGGCCAATGTACGCCAATGTCGTTGGCGAATGCATTATGGTGACCCATGCTGGACCAATATATAATGTTTAGGCATATATGAATATGCAGTAGAGTTGATATCCACATGATATGCATAATTAGCCATATGAATATAATAACAACATTGGCCCAGCATTAGTAGCTAATACATTCACCAACGACATTGGTGTACATTGGCCATGTTGTTTGGAACCGGCTTTATGTATACATTATATAATTCTTAGTAAAAATATATATGTATTAAAATATAAAATATACAACAGAGAGATATTCTGTCAATTTTTATAAAAAACATACGAGAATGCAGTTTGCAACAGAGAAAAAACATAAAAATACACAACACGTATTTTTTCTGCGCCGTCTATTTTTATCCATCAGATAGGGGAGAATGTTAAACGAGGATGTAACAACATTTAATAGCGGGGTTGGAGTATTACGTCCGCAGCAATACAATTGTATCATTTAAAAGATGCCACTGAAACCGTTAATATTGAAGATTAATTAATCCATGTGCAGTTGGTGTCCTTGTTATATCCATTCCTAATAAGAATTCGCCTGCTGGCGAATTATAATTAATAGTATTAATTTACTTGTGTGATTACTCATCCGCGACTTGTTGTACAGCAACGATACAGTAAATTACAAAACAATATGGCATGTTATAATAATAAGTTGCCAGGCTTCCATATCGTTAATCAACTCTCAGAAACAAATCTTAAAATTACAACGTACCGCAGTATTTGGTAATAAATTTGTAAAATACTTGCATAATAAAATTCTGAATATATAAAAAACGATTGATGAGATCTGAATTTTTATACGTTAAAAAATTTTCTTTAGAAAAAATATTTATTTTTTTCTAATTTTATTAGTATTTCAAAAATTTATTTAGCATGTAAGTCATCAAATTATACATCGAAAATTTAATTGTCTATAAACATCTAGAAATTAACGGCCAATATTAAAGTGTATATATATAGAATGTATATTTTTCTGAACATTTAATAAATCATGCGATAATAATCAGGTATTCCGTTGTTTTTTCATACAGGTTCACGTATTGAGCCAACGCGATTTGAGCGAGTTGAGCAGCGATGACCGTTATTCGGACGATAGCGAACTTCAGGAAGCATCACTTCCAGAAGCTCTTAGTCATAAATGGCAACTGAAGCCGATGAAGATTCCGGTTGCGTGTGTGCCGACGACAGGATAGA
This sequence comes from Aphaenogaster floridana, assembly GCA_003063835.1. Classification (NCBI taxonomy): domain Eukaryota; kingdom Metazoa; phylum Arthropoda; class Insecta; order Hymenoptera; family Formicidae; genus Aphaenogaster; species Aphaenogaster floridana. The sequence goes on along the minus strand of NJRP01000100.1, from coordinate 605,900 downwards.
AGAAAATAATATATGACCAACTCGGACGTGTCAAACGATCGAGAAGATAGAATCTAGCGGCCTCCATCAATCGCGTTGATGATCGATAAGTATGTAGGGGAAGGCGGGGCATAATGGGACCACAGGGTATAATGAGATATGGTCGATATCTCTTTACAGAGATGCTGCCATGTAATGAAATGTATGGAAATTATTATTCTTAGATGTCCCTACCCGCGTGCTGTTATCAGTTTTCATATCATTTTTATAGCTGAAAGATGCTAGAAATTATTTAATGCGTTCGCTATGCTCTCCGCGACTGAGTTACAGTTTCTTTAAGACATTTACATATGGTAAGCAAAGATAAAATTCTATTTTTTATTACCATAAGTATATTTACATTATTAAATGATCTTTTCTTGTCAATTTAGTAAAGTGTCTGCGCAAATATCGATTATCTGTGATGATTTATATTACCTAAAGTAAACTTATACATTTC
>NJRP01000100.1:530546-558515 GCA_003063835.1 Aphaenogaster floridana | reverse complement strand
AAAATTATAAAGTAAATTTAACAAGTAAAATTATACAAAAACTTACTTTGTGTTTCAACTCATTTGATATAAAATAAAAATTATAAAGTAAATTTAACAAGTAAAATTATACAAAAACTTACATTTAAAAGATTTTTATATTTATATTATCTTTATATAAAGATTTATTCTTTGTAGTTGCATTATGTTATATTTTCTATACTTAAAATAAAATGGATTCATAATTACACGTTAGAAAGAAAAAGAGAAGACGAAAAAGTGCAAAAAGTTCAACTACAAAGAACATATATGCACTTTCCTCTTCGCGCATGGCAAATGATGGCAAACCAGGCAAACATCAAATGCGTCAAATGACTTGGTGCGGTTAAAACATTTGGTACCTTCGCCACGTTTGCAGTGGCGGAACATAATGATCCGGCTGATCTTCTGCTTCCTGATTTGTGTCTTTGTGACAGCGAGCTTCGTGGATACGTATAGATACAATGGTATCAAAACGTTTTCTAATAATTTCATGTTTTTATGTTCGCGTTTCTAACCTAGAAGTAATGACGTTTTAATATTTTTCTATGACTTTTCTGTCAACACGCATGTTTTAGCGAATTTTGTTCTAAAAAGGAATTCTTTTGTGATAGAAATTGAATTAATTATGAATATTCATTGGAAACTTTTTTGAGATGCGTCTTTTCCAATAAGAATAGTATTGCATCTAATACCAACAAATGATTTAATTTTTATACTGAAATAAAAACATGTTAAGCTAAAATTATATTAATTTTGTTTTCTAAATATAAATAATAATTTGAATTATTTTCTTTATTATGAGCCTTTTATTATAATTATCTTGCAGATTATGACATACAGCAACAGGATGAAAGAGTTATGCAAAAATTGCTGCGTGTATTAGACAATAATGAATACAGCAAAGAGAAACGTAGGAATATTGAAAATGAGTTTGAGCATTGGACCGGGCGTTGGATGCCTGACAGACTAGGTGATCCAAAACCACCGCTCAAAGTGTTGCCAAAGAATCGACAACAATATGAATACGAATCTGTGACAAAGCTACCTGACGAGATGCATTGGACCGGGCGTTGGATGCCTGACAGACCAGATGATCCAAAACCACCGCCCAAAGTGTTACCAAAAAATCAGCAACAATATGAATACAAATCTGTAATAGAATTTCCTCATAAGATGTATATGGGCCACGTGTCACCAGAATGTGATGATGCTAAGGTTGCTATAGTCTCCATTTAAATAGATTGTCTTAATTGAAAAGAACATTTAAATATTCTTTATCAAAATACAGTATATATTTAATAATAATAAAATTTCAGACCAACTTAACTATTGATTGGGATCATTCTCCATCAGAACTTACATGTTATGGTCATAATATCATGCCAAGTAAGATTACACCAAGGATTTATTGTGAGAACATCCCGAAGACATATAAAGTAAAAATATTCTACATTGTTATCATTAAATATATATATATATACATACCTACATTACTTATTAGTATAAATTTTAATCAAAATATTTTTTTAGGCTGCTCATAAATGTATGAATCAAAGAATTGAATATGATGATGATATTCCTCTTTAGTAAGTATATGATATTCTCTTGTCATTTATAAACAATCCCTAACAATATTTATATCTGATTTGCAGTGGTCCGCATAGACCTTTGTGGCCAGTTTACGGAGAATACAAGTATGTGCCCAAACAGAGATGGCTGCATAGTCTCGAGGTAATCGTAATAGCAACATAGCATATTATCTATAAATTTGACAAAGTTATTAACATTCGTTATCCTATTGGTAACAGCATGGAGCAATTGTTATGCTGTATCACCCGTGCGCAAATCCATTAGAAGTAGAACGTTTGAAGAATCTTGTTAACAAATGTCTTTGGCGACACGTCATCACACCATACAGTTATTTGGATGAAAAACGTGTAAGTATAAAACTATGTTAATAATTTAATATACAATTTTTTCAAATTTTTTAATATTCTAACTTATTAAATGAATTATAAAGCGACACAACTGGCAAGTAATATATACAATTTATTACAACGTTTCGACCATACGGATTGTGGTCCTTTTCAATTCCAACTTATCTCCATTTATATAATTTGAATTATTATTAGAACTTTTATTACACTTACTATTCTTGAAAGTTTAAACAGAAGTTATTGAAGTACCTTTAAATGTCATCTTGTTTGTGCAGCCCTTGGCGCTTCTGTCTTGGGGATGCAGATTGACCATGTCTTATGTGAATCCCACGGTGGTGAGCCATTTTATACAGAAAAGAGCTCTTCGCGGTCCAGAAAAAATTGCAAACGATGGTCAATTTGAAGACGGGCTGTTGAGTCGATCAAGCGTAGTGACAGATGAAGTTGATTCCGTGCTTTGTCCTAATATATAAACAAATGTACATAATAACACAACGCGATATCTCCTTCATTTACAAAAACTCCCAATTTACGTTTATATTTTGTACATATTATCGAACGCATCTAGTTTTTTAATTATGTGTAATGTTTAGTAAATGTGAATTTTATTTATTTGTAATTTCGAAACTACTTAATGAGCTTGTTTCTTACATAGCTTGTAAATTAGTCTTACAAGATATTACAATAAATTATATGTGAGTACAGAGCGAAGTCTCATTTTTTACGACTAACATCACTTTCGTCCGTCGTGATGAATCTTGGATTTGTAGAGAAGGATTGGAGGAGATGCTGAGAGGACCCAAGAAACCAAGCTGCTCTTTTCTTTTATTCCCCATATATTCATATATTCTTCACCCTTCGAAGAAGATCATTAAATACATTGAACATCGTGTCGGTTTTTTGAATTCTCCTTGCGGACTGCTTATCTACAGATGTATAGTAACTTCACTGTAGTGCTGGTTATAATCTTTATTCTTGCGGATTACTTATCTCCAATGATATATAAAATTAGGGATTAAGACAAGTGACACGCTACTATTATCGGTAATGCAAAATATGCTACCCAACTACTCAATTGTAAGTCGTTATAACGTAAAAGAATATAATTGTACAGTGAACGCTTGATCTTTCTCCTTCTTTCTTTTACTTCTTTTTTTCCGCTTTTACAGATGAATGTGTGAATATCGAGAGTCGTTATTCTTACATCGTTGATGTTTTTTAAGTGCGGCACGAGTAGAAGCTGGCGATTCGCACCGGAAGAAGCGAAGGTCGCGTCTTGCCAAATTGGGATTTTTCCCACGAGCAATCAGTCATGCCAGACATCACAAATATTTAAAATATTTAACATGAGATATTAATTTTTCAGACGTCTTCCGGACGGCCTAATTATTCAAACTATCTAATCTTCCAATCTTTTAGACGCTTCCTACTTATATCGTAATTTTTCAGACATTCAAATTTCTTGAATACTCCAATCTTTCAGACGTCTTGTTTTTTGCAGGTCCCAATTCTTCAGACGCCTTACTTTTTTTAGGCAGTCCAAGTTTTCAGATGTCGTTCAGATATCTCTTGGATATCTCCCGAGCTCGCGTACTACCGCGATAATATAAAGCCGCAATCTCGAGGCCGGAAGTTGCTCTTCCTGACACGAGCCGCCGCTTCGAGTCTCGTTGGTCGAGAGAATAAATGCGTTTTTACTTTATTTTTTTACTTTTCGTGGTGCAATCCAGCGATTTCTAACTGCATTCGACACACCGAATTTCGTGATGAATTATCTTTCGCCAACCGTCTGGAAGTTGCCAAAGTGATATACACAGTCCGAAATAATGAGAGCTCTAATGATAATAGTACTGGTTTTCATATAGCGAAAATTGTATTGCGAAAGCCACAAGCGAATTTTTTCGTACAGCCAGCGAGATGAGATTACATTTTTGCAGCGATGTTCTCGAAGGCAGCTAGATTTCTTTGCCGGACGCACGGCTAGAGGCCTACTGCTACGCTCGTAAAGAGATTTTTCCTTTGTGCTTGATTACACGACGAAAGGGCACATTCACTTGATCACGTATTATCTCTACTGCAGAATTAATCGTCACTACATCCGAACAAGGCGAAAGTCCAAGAAATGTCTTAGCTATTCGATTTTACCAATATCGGTTGATTATAAATGTAATCTAATCCATCATTGTCTTTTCTTAGACTTAATGCTAGAAACAGACAGAGATAATTGCTTGAAATACGATTAAAATCAACCAATGTTGTTGAAATCTTAAACTTGACGAGACAAGAAACTTGATAAGAACTTGATAAGATGTTTAAGAGTGTCATTTAATTTGCAAGTGATCATGTTAAAGAAAAATATTTGCTTTGAATTAAAACACAGTAAATATATGATTTAAGTAAAAAATATGCCTAATTACATATTATATCAAATTATCAATCTTGAAAACTAAATAAATAATAAATGTTATATGTAAGATAATAATTTGTACTGCCGTTCAATATAGAATCAAAAAACTATGCTATCGATAATTGTTAGTAATTTCGTATGTAGCGAAATTAAGTATCTATTAATGTAGTGTCTAAATATAGTCTCAGTCAATTGATATAAAATAGAGCTTGATACACATAACTGCGTGCTTTCTTGCTGCAGCTTAATAAATTTCTCAAGGAACTTTTGATCAAAGTTTAAATTTATACATTTCTCTTTAATTAGCATTTTAATTTTAACTGTTTCTTCAATTCGCTCTAATGTTTTCATTTATATTATTTTTCACTTCCGCAATAATTATGTAATCGCTATGCAAAATTGACACGACGATTATAAGCACGACCACTCGCGGATTAAACATCTCAGTTTCTCAGATATTTCTTGGACATTTTCATTGTCCGAATGTCCCTCTTCGGCCTCATTCTCTCCAACTCGTAAGATTTAGCCCTTCCTGGCTGTAGAACCGGAAAGGAAGGCTCCTTCGGAGCCGACGAGGTGGAGTCCTTCCACCTCGCTCGTTCCCGAACGAACGGTTACATAAAACGGGGTGTTTCAGGGGCGGTTTCTTAAAATTATTGCCGACTTTGTACAGTGTCAATGATGATGATGATGATGATGATGATGATAATAATAATAGTAATAGTAATAGTTAACCATTAGTCAGAGACAAGAACGCAAGATGCCAGATTTATATCGACGCGTCTGCTGTCTTTTTTTTATGCCCTTTTTGCAGCTTTTCGTTCAGCATTGAGTTTCTTATACGCGGAGAGAAATTACACAGCGCGCTCGCGAGATGTTGGATATACGTATAGGCAGAAAAAACACCGTTGACTTTAGAGTTCCTTTTTCAGTAAGTATTCCTGTTAATACTTCTTTTTATTATTTTTACGAATCTCATCTATGAAATATCTACAATAAAAAGTATCTATTATCTCTGTTATCCTGCTACGATTTAGTTTCTGACTTTTTTCATTTTTTTATTTTTTTAGTTTAACGTATCTCTCTCTCGTTCGTTCTCTCTTGCGCACACATTCTTTCTCTCTCCCTCTCTTAGACACACACACTCTCTTTCACTCCTAATATTTTTTATCGGTTTCAATAAATTAAGTTTATCAATAATCTCACTTTGCCACGCCGTGATACGCGCGTGCGACTCTTATTTTTTATTTTAAGCTTTTAAGATTCTTCTCTCCCGCCGTTTGACGCCGCATCATCTCTCTCTCTCTCTCTTTCTTGCTTTTTCCTTTATTTCGTTCTTTTCTCTTAAAACTCTTGCGAAATTACAATTTACACTTGAAATTGGAATTGACACTCATAAGGTTATTGAAGTAGCCTCTCGTATTTAATAATTGCACCAACATGACATCGACCCACATGTTCACGGACACCAGATCGATCCCTCTTCACATGTGCGTTCATCTTTCTTCTTTTCCTTCTTCCTCTTCCGCGTGTAACTATATGTCCGGAAATGGATCGCGCGTCCGAAGATCTCTACGTAGATCGACCCGCTGCACAATTTTTCTTTTCTATCCTATTCTACGTACAAATGCAATGAAATAGCGTATTTAATGATTAAACGATGTTCCTCTTTTTCTATTCGAATTCTTGCGGTATGTACTCCGGCTAATCACGATGAATAAATATAATTCGAGAACACGGAAATTGTGTGTGACCGGGTTTGTCGTTATGTTTCTCATAGTTCGTCCCTCTCGACACGTTTGCTGCGCTTTAAACTGCCACGATGTTTTGCATGCGCTCGGAACAAAAAAAAATGGAGATTCTCAAGGAAGACGTGTCAGCTTCCGCAATTGGCTATCTAGTGAGATGCTCGCGAGGAAAACGTTCGCGTTAAAACCCGACGTTCACGGATACGTGATCTTAACTAGCGACAGAACCGACTTTACGAACGCTACTCTTTAAGCTGCCTGATAAAAAAAAAAACGAAACGCTTTCTTAACTGACGGTAGTGATGCGACGACGAAATCGCGAGCGTGAAAAGGATTCCGAGTGCTGAAACGAGCGAGATCGAAAGCGATAAAAGTCGTATAGATTAAAGACAACGAGATTAAAAGACATCCGAACGGGGCCGTCCTTAGTCCGGGGAGAGGGGGGGACTGGAACGGTCCTGGATGAGACGAGGATAAACGTCAGGATGATCGATCGATCGACAGTAACGAGGAGACGCAACGTTCCTTAAATCTTTAGGCCAGATTCGTTTAACGTAGTCAGCTGTCATGCGCCGACTACGTTATTCTTATAGAATCTCTTTCTCTCTCTCTCTCTCTCTCTTTATCTAGCGATAAGAAATTGACGACGATAGGTGTTTCTTTTACCTCTCGATCCCTATCACGAGGAATTCGCTATAAAGCTAAAGTTACGAGATCTGAGGCTGCGTTGTGGATTTCTACGTGAGCGGATACATCGGATGATCCGGACAGACTCGTTACGACGATTCGATCACGGAAATCGATTGATCCGAGAAATAAGGCGATCGCACGCGAACAAGACTGCGCGAAAGATCGATGTGGACTAAACAAGGAGGAGAAGGAAAACGCTTGCCTTGTGAGGCATCACGCGATAGTGTTCAGTTAGGCGACTCGATGGAGTACAGTAAGATAGAATACAAAGTGTTACGCGGCCGCGCGCGCGCGCGCGAAAGATGGAAGCGTAGCTTGAAAAGAGAAGATGTGCTTTCGCGTCCGCATGACTCTTTTATTCCTCTTTACCTCTTCCGGCGATCGAAAGGGTCTCTCTTCCTTCTCTTTTAAGCAACGCGAAGCTTTTCGACGACACGGACAGAGCATCCTCTCTTCAACAAAATCGATTGATCAGCCAGATAATAAATATCAGAGAGTAGCATACCTATCGACGACCGCAGTAACTCGTGACAGAGGGATTACGCGATTAAATCTTAGTCATCTTAGTCGTATTGGATTATAATTAAATAGTAGATCGTAATGTTTGTTCTACCTAAACTAACAATTATTATGCTTTCTGTACAATGCAAGGTGTGATCTTAATATCTTCTTAATCGTTATTATTATTATTATTTAATGTTAATTATTACAGCAACGCACGCTTAACGCGCGATGCAAATCGTAATCGTTCAGCGTTATATCATTTTCCTCTTTTACTCTCTTTCTCCGCTTTCGTTTAAACATTAACCCATAATCTTCTGTAGAATGCACCTCAACGTTCGTAATAATTATAATATACTCAACAAAATATTAACATTAACGTTGCCAGCACTCCGCCCGATACATTAATCTGTCGAGGAGCAATATATAGGCGCTGCCAATAATAATAATTGTCGTTATTAATATTATTTTTCTTTCTCCTCGGTCATGACACTTCTCTCTATCTATCTATCTATTTATATATATATATATTTTTTAAATATGTATATGTATACATATCCGTGTACATACAATATCGCTCATTCTTTCTCATTCCAATGGGATTATCTTTTATTTTTTTCCATAACACCTATAATTATATTATTGCTGCAGCTTACTGGCTCCTTTTCTCTGCTTCTCACGTATGCGCACACACGTACACGCACTCGCACGTTCTCTCATTCTCACACAATGTTTCTTGCTTCCTGCACTTATCATGCCCTCTGTTACTTCATCCACGTTGGGGTTAATCGTTTCGAAGATGATGCACCTTTCGCATAGTTGATTTCGAGAACCCACGTATAATTTAAGAAGGATTGGAGAAAATTTCATGCGCAAGAAAATTTATAATTGTTTTGTATGGGCGCGTTTTGGTGGATCTCGAAAAACGACGAAAAGTGATCCGCATTATTTAGCGGTAATGGCTTCAAGATCCATGCGCTAAACTGTAAAGAAAAATAAGAGACTATAAAAGTAACGAATGTGTGAAATTGCCAATTTCTACCAATTGTGGATATAACTCAAAATCAACTCGATCGTTCGCGCAACCATGCGGCGTATTTTCAAGACTAGCGAGATACAAGGAAGTTATATTTATCAAGCAAAAATACGCGAGGAGGCAACGCAGAGGATTACTTTTGCCGAGGGTCCGCCGAGATTACAGAAGACGCGAAAACTATTCTCGTCCAAGGGAATGATAGTCATCGTACCCAATACCTAATGGCGCATACCGTGCAACACGAAATCGAAGACTGTCGACTTAATGAAGAAAAAAAATATCAGCCATATTAACCATCTAGATTCTAGAAGCAAAAACGTATCTGTTTACGTATTATGCCGTACAATGAAGTCTATTCTAACATTTGTGACGTGCCTGAGCATTCGTCGTCGCTTCTGCTGGTCACATTCTGAAACGACGTCGCATACTACGTTTATAGAAAGACACGATCTACACCTCGCTATATCATCTCGATTGATATCGCGCTAATTACAGCTAAATAGAAATACTGGAAGAATTGATTGTTTCTCTCACTGAACACCTATTGGTCGAAATACCTTCTCGAGTGAACTATCGTTAGAGCAAACGAGACATAGTGAGTGTGCAAACACTTTTTACTGATTAAAATACCCGTTATAAAAATCACATTGCTCACATCGATGCCCTTATCACTGTAAATTAAACGGGTACTTCGAGAGCTGATTGTGCCAACAGTATTGGCCAACTAACAGCGAATAATACGGAGTGTAAAAGGAATGCTTAATTAAGTTTATACGAAGCTATGTCCTCTGGTCTAACTGTACACTGTATTAAATGCCTTACTGTCTTTTATGCGCGTGAAAAGAGGACTTGACGAACTGTGATTAGCCAACACTGGTGCACAATTCATTTCAAATTTGACCTCACGATTCGTATTCGACGTGCCGTTTTCTGCAAAGAAGAAACATCATCTAGCTGATTCTTCATGATCGTCTGGATACAGAGAGGTGTAGTGTAGAGATGTCGAAAACGATACTCAGAACTGGCGTGATATGTATAGTCGAGGGTTAAACCGCTGGTCGAGGTAGTAGAACTTTGCGAGTATTACTCAGCCGCTGTTAATTCTTTCACTTAAGTAATATCCGCTGAATTTTTGGTAAACGCTATTTAATCGCTAAATATTTTAATTCTTCGATCTCGGGGAGAAAGGTTCGCAAAACTTCATTCGAAGCTTGGAACAATCTTCGCACAAGGTGTACCGTAGAAATCGCTAGAAATTATCGTGAATTATCAACGTGAATAATTACTAATACCAATTAGTACTATTTATCTAGCAATGTACTATTGTGAGAGGATTTACTAACGGGAGTTATGAACTATCTGGACGATGCAAATTTGGCGTACAAATTTTTAGTCAGCGGTTTATCTCTCGTGTATGTAAGCGGACTGCAAACCGGATCAGAGCGGAACGCGTTTTCAGAATGTGACTCCGGCATGACTCGTCCGAAATTTTCGGTGTGCAAATCACAGTCAAAGAAAGTGGCTGTTCGAGCCGCACCGTGCGTGCATCGTTACTTTCGCGGCGAAGAAGAAAGTGACAGCCGCGAGCCATTCATCGTCTTCGCGTTACACAGAGAAGCACCATTGGGTGTCGGGCTCGGGTCGCAACGAGGCGGACATCGCGAAGGTTTCGTTGCGCGGACCGCCGTTTCCAGCGACGACGTGCAACGCGTATTATAATGATGCCTCGTGGCATTCGACAGGGATGTTCGTGCGCGCGCGAGGAAAGGGAAGGGGGGAGGGGAAACACCGGCAGTGTCCTCGTGTCAATGGTCGTCCTGTCGACGATAGGACGACGTTGTGTCAAAGCGTCGATCGGGGATGTCGCTTGACCGATGATGCGTGCATATCTCCGATCGATAGTTCTAGTCGCGTTCTACAGAGACGAAAGCGTCTCTGTTTTCTCGGCCCGTTCCATTCGCGAGGCCTCGTGTCGTCTGTTATCTTTGCTGCGTGATCCGTGAGAAAAGAACGGGCAGGGGGACGCAAAAAGGGGAGAAAAAAAGACTGATGAGGACGCACGCACGAAAAGAGCTTACACTCTAAGCTTCGTCGTGATGAACGGGGCGAGCAAAGGACAGGAAAAAGGGTACCGAGGATACTAGGACTGATTGTTAAAGATGGATCTATCGAAAAATTATAGAATTAATACTTGAATAGAAAAACGACGGATAATTGTTTCTCTCTTCCTCTTTTCTCCTTTCGTATTTTTTTTCAACCAAACGCGACTAGCGTACTACTAGCTATCAAGGAGACTTTCAAGATGAGGATGATGCAAACGCAACGACGACGACGACAACGACGATGGCGACGAACAACGATGAAGATGACGATGGCGACGTCGACGACAATGATAACGATGGCGATGATCCTTTATCTCTTTGGTTTTCTTCGTGTCGAGCTGGAGAACGCGCGTAATAGACTGAAGGCTCTAGCGATGATGGGTGTTACGATAGAAGCGCACCGATGATGGCACCTTCGACAATGACGATCTCCTTTCGTCCGTTGGCGATCAGCTTCACGTATCGAAGCGATATGAGTGAATGCTGACGCTGCCGGCGGTTCGGAATTAGGTACACGATGCTGCTGATGTCTTTGGACTTTTCTGAACAGAAAGATCGTCCGAGTGCGTACAATGGCAGCACAATTGCCGACATAGAAATCTTATCGTTACACTAGAATAGCAATGTATCACCTAGTGCTCTTATTAGCAGTAGTGAGTAAATTTGTCACTTAAAATAGTGAAAGACAATAAAAAGTGAATTTTATAAGAACGTCTGAAGTTAAAAATTAGCATATCATTGCGTTACCTCGGCATAATAATAAGCAATCAGATTACCATTACAGCGACGTCAATAAATTGGCTATTCACGTGCACTATTCTTATCGTTATCTGGACATTCTCGATACGATAAAATGTCAAATGTCACGCAGCGTTATACGTCCGCACGTACCTGGTTTTGGCGTTCACAGTCCGAAGTATCCACCGATGGTAGTGGCGACGACAACGCCCAATATGGCGAGGCAAATCATGATCATGATCTTCTTCTGCACTCGGCATTAACAGAGATCGATAAAAGTTTAATATAATCTACTACAAAACTTTCTCTCTCTCGACTCTCTCCCCTAAATCTATCCTATTTCCCTTTCGCGCGCTCTCTCTCTCCCGTTCTGTCTCTCAAACTCGATACCTTGCTTGTGTGCTCTCGATACCTCTGTCCATTACTATTACGCTACGCATTACAATTGTTTACTTATCGATCTACCGTTTCGTAGAACACCTGAAAGAAATTGGATCTTGCTTGTTGCCGGCATGGACGACGCACGTTGCAGTGGCCTGCGTAAAAAATGATGAATGAGTATGTAACTGTGACGTACGTCCGGTAGAAATTGCAACTGAACAGAAGCTGACTCTCGCAACACGTAGACTTCCGATTTTAAAGTTGAATTGCGTCAACAGTCAGGATATGATGTAACTCTAATTAATAACTTTGACTTGCTATATTCTTAATTTTGTTAATCTTATCTTACATATATACAGGATGTTCCAAATGTTTTATCTCACCCATCATCTACAGATTCTTTAACTAATTTCGGTTTATTCCCGAAAGAAAATCCAGATTTTTATGTTTAACTTTGAGAATTAAAAATATTATTCTTTGTTTAAATATAAATGAGTTTCGGGACAAATTTTGATTTGTCGTGAAAGAAACGATATACAGTCCAATCTTCGATAAAGAAAAATCGCTCCAAAATCTTTAATATATTTCAATTTGATTGAAAAATTTAAAGATGATAGAAGGTGCGAGAAATCTTGGACCGTCTTGTATGAGGAAAAAAATTAATCTATCATAGAGTTAGCGTTAATCAATGTTCGATCTATATTTAGAATATGAAAACATTTTTCGCAACATTATCAATAATAAAAACCTCATAGTCCTTCCGTTACCTTTAACACGTTGAGTGCCGTGTGGGCCATCGGTGGCCCACATTTCCGTTCAGACCCCGTTTGCGCATATTGTACGTTACCTCTTCTTTTTGATAATAATGACTTTTGTAGTCATAAATATTATACGATATATCTTATAAAGATATATAATAAATAGGGTAACGTGGGTCACCGGTGGCCTATGCGGCGTGAATGGAAAATCGCGTAAAAAATTAGTGCGGCGCTCAACGCGTTAATAGAATAAGATAGGAATTGAAGGTGATCAAAGGGATCAGCATCAATCGGAAAAAGCGGAGATACAAACCTTCCGACGTCGTTATAACGTCCATTTTCTTCAGAGTTTCCTCTTCTTCCCGTGCAGCTTCAACGGTGCATTCTCAATTCGGCTCGTTCCTAATTTGTCTTATCCCGCGTTCCCCTCTCCCTCTCTTCGCTGCAAGCGTGGTACTCCGCCAAGGAAATTAACATCTGGTGTCTACCGTGAGTCGATCCTCACGAGCAATCGGACGCGCTGCCGCTGCTTTTCACTTGTATAAAACGCAATGCGAATTCTATTATCTTCGCGATTCTATTGATTCGTACGATCAGCGCTGACTAATATTACATCTCGTTTTACTCGCGCCTGGTTTGTCATTAGCGAACAATTTCCTCTTCTTTCTTCGCGAGGCGGCAAGTACAATCAAGACGATAGAGAAAAAAAAGGTGGCGTGAACGATGCCACCTAACCCAGTTTCTTTGTTTCCTCTTTTTACGCTGAATACACCCGAAGAGAAGAAAATGCCTACTACGCTATCGGCATTAATGATTAATATTGTTACTCTTTTTTTTTCCTCTCGTTATCTCGTCATTATTATTATTATTATCTGCTCTATACAAATTGCGATTATTTACATGTACAATGCGGGCGCCGTACCGTGTCGTGCGATCTGCATTGCGACGACGGTGATTATTAGAGTTCGGGCGATCGATATCTGTTCATCGGAGCGTGTGTACATATCGCGAGATACGTCGTCATCGCGCGGATTAACGTCCCGACCGAACGGAAACCCTCGCGTCAGCCCAGACGGGGACCAAAGCACGCGGCACGAGGAAGGTGGCGACCGTCTCTGTCGCATTTCGCGCAGGAACGATCGATCAGTTCTGGGACAAATCCGGAAGCGTCCCCGCGAGCTCCAACTCAGGCCGCCGCGCCGCGCCGCGCCGGTTCAGATTGCCTTCTTTGTTATCTAGAGAATATTGCTGACTTTTTATGATATCAAGCGAATCTGCGGCGACAACAAATGATCCCCGGCGATATCAAACATCGATTTTCGACAAGAACGAAGATTGATAATGCGGAGTCGAATATCTTCGCTGGGTTTCGAAGATATTCATCCTCGAAGACACGCTTGAGCTTCGACACGTTTGAGTGCCGCGCTAATTTCACGTGACTTTCCATTCACGCCGCGTGGGCCACCAATGCCCCACGTTACCCTATTTATTATATATTTTTATAAGATATATTTTATAATATTTACGACTACAAAAGTCATTATTATCAAGGAGAAAAGGTAACGTATACAATATGCGCAAACGGCCTGAACGGAAAGTCCAATGTGGGCCACCGATGGCACTCAACGTGTTAATTATATTTTCTTAATCATTAACAGATCTCAATGTAAAATTAATTTCGGGAAATATTTAATAAATCGCGGAAATATTTAATGAATTGAAATATTTAATTAATCAAATAAATCGCGATATATAAAAGAAAAATATTTCTTAAATTGAGCTTGATATGACAATTATTGTTTCCATGTTTAAATCTTTTCTCAATTCAAACGATCGCACTAATTTTCTCACTTAAACAGCGGACGAGGGTGAAAATTCTGGACATAAAATATGTTAACGTCTCATTGTAGAGACTCTGATCGCTACAAGTATTGCAGACAATTTCTTCTCTCGCGAAGTGATAGTCGAGATCGATTATCAATATTCGTTGGTGATAAATATAGAAAGGGAAATAAAGTAAAAAGTCACCAATAGTTCAATTTGCTGTCGCTGCATTTCGTTTCGAATAATCGAGGATTTTTCGTCAAATTGGCAGCGAGCTTCGCCTGAAGACGATTTGGAAACGAGCGCATGTGTTCGATCTCATATATCGCGCGTGATTCTCGATTGTCGACGTCTTCATTATTCGCTCGCGTCGGAACTTCAACTAGGAACGGTGAAGTGGTGAAAATAATAAAAGTGAGAAAAAATAACAAAAGGCAGTGCGAAGGTGCGCCCAGATGCGAGGAAAAGCTATCGATGATGGCGTATCGATTCCAATTCATTCCAAAGAAAACACCGACCTCTATCATTTTTCTCGGCGTTTCTTATCTTCATTTCTACGATTTAACGCAGTACGTGACAGCATTTTAAACAAACACGACGCTTAATCTGTGCGAGTACCATATTTTCTTGAAAATTTCAAGAACCATCGCTCCGCAAGTTTATACAAATTGTCGTATCGATTTCTTTTTAGCAAGAAAAACAGTTTCTTCCAAGTTTAATAAAAATTAACATCGCGACTTTGCGCGCTTTCCGACGTATAGAGGCGCAATAGAAGGAACTTTGTTGCAAGTCTCTCCGCTAATAAAGTCATTGTTTTTTTTAACCGCGAGACCCACAACGCACGTGTCACCGTTCCCAGCTTTTACTGACGTTACGACATTCACGATGTCTATGAAGCGTTCTCTAGGAAGTTACGTCCGCACGATGCAGATGAATCCTGATCACTGTCACATTCGGCACATAATCGGTTAATCCGCAATTAGAATGACGCGAGCATGAGACCGCAAAAAATCAATAATTCATTACGACTGACAATAAATAAACGTATAAACACATAAAATTTATTAAGAAATCAATAATAAATAAACGTAACGGTCTTGTGCGGGATGTCGGCGATATCTCGAGAGGCGAAATCGACGACGCGTGTCCCGGCGAAGATTCAGGACTGACGCGATCGACGCCGATCTCCGTTACGATCCTGGCTCGTCGTCGAAGGGACGAGACAAGAGCGAGGGATGACGGGTATTTCGGCAATCCGAAATACCTGTCCCGTCCCGATTTGTTCTATCTTTTTCTTTCGCTCCGTTAAACTTGCTCTGCGATTGTGTTTATTTCATTTTTCTCGCCAATGTCGCGCGCGCACGCTTAACCTCTTATTTTAAACTAACTGCCAGAATGATAATCAGAATGATGACCGCTATCGTCACGCAGATCGCTATCAGGAACAATTTCTGTAAAATAAAATAAATCCGTGACCGCTTGGAAAAAATAAAGCAACAAGAAAAAGAGGAAAAGAAACAAAATGACGGCTTTGCGATTGAACTGAAGTCGCGACGGTTCCGGATGAGCGTTCGAAATAAAATGACAGTTCCGACTTCGAGCATTTAATTATATTATTAGATAATTGAAAATGTCTACAAACGTTATTTACTACACTCTTGTTCATCCAGTTAGCAGCGTTTGCCTTCCAAATCTGTATTGACAATATTCTTCCGTGGTATCTCTTCTCTACGTTTTATTGCTTTAATTCAATGACTGTAATAAATATCATTATACAAAGCTTTGAATCCTTTAAAAATAATCTGGAATTAATATTTTCCTAACATAAATTTTATTGGTTTTTTCTCAATTTTTTTAACATTTACTGTAAATTGTAATAAATAAATTACAGATTTTGGAATTATGTTAGAGAATTATGCATCTGGATTGTTCATAGAATCTATACATAAAATCAAATGCAACAAACGTGGAGAACACTTAATATATTCAAAATTTTGATAAATAATAAAATGTATATGTAAATATATATGTACTAGGTACGTTCTATTTGTTATATAAATATGCAACAAATAGAAAAGACTTGGACCAAAGTGCTGCTAAATACATTATCCTTCGCCAATTAATTTCGTATATCTCGAAGTACGGAACAAAAATTTCGCTACTATGTCAAATAAATGATAAATGACGAATGTGTATCGATAAAATGATAAACAATTTCCGACAATGATCTCGAGTTTCCTCCAGAAACTGGGCCGTTTCCACGTCTTTACAGTTTTCTGTTAATCGCAAGCACAATCATCGATTATTTGCACAAGCAAAACTGATAAGACGTGTACCTTGAAATCGAGATTGCCGCGTCTCGGCGAGATCGCATCGCCGTTTCAAAGACATCCACGATCCGGAGGAACGTCGAGCGGTGTAATGAAGTCTACTTACTGTTAACGAAACGAGCGGATGCGATGAGTGCGGATTATTACGTTAATTAGTCGTTCGTTACAGAGATTAGTCGGAGGATTAGCGTCGTAAGATTACGAAGAGACGTGTATTATTAGGATCGATGCGGGACTTCCGTTTTATTATCTGTATTTCTATTTCCCTTTGTCTTTTTCGGCTTAGTGCACACGTGCGACTTTAAGAATACGTTCACAGCTCTTATAGGCGACCATCACCATAATTGCTCCAACGTCCGTTCCCTTTTCCCGGAACTTTTGATCACACTGCACATCCGATCTCACGCGTCCCCCCCCCCCTCTCAAGTTGACCGCAACTAAGTTTCTGCATTATTATTGTTACTTTGCTATTATTATATTATTACTACTATTAATGTTATTATTATGACATTTTCGCTGCCGCGTTGCACTCGTTTTCCCTTTCTCTCTCTGCCTTCTCCTTCGAAACTTTTAAACGCCCCTCGTTCGCCCCCCGTACAACTTCCTTCTCCCACAAAAAAAAACACCCCCCTCAGCCGTTTAGGTTTGTTGCCTTCTCGGAAGGCACCCTACTATTATGGCAACTAGTATGATCGCCGATATTAGGACGCAGATTATGATGAAAATCATTTTCTGTGGACAGAAAAGCAGAGAAGGCCACGTATAAGGTACGTGCGTATGCATCTCATCAATAAAGAATCGAAGAAATCGAAAAGAGAGAAAAAGATGGTGAGGGTGTATCGAAATAACGTTACGCGGCGTGCCTCGTGAACAAGTTGTAAGAAAGCCGACACGTAAATATGTACGTACCTTCGAGAAATCGGGAAAGTAAAAAGAGAACGAGAACAATATTTTCGGTGACGGCGAGAAGGTGAAATAAGAGAGAGAAGAAAAAAAACCTTGCAATTGTACGAGTGCAGTGGATCGGAAATCAAAACTCGAAACTCGCGGGAGAAGAAGCGGTGAGAAAAAGCGTGTGAGAGAAGTGAGTTTGTGATTCATGTGTTCGCTCATGCTGACTTGCGTTACTACATATAAATGATGCACTTTGATCGGTGGATCATGACCAAAAAGAAGGGCAGAGAAGAAAAATTTTATTTCTCTCGATGCGCCTGTAATTATATTTTGTTAAAAATGCTTTATTAAATGTCTGTTATCCTTGCTAGTTACTGTTAACTCGTAGATAAAACGGTTAAAACGCGAAAGAAAAGAATTGCAATTAGTCATAAGGAATAAAATAAAATGAAGTCAAGTCAAATGGCAATAATAATTTCATTGCGACGCGAAAATAAATATTTTTGCAAAAATTCGATAAGAAAGAAAAAACTGAAAGTTTGAACAATAGGCACAACAATGACTAATATTTTAAGTATGTCTATTTTAATTATGTCTATTTAATAAAATAGACATAATTGTTTTAGAAATATCTAAAGGACAGTAAATTTTTCAATATCTATAAGGAAAAAAGTATATTAATAAGATTTTTAAAATTTGAAATAAAGACTATTAAACTTCACTGCTTTAGGATTAAAAAAATTAATATCTTGAATAAATTTTTTACGGAATTATTCGTGGAGTAAGAACAATGTATATTATTTAAATTTTAAAATATTTAAAAATAATTATATATGAGTATTACTGGTGTATGTGTATTATAACTTGTGTGAAGAGTTGTGGACGATAACTTTTAGTGAAGAGAAGGTGAGCTGGCAGTCAAACATAATCAGGCACATTCCTCATACAACTAATAATGCGGGTGCGTTCACAAACTAATTAGTCACAAGCACCAAACCGTTCTACCCAATAATAAAGACTCGTCTGTTCGCTACCTACTTCATTACATCGTCTCTGTGCAAATCTAGAGAACAGTGCATTCTTCTATCGTTGTACTATTAGTTTACTCGACATCGATTACACTTCATCTCTTTTACCGCGATCCCACGATGGACTTCAATCGCGAAACATACTTTCGCAAACGTAACACAAAGAACAGTAATATGATTAGCACGAGTGCAATTGTACACTATATACTAGACACAAGAGATTGAAGGTCAGTCACAAGAAACAAGGATCGGATCCCACTCGATACGAGTTGCCTGATCGTAGGTAGTATCAGAGACGAAGGAAATTATTCCAGGAGCAAAAAGGAATTCCAGCAATTTAATCAATCTTGAATCGAGCACCTTCAAAATCAGATGTTCAAAACGAATATTCTCCAAATTTGTTATTTCACCCAAATAGCAAAATAATGACAAAACTACAGCAAATTTAGGTCACAAAGTGACCAATAAGACCTTCTAAATCGAGTCCTAAGAGACTCGAAAATGATGTCGATATGTCACATTCACAGGACGTCATTTTTCTGACATCTTACTAACGGCAAAAACAGAACTAATATATGACCTAAAACTACGGTCCACGCTTTCAATGCTTTAAATATCATTTGATCCTTATTGTTCATCGAATGTCGAAAAAAAAAACGGAATAATACTTGGAAGCATTGGAAATGTCAAATGGACCATAGCCCTAATTGATGAAATTTTAGTCTTAACAATTAATTTATGACATCAGTTTGGACATCTTTTTGACAGCGTTAACATGATTATTGTATAAATAATCGTCGGAAAATGTTTAGAAAACATTTTTTATGCTTCTTAAGGCGGAACCAGACTATGCGCGATTCGTAATTCGCGATTCGTGATTCGTATATTCGTGAATAGTGTAGAGAGAAAATTCGTCGATTCGCCATGCGCGATTCGCCATTCGCACTGATTCGCTAGCCGAGCTAGCCGACGAATTTTCCCTCTACACTATTCACGAATATACGAATCACGAATCGCGAATTACGAATCGCGCATAGTCTGGTTCCGCCTTTAGAGATAAAGCAATTTTTTGTTTTATTGAAATATAGTTGTATAAAACGGATTATAATTTTTCTGCTTAACATATGGATCCGAAGTAGTTACATACTTTCGTACAGTATTTGAGACGTATAATGCTTTAATATATAAATATAGGACGAAACAAGCATATTCAATTGTAATTAACTATGTAGTTTTTATTTTATTGTTACTGTATGATATCAACATCAAAATGTAAAATGTTACGTGTTACGTGTTACAAAAGACTATATTCAGACGACTTTAAGACGTCTTCAAAATAACATCTTATAAATATCTATCATTAGTCGTCGACGCCATAAACCATTAGTGACTAAAAACAGATGTCACTATGTTATACTCATAACGTCACTCTGCCACTTAGGCAGTAACTTTATATAATATTTAAATGTTACACTAAGGGCTTGAACACACGGGCCACTTTGTGGCGCCACAGAAGCGCCACCGACCTGTACAGATGCGCCACTTCGTGGCGCTTCTTTGTGGCGCCACGAAGTGGCGCATCTGTACAGGGGCCCGATTCTTGAAGTCATTCGCAAGAGAAACGTATGCGCAAATTCAGCTCTTACAGAAAAGTTGCAAGTTGATTGGCTATTGCATGACTTTTAGCCAATCAATTTGTAGATTTTCTGTAAGAGCAGAATTTGCGCATACGTTTCTCTTGCAAATGACTTCAAGAATCGAGCCCCAGGTCGGTGGCGCTTCTGTGGCGCTACAAAATAGCCCGTCTGTACGGGTCTGTGGCGCTTTTCTGTGGTGCCACAAAGTGGCTCATCTGTACAGGTCTGTGGCGCTTCTCTGTGGCGTCACAAAGTGGCCCGTGTGTTCGAGCCCTAATACACTAGACAACGTTAGAATATTCTTTCTCACATTATATGTTATATAATTCTGCGTTATTATTTAAGATGAATTTTTTACAGAAGCTTTTATGCGACGACGTACTTCTTCATTCATGCAAAAATTCATATTTTCTTGGATTCTTAAATCGCGATCTGGTAAGTTTTTTGCTATTTTTAACATTTATTCTCTGCGACAAACCGAGCAAGTTCCAATTGAAACGTATCCAAGTGAAAATGTTCGCTTTGAGAATCACAATGGGGGTAGAGGGTCAAAATTCTACGCGAAGACCGTCCGATGCAGAGAGGAGAAAATGATAACAATGCAAGAGAAGAATGTTACTCTGCGATAATGTTTTGAAGTCCACCGTCGCACTTGATAAAACTTCAAATGAATCTCTCTCGAACTCCCGTTGAATAGGCACTTATTCCTTTTTGCTCCTTTTTGCCGGGCTTCATTCATTCGCGATGTCGTCTTTTGATGAACGCCACCAAGCGAAACGGTTTCTTATCGCGAGTACCGTACTTAAGAGGCGTTCGGTAAATCCTCTGAGTCAACTCACAGGAAAAGACCACTCTTCAATGGATTCCAAAGAAGTTATTATCTCACAACGCAAAATTCGCGACGGCGGCGAACCAAAAAGAAAACAAAAAGAAACGTACTTTCTCGACAATGACACTTTCAGATGAAGAGTCAACAAACTTCCCTCTAAATTTAATCACGAGTTAGCAGCGTTCATGTCGACCGAGCTGATCCGAAACTTACGAAATCTGCTCTTTGTCTCGGAAGGTCCTTCGTTCCTCAATATTACGCGAAAAACAGATTTGCCTAGTTTCGGCCCGAATCCCGGCCGCGTGTCTGTGTTTGGTGTCTGATGTTCTTTACCTTACGAGCCTTGCTTCGATACTCTTCGGCTTTGATCAGCTCGCCCCGGGCCTGGCCCACGTGGTCGCCGGTCTGATTCACGCAGTACTCAATGCTGTCCACCATCTCACCCTGTCGTACCGCACGTGGGACGAAGGACGGAACTCAAGATCAGGATGGATGGGAGAGGGAGAAGAGGGAGGATTTCGAGGTGGGACCAGGTTCGCTCGTCGAGGGGACAGGTACACCCAGGGTTACATTTATGTACACATAATCGGCGAGTATGGAGAGAGAGAAGCAGCATCCCCGCGGCAGGAGAATGCCAGATCCCCAGCGTCGTACGCGCGTGAATGCGCAGGCACGTACACGCCGTCGTGTTTTCACATCGACACACAGTCACACACGTATCCGTATTAGTATCGACAGCATAGAGATTAATACGCAAGGTTAGTAGTATGAGTAATAGTAGTAAACAGAGCAGTTGATGGACAGAGGCACACAATTAGCACACCCATGTTTCGACAGAGTACAGAGAGCGATGTACAGGTATAGGGGGAGAGAAAGAGAGAGAGAATATAACACGCACATATACAACAGTATATATATATATATGTATATATATATGTATATAGTATAATATAAGTATATACATTTATATATCGTTTACGATCGAACGCGAGTTGATACGAATATCAACGACCGACAAAAGTAAAGTGACATACAAAAATAAACAGAAATAAACCCACAAAGCGCCATCGTTAGTTGCTTACGCGTCGTAGAGGGGCGGGTAAGTGTGGAGTAGATGTACACCGATTAATACAGATTATAGCGAGATACGTATCAACAGAAGCGTAATAATTAAACAGCGGATACCGTAAGTAGAGCGGGCTCGGTAGAAAAAGGACGATGGGAACGAGGTAAAAATCAAAATGGGATTCAAGAGACACCGACAATGGGTCGAGGGTAGGGGATGTGGGAATGATGGGGAGAAAAAAATAAGAGTGACCAATTAGACGCGAACGAAATGGCTTCGGCGCGTGATATCTGGGGAGGACTCACCCGTCGGGCTTTGCTTTGATACTTGAGTGCTTTTTTGGTGTCCTGCGTGGCCGTCTGCACGTAGTCCACCGCGTGTTCCACGTGGTACTCTATGCGATCTATCATCTCGCCCTAATGTGGGTAGGAGGCGCGGCGCGAATCCACACAGCGTAACACAGGGGAAGAGAGAGTGTTAGTTTTCAAGAGTAAGGCAATGCCAGTGATTAAACTATTCGCCGATTTTTTTTTCTTATTGTCATGCATCAGCTCGCACACCGGCATCGATAAGCGAGAAAAGTAATTATCAACGAGAATCGACGTTGTTTATAGTAATGTCTGATTTATAAAAAAATTATAAAGTAATAATTAACATAAATTTTCTTAAGACAGTAATCTCGGGGATTGCGATCTGTGGCATTCTCAATTAACAACAACAAGAAATTGTTCTTTTATGCAAATATAGTCAATGACTGTGATTATCAAGGTAAGATACTGCGATAATTACTTTGTCTCATTGTATGAAAAAAGATTGTTGAACTTGGACAAACTATACCATGACAAATAAAGATTAATATTAATGTTATTATTATTATTAATTTATTAATTATTACTATCATGCAGAGAAAGAAAGCGATAAACTAAAATCTCAAGTTTTTTGCGGAAAACAGGGAAGTTTTGAGCAGAATAGTTTACATCGAAGAGAAAAATAAGTAATAGCTAATTAATAAATAGAATGGATACATAAAATAAATAATTAAATTTCCACGGAAAAACTTGAGATCATAGTGTGTTGAAGAAATTTCCCTTTGATTAGCAGATAGTAAACGCGTCACATAATGCGGCTCGCTAAGAAACATTGCTGAAGAGAAGAGGATTGTTACACTGCGTCGCGCTACGCTCCTAATTGCTTATGGATCATCGTTGTACTAAAGCAATCGCGGGCAACTAATACAAGAATAATACAATTGAGATGGAAAAACTTTGAAATTATAATATCAATTAAAATCAGCAAAACAAACTACTTAAGTGTGGCCTATTATGCAACCAATCGCGAGGAACGATGCCGCTCAAGCATCTTGCAATAAAACAGCATTCGTTAATCAAACCGATAGTTTGGGTCGAAAAATAAATTGAAACGTGCATCTGACAGAGCGATCTCTCGAAAAAATTTTCCTTTTTGCTTGACAATGAGACTAAAATTCAAAATCACGCCAAACAGATTTTCTTAAATAAATAAATAGAAGTAAATGAATCTCATAAACATAATTATTTATTTAATAGATTTAAAACAAATTGAAGTTGTACATAAAATGTGTTATTATTGAAAATATTGTCAACAGTATTTTGAACTTTATTTTATAAGAAATGAGAGATTGAAGTGGTCCAATGTAGGCTTCGCTCTCTAATCTATATTCTAAAATTTTTGTAAATTAAACTAAATTCTTTTTCTTTATTAATTTTTTCCTCAAATGCACATATCAATGAACTTATTGCCTACTGTCAGATTACTTAAAAAAAAATCACATTTATTAACTAATTTGTGAACTGCCGGGAAATTCATGTTTATGTTTACGAAAACGATTGTTCATGCGAATTGATCCAACTCTACCAGCAATGTACGTTTAATTACCGTTACAATTAGGCTTTTATCATCTGTATATGCGACGTAATAACATCAATATTCATGATGAATATCTTTGATGTATTACACGATATTTGCGATATATGAACATATGCAATTTGCATGTAAGTTATGTATCTTGCGGCAGAATATTGCTTTTTCATATATATATAATCAAAAATCAAAATAGAAATCTGTAATCTCAAAATAATAATGAAAAAGATATATAAAATCTTTTGCGTGCAATATCGATTTCGTTACATATCATGAAGAAAAATTTCTTTACCAGAAAAAAGAAAATTGATGTAATTATCGTTTTTTAAATGGGTATACTGTTTCCGCGGTAAATTTGTATGAAGCTGGTCGACCTTACCTGGCTCTCTACCAACATGGCCATGTCCATGAACATGTCGTGCAGCTCCCTGATGGAGTTTTCGAGTTTAATAATGTCAGCGTGACGCGCCTCGATGTCCGCAAGGGTCTGTTTTGCTTGTTGCGTTTCCATAATGATCTGTGACAAGCGGTAAGATTAATCGGATA
Source organism: Aphaenogaster floridana (assembly GCA_003063835.1). Classification (NCBI taxonomy): domain Eukaryota; kingdom Metazoa; phylum Arthropoda; class Insecta; order Hymenoptera; family Formicidae; genus Aphaenogaster; species Aphaenogaster floridana. The sequence goes on along the minus strand of NJRP01000100.1, from coordinate 534,143 downwards.
GGAAAGGCGGTTATTAACGCTTCTCACGTAGCTACTAGTACACGCGAGAATAGGATCATTAAGGATGTACCCCTTGCGTGAAGACGGCTGGATTTCCTTGCTCCAGCATCTCCTCGAGCTCCTCGTTGGTGGTCGTTCTCCCCGCTGGAAGAAATAGAGAGATTCCTTCGTCTCGCAAACAGACGCAACTCAAATGCGAATGCAATCAATTTTCCATCAAGCCGTTGCCACTATTATTTATTCAACGAGCGAAGCGATGGCTTGGATCGTAAACATCAATATTGTACAAACACTGATCTCATTATCATAATTATTATTTACATTATAAGCTTATTACACCTCATCACGTTATCGCGTTCGCATTACAGCATTGAGAAATGTAAAAATTAAAAATCTTATAAACTAATAAATCGAAAACTCGCAAAGTAATAATATTAAAAATATTCAATTAAAGTTACCTAAAAGAAAACGTTTGTTAACGATAATCATTTAATTCCTTCTCTCGGCTTTTCTTCAAATAGAAATGAACACGAGCATTAAATTAATGAGTGCGTATTCCGAGACGGACTCGATGTGACAGATTGGTAAGGGCTGTTCTGCTCGAATAGGCATTTAGGCTGCAACGCGGCCAATCACGGCATACGTATACTCACTGATCTCGAGCTGTCGTTGTATTCTCCCCTTACACCGCTCCCTGTAATCGGTCTGTGTCCGATTGTACTCCGTCATCACCTCGACGAACTTCCTGGACAACGTCGAGTGCTGGGTCTTGCGTATCCTCAGATCCGCTGACGATTTGTTCGTGTGCTCCTCTTGCTCGATGTTCTGCTCTATCACTAGAGAGAGGAAACAAGGCTCGGGTGTCGCAATGCGAAACGTACTCTCGACGATCGCGGGGAATCGATCAATTTAATATATGTTACCGCGTCACACGGACAAACATCCGAACTGCGAGAACTTACCCTTTAATTTAGCCCTCACTTTGTTAGCGGTTTTCTTGATGTCAGACATCAGGTCTTCGAGTTCCAGTTTCACCTCTGAAATCGAGAAATCGAAAAGTTATTTACGTGCCACGGGTCTCGAGTTCAGAAACCCATTATTTTCTAATGCATCAAAGAAGATAGAAGTTTTATTTAGAATCTGGGACAAGTCGCAAATGTCATTTCGGAGATTTGTGGATAGTGGTTGCAAAACTGTGTTGCGTTCTTTATTGAACAAATAATGTAAAGCTTTAATAATCAATAATATAAAGTTTGTCCATAAATAGATATAATTCAAAATAAAATAAATAAATGGAAATCTATAAGTTTGCTATGATCAATCATGGAAGCTGAATCGTACCGTCGATAAAATGTTACATCACCTTTTAAAAAATCCACCAGTTCGCCAAATCACACTTGTAACATTATTTCAATTGCTTCAAACATTACAGTTCTAACAAGAAGATCGTATATTCGTAAAGCACATTGTGCAGCATCATATTGATCGAAGAACAGTCCGTGCTCAGCTTCTCGTAACCACCACTATATGCGCAAACTTTCGAATTCCCGCAAGACGGTCGCCGCTATCTGTCGCTTTTCACAGTAAATTTACAATCCGATCTGTGCAGTATCCGATCTCCTTGCCTCTACAATTCTTATTTCGTCCATATATTTATTCTTTCTATAACTTTTTCCCGCTCTCGATACCCGCAGTTACGAATCAAGTTACTTCGACCACCGAATTACAATTTGCGACTAATTCCGACTATATTTTGCATTCGAGACCAGCGATTTATTCGTGGCTCCGGAATAATTACGAGGGGCCTGTAACGAACCGTACAAATGCTACAAAATTCAATTATGTTGGCGTGAGTTAATGTATCTCTACTGCACACTAATACATTTTTTGCGACTAATACGTTTTTTATTTCATATTTGCTTAGATTTATGTTTAATAACAATTCCAAGATTATTTCAAAATAAAATTGTTTTTTATTTCCAAGAAAATGTTTTAGTTTAAGGCTTATATATCTTTTTTTTATGCCGGCTTTGTAATTTTCTCGATACACATAATAACTCTCGATTGTCGTAATCAATTAGCGTGCCGGTTGATTCCGACACGGATCTCCGATATCTAATTACGGGCAAGTGTAGAAGAGGGGTCATGAGCCTCCTCGTAATATCAAGTTCCAATATTCCACGAAGACATCCCACGCGTATATGCGTTAAAGCGTGTCCCACGCAACTAATGCCGCCTACGTCTTGTACGAGTCTAAGCCCGCGATCTCTGCTGGAAAGACCCTCCCTTTCGATAGGCAGACATTACGATTCGCTTTTATATCTTCCGTGTAAGACGAGATATATCGCGCTTTATGAAAAAGACAACGAGGAAGAAAGAGAAGGTCAGAGAGGATCTCCTCCTTCGATCGACTATTTCTTAATATCGAACGATTCGAAGCGAGTGGGATTGCACAACGGAAAAAGATTAATATAGAAATCTTTCGGTGAAAGAAATATCGCAAAATTTTTTTCGGAGAAGGGGGGATCTTATAGATGCTTCTTAGCATTAAATTATTAAATTCTACTTGATAATGACAAAAACCCATGGTCGAAACGTCATTCTACTCAAAAAGGACCAAAACCCATGGTTGAATCGTCGTAAAAGATTGTTAATAAATTGGCCAGTTGTGTCGACTATAATTTACCTTGGTTATTTATCTACTGGCGAAGAGAAGACTTTATCTGTGGTTTTAATAAACACCTTTGACCTAAATAATGGTGCCCCTGAAGACGTTCATTTAACATATACAGGGTGTCCCCAAATTAAATGTCAAAACTTCGGGAGCGTATAGGGGATCGATAAACTAACAAAAAAAGTCCTTTAGAGATTTGCTCGTTTTTGCTTCTTTTTGGAGAAAATCGCAAAAAACCGGTTTTCATTTTTTCACTTATTTATTACTTATTTACACATGTTGTACTTGTTTAATGAAGGTATTGTTCAAAATGTTGGTCTCTTGCAGCAATGTAAGCATTGCATCTATCACTGACAGCTCGTGTTGCAGCCCAACACTGTTTTGGTGATATTTGGTTGCAGTTCGTGGCGTAAGAGTTGCGCGTCTGCTTTCAGTGCCAAAGATCCAGGTTCAAATCCAAGCAGAACATATCAAATTTTTAATTGATCACCACCTCTCGGAAGGCAATGGCAAACCACTGAGAGTACCTTTGTCAAGACAGCATGGAGCATGCATGAGCATGCATCAAATGAAAATCATCTTCAGTCATGAAGGACCGACTTCCCTGTATATTTGTTATTGCGAAAAATATCACCACATGCCTCGATGGTCAAATTCGTAAGACGCCCGCACAGATTGTAGGGAGATCCAGGTTCGAATCTTGGTTGAAGTGTTATTTTTCGCAATAATTTCTTTAGTTTTTTTTTTTCGGGGAAGGGGGATCTTATAGATGCTTGTTAAGGCTCAGACACAATGAAAGGAATAAGGAACAAGGAATTAAATATAGGGAATTGGGATGTGGAAGAAGGAAGAAGGAAGATATTTTCCTTCTTCCTTCTTCCACATCCCAATTCTCTATGTTTAATTCCTTGTTCCTTATTCCT
>NJRP01000100.1:478690-494072 GCA_003063835.1 Aphaenogaster floridana | reverse complement strand
CAACTAAATATTTAAAAAAATATATATATATGGTAGTGCTATTTCGAACAAAATAATTTAGTCCAGCAATTTTCATGCAATACATCTGTATCACTTGGTTGAATTAACTGTTGCTTATTCAATGAAACTAAACAACTGTTGAATTAACAAAATTTTTCGCCAACTAAACGAAATTAGTTTGTATAACTAAACTTTTTTTTCAGTGTAGGAAATGCAGAAACATTAATTTCCATTTCTAGCCAGTAGCATGATTAATAATAAATCAGCGTAACACGAATGCATTTCGCAAATTATTGTTTGAAGAAGCTACTATAATTTGGTATTCATAGCGTGTGAATAACGGATGTGATGGATAACAAATTCTTGTTCTCTCCAAGCGTGTTTTTAAAGAACAGAGTATGAATATAAAATTGCGCGAATTACTTTTTTATCGCGACGATAAATTGACGGTGCAAACAAGGTAAATGGAATGCATTTATTGTCCCGATGGTGTTTGTGCATCATACCTGATTTAAGCGGCGAATTGTTGGTCTAAAATTGCAAAGACGAATGCTGCGCCGAATTAGGACACCTGCAACGAACATCGATCCGCTCGTTCTGTTCATATAAAGCTGTTAATCGTCGATGTTTTTCTATTTCCGGACAATCCGATAGCACGTAACTCCATTTCTTTTTGCGATTTTGCAGAATTCATGAATTAAACGGGATCAAATAAAAATAAAACAAAGATGAAACAAGGATTAAACGCTAAAATATCAAATGTAATATTACTTAAAAATTTATATGAATTCAAAACTGAATCCAATACATTTTAGATACACTTCGCTTAAAATTGTCGTTTCTATTTGCGCCGTAATTGCAGTTAAATTACTTTTTCGTGAGATTTTCTTCTAGAAAGAATTTCCAATAACTTCTAACATTTTCTTTTTAATTAAATTTAATTATTCAAGCATATTCAAAGAAAATCTTTTTACGCTCACTGGCGTCTTTTCTCAAGCAATTTCTTTTTGCATATTTTGATTATTTATATCCATTCTAGAATCCCAGTAGCATCAAATGTCATAACCAGAAAAATTTAATCGGCATATAATAATGTTAAATTATATTAAATAATAATGTTTTATCGCCAGTAAATAATTAACTTATTAATCTCTTTGTTTGATCTAACTGGCTCATTTACTGTAAAAATAAATTCTTAGCACGTTTCGACCCTCGCTTTGGATCCTTTTCAAGTGTAAATCTGTAAATCACAGGCTGATAATAAAGTGAGACTTACAACAATAAAGTAAGAGAAAATAAAAAATTAATACATACGTCTTACTGAGTAAAATTATGACCAACGTGCAAACATCTTTCGTGGTCATATAATTTTACTCAGTAAGACGTATGTATTAATGTTTGATTTTCTCTTACCTTATTGTTGTAAGTCTCACTTTATTATCAGCCTGTGATTTACAGATTTACACTTGAAAAGGACCCAAAGCGAGAGTCGAAACGTTGTGCTAAGAATTTATTTTTACAATAAATGGGCCAGTTAGGTCGAACAAAGAAATTAATAAGTTAAATTATATGTTTAATTAAATAGAAAAAAAAATCATATATAAAGTTAAATTATACGAATTAAAAAATAGGATTAGATAAAAAGAAAACAAAAGTTATTGTTGGGGATTTCTTTATCATTAAGTCCAGATTCCTTTAGATCATTAGAGTCATATTTCTACGAATGCTGCATTGCAAATTGAAGAGATAAACTCAATGACAGGACGCCTCTTTCTAACAGATATTTCATTTGCATTGAAAGTCCGACGATGCGAATTCGTCGACTGAAATGCAATCGTTTCTCCGCGCTCATAAACTGCTTGCCACCCGAACGCAATGCGGATCGATCGAACGGAAACGCTTTTGACGGTGTCGCAAAACGATGCTGGACGAGTAAAAGCGAGATGGAACAGGATGCAACAAGAACAAATCGGATTATCGCGGCGGACGGTGAATAATTTTCAGCCTCCGCGTTGCACGCAACAGGAAACAATCGAGCGCGGTATTTCGAAAACAACGCAGGTCCGAAAATTGAAATTCTTCACGAACGACAACTGTGCGCCGTTTTTCAAATTTGAATACAGATTTCAGTGAACAGGATATGATATCTAGACGATAAATTGGTAATGTCACGCCTTTACCAACCTGCGATATTTCATATACATTCATTTTTATCGTGTAGTTTGATTTATCTGCACTGTATATACAATGTAGAAATAGTTGGCTTTAGGAGCATACTCTATTTACTATAAGAATAAAAAAGAAAAAAGCCATATAAATATGAATTTAGAAACGCTTTCTTTTCGGGTTAATAAATACTTTTTGTTTATGACAAAGGTTGATAAGAACATTTCGTTGAAGAAATTGCTAAAAATGATTTCCTTCCGCAGCAATACAAGCTCCGACGTCTCATGAACTTCAAAGACATTCAAAGATTCCCGGAATATTTCGAATTTTGTCACACAAAGCCCTAATACGATTTCGGAAAATTTCTACAGTAGCAACAGTATCATAAACAAAAGTTTTGAAATGTCCCCATAAATAAAAATCTAAAGGATTTAAATTGAAAGAACATGTAGACCATGCAATCGATCCATTTGCCAATCCACCGATTGGTATAATTTTTATTTAAAAATTCTGCCGTAAATAAGAAGTATATAACTGGGGGAGAGAGAGAGAGAGAGAGAGAGAGACCCATATTTTTTGAATCCATGTTCACATTACTTTTTTCATCTATATGATGAGTAGAATGTGCTCCTAAAGTTTAGCCATCTATTTTTGAAACACCCTGTATATAAAATAAAAGTATGAAAAATTTATAGGAGAAAACGATTATATATATTCAGTTTCTGCTTATATCACTATATTATTAAGCTCTTAGATTCGCGGATTATCTCCTGTAATTACATCGAAAAGCGATAGACGGTAACTTTTGTCAGCGAGCGAAAGAACTGCGGTAATCAGCACGAAGCAAGCAAAACTGTCGCCGTATACAGCGCTTTCTTACATCAGTGGCGCGAAAGCTTGTCGCGAAAGATAAATCGTTCGCGCACGCGAAAACTTTCCGCCAGTTTCCCGAAGATCCGACCTAGATTCTGTCGGATCTGCGATATTAATGACGTGACGGTGGCACGGTCGACTCTCCAGCTAATTTCGCCTCGGTGATCATTCGCGAACTGAAGATTACCATCAAAAGCTGGAGTTAACAGAGGACATTATCACGAAATCAACCTCTTGAACCGCACAAATATAATTCTAAAAATGATCTAATAGTAATAACAGGAATAAGATAATTTTCTAATCGACGATTACTTTGCAGTGTTCAATTTTATATACGTAAGATATTTTCCAAGTCGTAAAGGGAAAAATGGACAATTGCACGCAAATGGTGAGGCAGGTTGAGCTCGGTGCAAGCGGAAGTGGCTCACGCTTCACAGGATGATCGTTGTTCCCGCTTGCGCGGAATATTTCAACAAAATCCCAGGGGCAAACGTGCCGCGCCGCCATCCATGGTCGATCCTCCTCCTGTACCATGACCCACTTAATCCGCCCCAGATCAGCTTCCGCTGTGCCTCCAATCCCCGTCGCATTCCATCGACTACCCTATATTATGTGGTTTACCGTCCCCGTCCACCCTATTAAACTCGATAGGGAGACGCGCCTTAAATATATTAAAGGCCAGCGCGTTGACAATTTCCCGACGCGCGGTCTGACAGTTACAAAGCGCCGCCGTATATTTTTCAACGTTTAGGAAAGACGACATTTTAATGAAACACTTAACGACGCGGCAGAATTTAATTAATCAAACATGTTAATCTCGCGAGTAAATTTATCTCGCGATAAAGTACTATGGGACACAGTATTACACGGATATATATGTTGAAGTCCGTACGAACAGTCAATGATTTAAATTTCGTAACAATTTTTTTCAAAACATAGCCCTCATTACAAGTCAAAGGGATACTTGGTATAAAAAACTGCAACTGCCAAAAACAAAAACCTTCAAACGGCAACGTCTCACTACTATTTATCTCGATACTATTTATCCATATAGTCCAAGTACATAGAAAATTCTTTTTGTATTAATTACAGGTATTATAAATGTCTTATAACAGTGTTACTAGCTCCAATTATCTTATTTTATGTCGAATCTTCAATCGTGTAGAGATAGCTTTCCTTCGGAAGTGAGATATAGATTAGAATGTTAGATTAGACAAAAATGTGTTGTGAAACAGAACAGAATATCGTTCTGTTTCACAACACATTTTTGTCAAACCGCTTTCATTAAAATATAACTCTCTGTCGTCTTCTGAGAATTTCGACAGATCGACGCATCGTTAATAAATACACTGAGAAAAAAAGCTGTTGCTTCAATTAAAGTGGTATCACGGGGTGCCAAAAACATAAGTAGTTCCATTCAATTGTATTATTATTAGACCCAATGTCTGCGTCTTTAAACCAATAATTCAATCATTGTTTTAATAATCCAAATATTGGGTCTATTAATAATACAATTGAATGAACTACTTATGTTTTTGGCACCCCGTGATACCACTTTAATTGAACCAACAGCTTTTTTTTCTCAGTGTAGCATCGTTACGTCATTAACGAAAGCAATGCTCTACTATATTGTTAGATGCGTGTATGTCGTGCCTGTTGCATCGAAAATGCCCAAATGGAGAAGCAAAACTACATTACGTCGAAACTCGTATAATATCACTTGTTATATAGATATATGTGTATATTATATAATCAAGTCCGTTTGCGACAATGTCGCTTTGTCATGCATCAGCGCACAACAAGCGTATCGCGCGGTAAGTCGCGACCATTATTCGCGCGGCACAATATAATTTCTGGTTGTCCGGACCGAGAAGCGAGATTACACGAGTCGCGTGCCGGACTGGAAACATAACAAGCAAGGACAATAGTCCTGCGCGAGACAATAGCGAGTAACGGGAGACCCGAAGCATGGGAGGGAGGTCGAATTCGTTCGCGAGACGGATTTATCCGGGATCGTGGCGAGAGGCGATCTCCCACGCGAGAATTTTTGCCGTTAAACGAGTGCATCCGAGCAGGTTATCTCATTTATTTATCGCAACAGCGATCGTTATCCTAGTACGCGATCTGCGAGATCGCGAGCTGACATGGTTGAATGCGTTGTGGTCGTAGCGCGGCAATCAATGATAGAAGCAACAAAACCGCGTGCGCCTCGTACTCGTATTCAGCTTTAATCAATAAAGCGTTGCGGTTAATAGGAAATCGACGTTCATTCATACCTACGACGGAACAAATAAAAATGATACATTAGTCATGGGCACTCATGGGTATCAGTGCGAACGACGATATCTATCTCTATTTTGAATAAAATACACGGAGAAAATTTTATAGTAAAAATTACTATGTATGTTTTCAATTGAAAAACATAGTCAATATTTTGGTAATTCCAGCAATGGTCCACGGCTACTGCTATACATAGTAATTTTTAATATAAAATTTTCTCCGTGTAGTGAACTGTTGTATATTTAATTGTAAGTGAAATCGCATTAAGAGACCGTGTCACTTAAAATATATTAGTAAATTGGAAATACAATGTTTTAGCAATATTTTATTTGCAAAAAATCGTTATGCAACTAGGAAAACAAAACTCACTAAATGCCATGGCGGCGCTCTGATGGTAATTAATAAAAATCATATTTGTAAGTGTATTAAATATTTATATTTATTATATATTAGTATTTATATATATATATTATATATATATATCAATTCTTGTGCAAAAGCATTTTATCATAATACATAATAAAATTTTAGATTCCATTCTGTTAAGAAATTTATGAATATAATACAACAATATATCTGCTTCCTGCTTTAAATATTTCCATAAACGCTTTTTCTTTCGAATGTTTAATCGTAAATAAAACCAATAAAACATAATCTATTCGATCTAACAGCGCGTCACAGAAATGCGTCACAGGACTTTCCTTCGATTCCTCGAGGCGTGAATTACGGAACTCTGCTTCGAGTTGACATTCCACGACGGTGACTTTCTAAAAGTCGATTCACGATTTCTCTCGTTCCGAGAATCACATTTTTCCGGCCTAATAATTTCCCGGTTTGATAATAGATCGTGCGATCTCAAGCGCGCATCCGAACGAATCCGTAGGCTACGTAGGCGATCATCTAAATAGGAGCGGCGCAGTGGCGGAATCGATGTGGGGGAGGGAATAAAGGGGTACGTTATACATTAGCGTCAATAATTGAACCGAGTTCCCTCGAGGATGCTGGATGTAAGTGCATATTAGCTGCCGGCCATGCCTCTTCCTCGTTCTCCGCTCTCTTTCTCTCGTGTGCCATTTGCCGTTATCTCCCTTCTCTCGCGCTTCTTTCATTTCCCTCGCTCTCGACATCCAGCACCAATTTCTGACTTCGTAGTACAAATCTCGTCCTATACTCCCCCTCCGCCCTTTCAAGAGCGCACCATACTGTTCCCTCGTTTTCCTCTCTCGAGGGGTGTGCTCGCTTCCGCACGGCGCGTCCTGCCGGCGGCGAATTTCAATCCCACAGGGATCAGCGGAGGGTGGAGGCGCCACCACTATCTATTGGTCTAAATAAGGAACAGCCTCACGAGTGTTTTCGTCGAGAAAGGGAAGAAAAACAGGATGATGCGATTTGGTGAGCGAGAAAGTGACGTCGGTCGATCTTTGAAATAATCCAATCTTTGCGAGGGGGTTGCTTGCGCGTCGCTGAGGAATTGTGTCAAGTTGGAGACAATGTACTCTGCTTTTTAGAGAAAATGCACAAGCAAGAGACATCAGGAAGCTTTCCGCAAAAATAATCGAAGGCGCGAACGCAAGAAAGAAAACTTGGTAAAGTAGCCGTAATAAAAATACGGCTTTTACAAACTAAATGTATCCATTATCCGATTAAAAGGGTTATGATAAGAATAAAATTGTATTTTCTAATGTGTTTTCTTACCTTTCGTGAAACCTGTGCGTAAGAAAAAAAAATCTGCGACTACTAGGATAGTAAATAAAAATGACAAACATCTTTGGATCAAAATATACATCCTCGCTAATTCGATTTGCGAGAGTCTAACTGCATTTTGAAACGAACAATACTGAAACGTGTTGGATAAAGATGTTAAGACAGCTGATATAGAGGCTCCCGCGTACTTTGTTCACAGAATGGCAGAAAGAGAGACGTAAATCTTCTCCTAATTGTCGAATGTAGGTGAAGAGGATTCGCTCTCGAGAAGAGAGAGATAGAGAGAAAGCGAGAGATCGAAGGGAGAAAGGAAATCGGTTAAAGGCGGGAGAAGTTTGCGCCCCGCTCACTTGTTCACGGCTGACCCGTCCTAGCTTTTGTCGTCCGCCACGACAACGAAGCCCTTTACACTTTATGCTTACGCGACGGGATTACTTCGGGAGAAGTGGCGAGGGTAGTATAGATAACGGACAGAGAGGCGGATCTCGCGGATACTCCCGGTTTTACCCTCCCGGAAAAAGATGTAGAGAAAGAGAAAAGGGAAGAGGGACAAAACGCGCGTGGACGATTCCTCTGCTCCTCTGCCGACACACGATTTTCCGGCCGTACAAGAGCGAAAAATTCATGCGCTATCCCACACATTGACCGGCCGAGATATTCCCTTTGAATCACGAGTATGGAGAATATGCAAATCTCATAAAAAGAATCCGTGATCGAAATTGCTGAGATTGCATCCTTGAAAAGACATTTCTCTGAAATTTTGTTTCAATAAATGACGCAGCCCAGAATTATAAAGAATTATATATATCCTTGATAATAATTCCAAAAATGTATTAATATTTGATAATATCAATATATATTAACATTTCAATATTAACATTTAATAATGTGTAATCAATATCATTTAATAGTATTTGAAGAATGTTGTAATACGTGAAAATAATTTTGCAATCAGAAAGTTAATGCTCGGAAAATTCTCCATTTGCAATCATTTAACCATTTTAAACATTATTAATAACTCGTTGGTTTAAGAAAAATTGGCCTTAAATTAATAAATTGTTTATCAAAAATAAAATAGCTTTTACAAAACCTTGAAATAGCAGGTCTTGTAATTTGTATTCATAATGTGAATATATCGCCTTTAGTCATGAAAAATTCTGATCAAATTGTACCTTGTATTTCTCTGGGGAAAAGTTTGTCCTAACATAAATAGATGTGTGTCTATCTGTGAACGAGAAGATACGAACTTAGAAATGCAAATTAGAAATGTACAAGAAACGATGTTTAAAGGCGTTAAGGGGGAAACCACTCCTGCTCCGTCAATTTTTTTGTATCCTTCTTTAAACTTTATAGAAATATTCTTAAATATATTTTTTTGAGAATATGAAATTTTAAAAAATATTCAAAAAATTTTTTTGAAACGATTCCAAGTTACAAAAAAATTGACGGAGCAGGAGCGGTTTGAATATAAAGACGCATGGCCCGAAGTATCGTTACTGAATCGCACGAGGGTCCACTTCGTTTTCTTTTATTTAACTTGTAACTAAAACTACCTGCACGGCTTGAAATCTTTTGTTTGAGCTTTGAAATTCTTTTGTCCGATGTAAAAATAATAAAGGCATCGGAGATAAAGGATTTGGAAAATTAACAGATAAAACTATCTGCGATCTTACAAAATATTATAGATTGGCTATTGACAGCATCCAAACTCGGTTAAAGATATGAAAAGTGACAGAACCCCGCACAAACTTTATGGAAAATGGATCCCAGTCGAATTGGCTGAAAATGTAGTATAATGTAGTTCATGACGTTCTGATGAAAAGTGTCCATGGGCACGAAGTCCAAAAATGGACAGTTTCCGAGTTATAGAGCGTCAAACATCGGAAAAATCGGTTTATCGGCTCATAGTAGTCTTAATCCATTAAGGCCCGGTTCCACAACTTGCTTTAACCGAAGTTTAACTCCTACTTTAACCTAATCAGGATTGGTCTATAACGAGTTAAACTCTGATTAAAATAAGTTGTGGAACTGGGCCTAAGGCCCATGACTAAACCAGTAAGGTTAGCAAAAAATTACAATTGATAATAGAATTGGAGGAGAACATTACTGACATAAGAAGCATTTTTAAAAATGAATTTTGTATTTATTTTTTAGACAAAAATTTTGCTGGAACGAGTATCAATAATGAATTTTTTTTGCATAATCGGGGAACGATAGAAGAAAAAGTTATTTGTGTTTCTTTTGTAACTTTTCCTAAGGAATCAATTGGCATAATCAGTTTCCCTCTACAGTCAATATTTAATAATTTGTAGTTTATAACAATTTGTTGCAAAATAGATTTTTGCAATTTTTGCTTTTTATGTCAGAAATGTTTTTTCATGCTCCGGTCCTATTTCCAATCATTGTTTTTTTGTCGAGTCTATCAAGCTGGTGCGCGTGGCGACACGTTGAGGCGCAAGGCACTTTAGAAGATTTTAAGCACGATAAAAAAGTTCTCGCAGTTATTACTCAAAATAATAACGAAAGTTTAAATAATTTGGCATTTCGCAGCAAAACATTTACACGTAGGTCTAAAAATTATTGAAATTGCGACGTTTCTGGCAGTTTGTATTTTCAATGGAGGGTATGGATCCATCTTGAAAATAATGTCACTAATGGGCGTGAAAATCGACAGAAGAACGGAAATTTTCGCACTGCAGCAAGATCAAGAACGCAACGACCGTGCGGAGCGCCGACTTTCCTTTGAGGCACGGAAGGCCAAATCAGCTGTGAGAGACAATTGGCCTCTGAAGAACTTTCCGAAGAGGAAGAAGACATATTTTATGCAGCTGCAATAGCAGATTAATCGTAAGTTCAAAAAAATTTGTTGCTATCTATGGAAAGTACACATAAAACTTTAAACGCGATTTTCTCGAAACTACATTTTCTTAACTTGTCGATTACGCAAAAAATTCTAAATCGAATGACTTAAAATTTGTACACAATATACAGTATAAATGTAGGTTTCGCTCTTACCTCGAATAAAGTTATATATTTACTTTATCTATTTTTTTAACATAATTAAAAATTGAAAAAGCTTAATTTTCGATACTTTTTCTTGGTAATGTCATTATTTTTTCAAATTTGGTTTTATTACTTTTATTTTGCTACGGATGAAAATTGCATTCATATATTTTAATTAAAAAGCCTTTTCATTTTTTTTATTTCAGAGCAATAGGAGACCCGGAATCGTGTCGACAGCTGAAATAGCGTTCTCGAAATGACGGCTGCCTGTTCTTTTTCGGATTAGCCAAATTTCATAAAAAATATTTTTTAATAGTTTTTTAACAGATAAATAGACCATGTAAATTTTAAGTCAATTAGTCTTGCGCTTTCTTTGAAAAAAATTCTTAAAAACAGTGTTGAAAACGGCCTTCGGCAAACGATTCTCCCCTTAAGTTCACCTTATGGCACAGAAGGAAAGCTTCTCAAAGCAAGAGATGACGGCAGCTCGCCACGGAGAGCGGAATCAATAGTGTGACAGAGAGAATTCCGCCAACCAGTCTGCCCGCTCACAAAAGCAGTCGCAGCGCCAGGAAGGCAGTCACCCTATGCCAGTCCAGACTGACGATACGCAAGGTCACGAAATTCAATACGCACCATCCACGATCTTCGACTTGCTACCGCAAAACAGTGATACGATCAGACACGGCTGGCCGATCAGTCAATTTTATTGGCTAACAACCAAACGAAACGACCTCGTCAAGCGGAATTTTATATTTCGCACAGGTATATTAAGAAAAACGAGGAGGGGAAGAAGGGAGAAGAAGAAATAAAAAAAGTAGAACATTTCTCGCAAAAAGATATATCGCAGATTGACGAATTCATTGAAAATCTACACTGGAAACTATTAGATTAGACTCCGTCAATGAATCTTGCAATTCAATAATTAAGATGCACTTATAATATAAAGCTTAAAATGCGTTTCCAAGGCTTATTCTAGAGTTGGAAGATATATAAGATCGACATGTGTATGTTAGAGAAACTCTGCCAGGTGTTATCTCAATTAATTAACATGTAATTCGCATTTAAGCACTTTATAAACTTTTTGTCTCTTGTAAATTAAAAAAAAAATTATTTACGAGAATGATGGGATAATCTCGATTTAAAAATGGATAAAAATGTTTCTGATAGATTATACGCGTAGATATTATTAAATTTATACGCAGCATCTGAAATTGCAGAATTTGATATGTAGATTTAGATGTATATTTGCTCGCTCCTAAATACACAGTTGCAAATTGCAGGAGCAGAACTGCCTTTAATGATTCCGTAATTTAGCTACTTATCATACTCAGCGAATAATTCAGCGAATTCGTTCATTCATCAAATATAAACGTATTTTTAATATACATGCTCGAAATAAATGCACCTTTAATATTCGTACTCGAAATAATTGATGATAATAGCGCATTGACAAATAGGTATTATCGAAGCGAGGAGAGGACAATAAATCTCGATTGTATGGAGACAAGAGGACGTTCTCTCGTGATGTATGTTGTAATTCGTTTTTACAAGCGAATCACGACAGACTGACTGATCGTTTAACCAATCATCCCCTTCAGTCGCTTCAGTCAAGGCCATCACCCACGCGATACATATCGTATAGGATCTGTAACCTGTAACCACTATCACCGATACCGCTACGAGCATGATGACACCTACGTTAACCGCAAAGACCGTCTGGCATGCGACCTTTTGACGTAGACGAAAATTTTGAGATGTCGAGACCGGAAAGATATGACGACGCCCATCAAAACCTCAATATGTATATCAAATTTTACAATCAAGAAACGTACAGAAACGTACAGAATATGTGTAAAGTGATTTTATACATTATCTAGCACTCTTCTAACAATTATATTACGTCATGATGATATATGATTACATGTGCAATTACATGTATAGAATATGTCAAAATTGAGTCAATAATCAAAATTATTATCAAAAAAATGGTTTAGTGGAAGTTAAGATTTCACAGAGTACACGGAAAGAGTTTTGCTGAAGTAGCCAGATACAGATCTGAAAATAATTATGTTGAACCATTAAAATAATTATGTACGATACTCAAGCATGCTACACAAAATTTTGGCATTTTAGCAACTAGCTGGTATGTCCAGTATAATTATCTAGATCAGAGATGGTCAAACGGTCGATTGCGATCAACCGGTCACGATCACACACGCTTATTTCATATAAACCTAGATTGCTGCGACAAGGAACAGTAGATCGCGATGGGGTGAGGAAGCTGAAAGTAGATCTTGGTGCTTCTAAGTTTGGCCACCTCTGATCTAGATGATCCAACATAATTATTTTTCAGATCTGTATCTGGCTAAATTTTTGGATACTTCAGCAAAAAACCGTTTTTTCCGTGTATCTATAATCTCATTACAAGATAAAAAATTATTATTAACGATCTGTTATTCTAAATAACCAATTGTAAAATAATTTTATATCTCGATTATAATCATTTTGAAGAACAATGCGATATTGAATCAGCAACTTTAGTTGATTCAGAATTTTTCATTTATTTTCCGACCATTTATTTTTCGATCATTTGCGCAAGTAACACGAAGAGGATTAAATGGAGACGGGACCGCCCCGTCGCTTATTATGCGGGATAACACCCACACTAAAGCGAGTCAAATTCGTCGACGACATCCGATCGCTCGATAATACTCGCCTGTCAACGTCCGTCATTTTTTGCACGCTTTGTGATTAGAATGGATCGGACGGAGAAGGTTGCGGGAGGTTCGGTGTGGGATTTACGTGTTCGACCTTCTGAATCCACGACCTCCAACCTTCCGCATATCCGACTCTCCGTTCCCTCTTCCCCTCCTTTCCTCCCCCCCCCTCTCTCTCTGTCGCATCTCCCACGCCCGATTTTCCCGGGCGCTTCCCTCGATTATTTCCCAGGAGTTTCCGGAGCTGGTGTCGGCGACGAGGTCGACGAGGGGTAGGTAGAGCTTAATTGGAGGAGCCAGCTCGCAGGACGAGGACATTGAATCAGCAACAGTTGGCTGGCAGCTAATTCGAGGTAATACGAGCTGCTCGACCGAAAAGACCGGCCTCTCGAAATCCCCTCTAGTTCCTTTTTTTTATTTTGTTTGTCGAGTGAACAAATTCGTACAATGCTGCGGAAAAAAATGCTAGATAAGTGGCAACAAGTATCAAGGCCAAGGGACAAATCGGAGAGATCAAAAGTGGTTTACCACTATCCCTTGTGTTTAAACCGGGAAAAGAGGATATTAACTATTATTGTTAAATATATTAGCTCTGCAATAATGACTTCACGATCTCAGTTCGACGCCACCTTTTTAATTGCGAAAAGACTACACAAACCTTTCAGTGTAAATAAAATTAGTTATGAATGCAATAAAAATTAAAATTTTGTTAATTTATTGCCCACTTGAAATTAATTGATTATAATCTTGCTATTCCGAAAGTTTATTTCGTAAAGAGCTCCTCATCTTCAATCATTTGTAAGTTAAAAAGTCTGAATATAATTGCTTTGATATTTCAGTTACAAAAAAGTCGAGATCAAACCGATCAAAAAATTCGTAATTAAAATATATATAATCGATATTTTTATAGAAAATACTTATGCCTGCCGACAACTTATTTATTGCCTTTTCTATAGTTCCAAAAGATGATGCTGTAAATGAAAACTAGCGAATTGATTTTTACTCTTTTCTGGAAACTACGTTCGGAAAAGACGGCAACGATGTTGTTTTGTCGTCTCCATGCCGAGAGACGGAGATAAAGTAGAGAAATACATTTTCCGCCTTCAGAAAGTTCTTCCATGATCAATGCCTTTCTTTCCCGCGCGATTACAATAGGCTGCCTTCACTCGAAAAACGGAAGAAAATTCGCTGGTATAACGGTTTAAGAATAGACAGACGGATGAAACCCAGACAGATCGACGCAGGTCAGAATTTGTAAAATACAAAGCGATTTCATTTCGTGCATAGATACGGAATGCCGAGAATCTATTTTTTCTATTAACCGAGAAAAAGAGAATAGAGAATATACGAAAAACTCTAAAGAGAGTCTTTAAAAAGATCATACATAAAGAAATCTATATACAGGGTGTCCCATTTTAATCAACGCACTTGAATTTCTCCGAAACTATGCGAGATATCGAAATCCTTTTTTACGAGGTTGCATGGTATCAAGGGGGATATTTTTCTTTAAAAAATTTGACCTTGGGTGGAGGCGTCATAGTCCAATAAAGTTCTATTTCATTTTTTTTAATGGCAACATAATTTTTTAAACACTTACGTTTGTAGCCCTTTTCATTAAGAGTTCAACGCGCTACGACCCAAGGTCGCCAAAGGTCAAATGACCAAATGCGAGCTTACAATTATCTTCGTTCAAGTTCGAACTACCGTCTGTGGCTACGAATGCAGAAGGCAAATACGATTTCCAAATGATTGCGACACATTCGATAGCGTTACCGGCGAGATGTTTTGACAGACCGTTGTAATTCGCTATTTAACTCATCAGGATCATTCGATTTTTAGCGATATACGATATCCTTGAGGTAGCCCCGGTGAGGTAGAACCGGTTCCAACCATAATAATTAACTATAATAATATAGTTAAATTATGGTATTTGTAACTATTTTTTGTTATTATTACTAACATTATGCAGTAATAACTATAAAAATGGTGCACCTAACCATAATTATTTAACTTTTAATTATAGTCACAAATATCATAAATTTTTCTTTCAGTGTAACGGCGTTAGATCTGGAGATCTAGCTGGCCAAATAATAAGACCACCTCTTCCAATCCAGCGTTTTGAAAACATTTGCTTCAGGGTATTCCGAAATCTGCGATCATAATGTGCATAATGCACCCCATCCTGCTGAAACAACAGTTTTTGCCGAGTTATAAGATCGACGTTCTCTAAAAGTTCCGGCAGTTTTTGTTCTACAAACTCGTTGTAAACCACGCCTGTAAGAGTACCATTGAAAAAATGAGGACCGATGATTCACTCATTCACAATACCGCACCAAACATTCACTGACCATGATCTCTGGTGTGGTACAGTATCGTACCAATTAGGATTTTCTACTGCCCAATAATGTGAATTATGTCGATTCACATGGCCTACATTAGTAAAAGTTGCCTCGTCGGAAAACAACACGTATGAGAAAAAGTTGCCATCCCTCCGCATCTTGCGTTGAGTCCAGTTCAGGGTTGCAAGTAATTAATTACTTTTTAAATTAATTTGTACACTTAAATGACGATTGATATGAGCGAATTTAATTGAAGACTATTCGATTAATGATTGACATAAACAAAATTAATCGAGT
>NJRP01000100.1:450224-478381 GCA_003063835.1 Aphaenogaster floridana | reverse complement strand
CCTCAAAATCACATAAAAAAATATAATTTCATGTTACGATTTTAAGCACAAAATCAGAGAAATACTTAATAATTCTTTTCATATATTTTTCATATATATTTTTTAATGGAAATGTTGAATCCGACATTGTGAAATTTGAAAATTTTTATTAATGAATTATTGTAGGCTCCACAGTAACAACGGCTAAAACTACGAGCTCAGTAATTTCGGATGATCCTAGTCGTGTACGGCTCCTATGAACTCAATCTTGTTGAAGTCTTACTATACAATTCCGAATTATACCGTGTCATTTGGATGGCGCCTATTAGGGTATCGGTCGCGATACAAGTGCGCGGCAGCCCTGAAATTTCCGTGACATTCACCTAAAATTAGCGCCATATCCACTATTTCACACATGTGGTGTGTAATCTGCCATTATAAGGATCAGAATAAATGAAGAGAAACGCCGATAAACGAAGCCAGAATCGAGTCCAGGAAACACAGAAAAGAAAGCCAGAGTCGAGTCCAGAAAACACAGGAAAGTGTACAATAATATCGTAAGCTCGCATTTAGTCATTTGACCTTCGGCGACCTTGGATCGTAGCGCGTTGAACTCGTAGAAGGGCTACAAACGTAGGTGTTTAAAAAATTATATTAAATATAAAAGGACTCTCAAAATTAAAATATAGGTATAAAAATTAGGCAAATGAGAGTAGCGCGCGGAACTAGGTGCGCAAAGAATTCAACAAATGTAGTTACATTCTTTAAATTAAAAATATATTGTTAATTCGTACGTTTCGGCTTCATTTAGAGCCATCTTCAGCAATACAGAAATTCGGGACGACGTATCTTACGCTCGCTTGTCTTGTGGACCTGCGAGCGTAAGATACGTCGTCCCGAATTTCTGTATTGCTGAAGATGGCTCTAAATGAAGCCGAAACGTACGAATTAACAATATATTTTTAATTTAAAGAATGTAACTACATTTGTTAAATTCTTTGCGCACCTAGTTCCGCGCCGCTACTCTCATTTGCCTAATTTTTATACCTATATTAAAAAATTATGTTGCTATTTAAAAAAATAAAGTAGAACTTCATTGGACTATGACGCCTCCACTCAAGGTCAAATTTTTTAAATAAAAATATGTCCCGCTTGATACCATACAACCTCGTAAAAAAAGATTTCGATATCTCGTAGTTTTGGAGAAATTCAAGTGCGTTGATTAAAATGGGACATCCTGTATATATGTATATCGAATAATTAAAATTTGTAAAAGGCTAATGTAAATATTAAAGACTGATGTAAACTACGATATTACAAAATGCATAACGACAGAAAATACTACAAACCATTTTATGAAACAGACATAAAATCAAATTATTTTTAAATATTTAATGAGATATTTAATAAAATATTAACCCTTTGCTTGCAAACAACACATTATTGCGTAAAAGGCTGACAAATATGTGTACGCATGTGTATGTAATAAAAAAATACGCTATATAAAAATCTATTTAAAAAAGAAAAATGTATTAAAATCGACATTATCCTAATAAAATTCATTCGCAAAAATAAAATATTTATTAAACAATATAATTACAAGACCGCGAAGTGTAACAATCAATTAAAATCGAGAACGGCCAAATACGGTCATAGCAGATCTTAGTGCTCATTAATATTTTATGTGTGATTTTTCGAGTTCTTTTAAACTACGCATCGTTACTTTTGGACTTAAAACGCAGTTCTTGAAACCAGAAAAGTAATATCACAATGATAATGATGCTTACAAGCATCTGTAAGATCCCCCCTAAAAATATGTATTATTTAAAAGGCTAAATTTAAGGTTAAAATATTATAATATGTGCTCTTAATATTTCTTTTTATTTTAATTATTGTTCTGTACGTGAATCTTTTGTACATTATATAATATATATAAAATAATATATAGTGAATATATAGTGAATTATATACGATATATAAACTTGTGTGCGCAAATTTCCACTCCCTTAATCCCAGAAAATCAGTTTAGAAAGTAAGAGCTGCTACTACAGGTTTTATAAAAAAGATATTTCTTTTTTTTTACAATTAGACAAAATTGTATCGAAATAGAAAAAGAAAGTAATAAACATTAAATATATAACAAAATAAACATGTATAATATGTTATAATTACATCATTGTACACACACTTGTATTTGTTAGCCTGGTTTCCACAAAGTTTCGTTTCAAGTTGTTTTTGAAGTTCAAACACTCAACACCCATTCCAACTCTAGATAACAAAAACAACTTTAAATCATGCTTCTTGATTCCACAAGAAAAATCGATTTTTCGCCCATTTAGCGTATTCTTCAAAACAAATAAACTCTCACCAAACGAACTTATATCAAATATAAATGAGAATAGCCAAATGACGGTCAACCGCGGATCTTGGTGCGTAATAATAATTTTTTTGTGAATTCCGTGTTCATGCGAACTGCGGTTGACCGTCATTTGGCTATTCTCATTTATATTTGACAATTTCGTCGGTCCTAATTAGAATTTATATCACTCCTATTCTTTATTTGAATATTTTTCATTTTGTTAATCTCGCGACCTTCGTATATTTCGTTTGGTCTATTTAATCACAAAATACTTTTTCTCGCCAGACCGGATGAATTATTTTTCCAGGAAACGCGCATCAGTTGGCCCTGTCTGCACGCGGACAAATTCGCCACGTGATTCGATATACGAGCTCGTAATCCAGCCAACGCACGCATTCGCGTAGATCGATACGCAAACTTTCGCCCACCCACTCCCGCCGTACCACCGTACTCGTAAAGGACTCCTCCGCTCGATTCCACGGGATCGCACTTTCTGCCCTCGAGCTCTTTCTCTATACCCTCTCCCGTACACACGCTTCCGTGCACCCACGCATCTACCTACACAGGTGCGACTAAACCAGCCCTCATCTTGATCCTCGCACGTATCGGACACTTTGCTCGAGTTTCCTTCCTGCTCATCCTCGTGGTATTTTCCTTAGTAAATACAATACAAGCCGGTATCGAGTCTCCTCTCGTGGTTTCCTATTCAACGTAATAACGAACGAGAGAAAGGCAAACATTCGCGACGCGACGGCGTACGAGGAAACGCACGTGACATTTACGATGAGATGAAGGGTCGTTGCAGGAAATAATTAATCTTCAATTATTATGGCTACTAATTTAAGATAAAACAAAGTGTAAAATGGATTAAAATTTCCGCACGGAAAAAACGATAAGGTTGCCACAACCACAATAATAGTAATATTTGATACAGCCACGTCTTGTGGTTGTCACATTCACATTGATGTGAAGGCAACTATATGCATTTGGTACAGCAAACATAGTGAATGTTGAGACAAACATATATAGATGCACTACACAAAACAATGTGAATGTGACAACCACAGGACGTGACTGAACCAAATATTACTATTGTACAACCTTATCGTTCTTTCGGTGCAAGATGCATTGTCGAAAATATTATTTATTATAATACTAAAGCATGCAAAATTCCGAAAAATTATAATCCAAAATTAAGATTAAATTTATGCCTATTACTTACATATGTCACGCAACTTTTACCTCATAATATAAAATAACGATATCGACAAGGCGTGTCAAACGATAATCCTCGACTCTTTGTTGATTATTATTGAGAGAGATTAAATGTCAAATTTAATTGAGTGTTCCAGATGGTCCTAATTACCACTCGACCTCTCATATTATTAATATTAACATTCATTCGGAATGCGTCAGGCAGCCTGGACGCAGACGTGATCGATTATTTAAATGCTACGAAACGAATGCACCGAGGGATCCAATTATGTAAATGATCGATAGCAGACATTTTTGGATCGGTATTGCAAGCGGTATTACCAAGTGGAAATTTGCCGGCATGAACAGGACAAGGAATTCGACACACACACGAACCGGTTAGATAATATTATTATCGGATCGAGCATCATCGCAAGCACCAACGTCATGATACATCGAAACGAATAGGCTGGCAAAACATTTTCCAGATCTTCTCGCAGAGTTATATAACGTCGCGATACGAGCCGAGATTGTGCCATTTCTACCGAGACAGCTCGACATTTTTCGTTCATATCTCGCCTGTCGTATTGGCGATTGAGCCGAAAGAAAGAGAAACAGAGAAAGGGAGAAGTCAGGACGGCCGTAAATTCACGATCTAAGTCTGTTACGTGCACCGACAAATTGACATTCTTGCAAAAACTATCAAACTTATCGAACACGCCAATATATATACATATATATATATAATAATCGAAATGAATTCGACTATAATATCTAAGTAATCTCGAATAGACTTATATCACTTTGACACTTTTAACATATTCTAGAAATATCATCAATGATCACAAGCAGATTTACAAAAAAAGATTATTAAAATACGAAATAGTACTGTTTCTTTCCAATAATTCAGCAAAATTAATTCGCTTTTCTACAATTAATCCTAACTTCCTCAGTTCAATATCCCACATGTTAAATTTTATATTTAACATGAATCGCTGAATAAAACTATGATATGGATCACTTTATTTTTGGCAAAAATAAAATTTTATATAATGTCATCCATATAAGCACGAGGATACTTATAATACCTAATAATACTTATGATACCTATAAAAAATCTTACTTTTCCAACTATTGCAATCAAGCCCTTATCCCCAAAATCAGTAAATTAAGTTTGTGCGTGATACTGATAACAACTGAGACTATTACTCTTTCATGAGAGAACAGAAAAAAATCCGTGGAAAATATACACGTTTCTCCTAGTTGGAAGCGCCATGATTCGCCAGCAGCTCGGGATCAATGTTTGACATCTCCCTCTCGGATGATTCCACGATGTCGTTTAGGCTTTTCTTAACGCGAACGTACCTCCTGTAAGGCTGCGATAACCGCCAAAAAGACGACTCTATCGCGAACAAACACCCTCGCCAGTCCGGAGAAATCTTTTTCGGGAGAGAGACGATCGGGAGAGATGTGCGACTACGATGGCGCTAAGTAATCCCATGAGTCCCTCTGTCTGATTATATTTCCTTCCATCAGCTCGGAATTGCAGCCGCGCGAGATTGCGATAGCTATACCGTACTCTTTCTTCATCTCCCAAAACCCAAGGCGTTCGGTACCTATTTAAGAATCCTCGGCTAACTAATCAATTTCATTCCTCCGTGTTGTTGCGATTCTATTATCCCTTCCCCCTCCATTCCTTCCTCCATAACGACGTTAAAATTGCTTTTATTAAATAAAGTCTATATTCAATCGTCGATCATAATAACTTTATGCACCAAGCAATATCAATTTACTGACGCAATTGTATATAAGACATTATCGCGGGCATTACGTTTCGCAGGTAGAACAGAAATTTAGACGTTATTAAATTGAATGAGACAGCTCATAATTTGTAAACGTCATTTTAGTCACAACGCCGTAGTTGGATGGATCTTACAAATTACGAACTCGCCTCATCCTCACACCAAACTTTTCAATCACATCGAGCGTAATTGATCAGCCACAGTGGAAATTGGATCGCGCGCGTCAGAGGGATTAAATGTCACGGTCGGTATTTTTCGCGGGCGAAATATATTTTTCGGTATACGAGAGGGACACATGTCGGTATTTTTAGCTCCCTCGTATCATCACTAACCGTCCTCCCACGTCTTCGAATTGCGTAGGACCACGGAACACACATTGATAACGGCGTTTCCAACTACCCTGACGATGACGTGAGCAACGCCAACAGCCTTCGCATGTGCCACGCAACATTGCGAGCTTGCCGAACTTGCGCACGTTGCACCAACGAGGAAGACGACCTAATTGTTCGTGAAAGTAAACTTCACTCACGCGAATTAGCTAGATGACGAGTGACACACGCCGCTCGTCGCTCGTTACAACCTTGGCTGAATTTCACGACCGTGTAACGAACACGACGCTTATTGTCGTAGCAAATGCGCAAATGTGCAAGTGTACATAACCGCACGGGAGGCGTCTCTCATTTACATAGCAAATTACACACGTGGACCAATAAACTTGGCAATGAAAAGTCTAGAAATCGACATCAATTTTATAAAACTGTGACGTCGCGCTCGAGATGCAAAACGAAAAAGACATCTCAAGAGCGAAAAACGAAGTGCAAGATGTTGCTTCGTGATTCATCGCGTCGATTAATGACGCTTAATTAAACCGCTTAATCTTCCGCAATTTTTTTTTGCAACGGCAATTTTCATGGTAGAGCCAAGCATCCGCAACTGTTGCTCTCGATTTCTCTTTTATCATTTTCTTTAATATGTCAAGGTATTTACTGAACGGAAATCATCTTCGTTCTTTTTCCTCGTTTCCACGAGAGCGACTGAAATGATAGGAGCATGATAGCAACTGTAAATCTCGTGGGTAATTCCACCTCAATTCTGTCGTCGGTCGAGAGATGATCGGTTCCGGCCGGTGTAGCAGATGCCAATGGCGAAAGTCAATTTCTTGTCGGAAATGCCGATAAAAAAGAACTCGATCAGGCAACCCTTTGGTCAACCATCTCTAACCGCTAATCAGACACCATAGGCGAAAATCGATTCATCACCGTCGAATATCATAGAGAGAAAGAGATCATCTCGCGTTTGCAACAGGGATAACTCAAAAAGAGAAATATATCTCTCTATTTTTCGCGAATCGGATATATTTTAGTGCCCTACGGCCATATAAATGGCCACCTATCATGGAACCAACAAAATGTTTTTACTGAGGAACGCAGTCTCGCGTTATATGGCGCTCGTTCGATTTTGGATTTTGGATGTATCGATTTGCTCGTTACCGTGACAGCCGCTGACGAATCTGTCTCGCGGTTTACGCGGTTTTCTCCTGCGACTTTTATCATACGGATTTTCAAGCCGCAGTCTCGAAACACCGCCCGTTATAGATTGCATTCGTCAAACAATTTTATATAAACTGTCTCAAACATCTGAAATACTTTTCTGCAATAATTTCTATTTTGTTTAAACAATTTTTTTTTAAATGTTCAAAAATGAAAAATGTGGAAATGAACCAAAATATAGTATTCGGATTATCAGCGATTGTAAAAAGAAGGCTTCCAATAAATTAAGCTTTAGCGAAGCAAATAGATGACAAAAGTTTATGCTTGACTTAACTTCAAGCAAAACAAACAGAATATTTATTTATAATTTAAATGCTAAGTTTAATCTCTCAAGAATTAAAAGAAATAACGCATAATTAAAACTTCGGAAAGAAAAAAAATCAGCAAATTTATCGTAAATTATAATCTCTAAAAGAAAGTTATTTTAATTGTCACCTCCTATTACCATTCTCATATTGCAGCGCACAATACAACGATGAAAATTATTTACATGAGATTAAAACACGACGAAGGGGAACCGATCCGTAGCAATGCCGTAACTTTCCTGAATAGTAAAAGGGTTAAAGATTAATTACGTTGTAGCACTCTACTTGTCCGCACAGCGTTCCGTTTTGTCGGTGTATAAAAGCCTAATTACGGGATCTCTCAAAGATTTCTATCAAAGAAGGAATTCCAGGAGAGAGAGAGAGAGAGAGAGGGGAAGAATTTTCCGTTCGTCTCCGTCACGAGCGACATTTACTGGAAAATGAAATTTTCGCGTCGCGCAAACGATGTCGGCGCGATGCACCTGTGTGCATACGCATATAGGTATACGATGTAAAAGCGATAAAAAATTACAACGTTGCTCCGTGTCACGTGCCTGTATGTACGCGCGTATAAAACAGGTTTTTGCCAATGCTTCGCTCCGTACTTCAGTCCTGATAAACTTAATTTTCCATGCGCGAGAAGAAGCTCACGCGCCGTCGTCGGGAAATAATAATAAATTTGCTTCGGTATATGCATGCCTGCAAAAAGCTAAGGAGAACTTCTGTTCTCTAAAACAAAGAAAAAATATCTGTCATATCTGCGAGAAATACATTCTATAACATAAGAGTGTTTTCTAAAGATTGAATTTAATTAATTAGACTTTCACAATTACGTGCTGTGTAACAGTATTTCTTTATACATCTAAGAAAAGAGCATGAAACTCCTTTTCAATTTCACAAATTGCGCTGCTATGCATTTGTCCTAGTTTTCTTTTTTCCTTCTGAGTTTTCTTGAATTTGAGAGCATGTGCAACAGAAAATAAATTTTTACATTCTAATTTATAGCGAAACAGTACACTCATGGTGAATTTCGACTCTACCTTCTCAATATGCATGTCAGATGCAATCATCGATTGCAATCCGTCGCGTAATAAAACGTAAACGGAAAATTTACATTCCAGAACAGATGCAGACGTGACACTTTCAGAGTTGCGTTGCGTGTGTGTAATATCGTGAAAATAAAACAAAGACATATATATCGCAAAATAAAAAGGAGAAGAGAAATATATATACCACAGTTTTCCCAATAGTATCTTATACGTGCCTTGAGTCGGTTTAAAATATTCTACAAATTTAGTTATGCCTGCCAAAAAAGAAAAAAATAATATATATTAAACATCTTAAAATAACTTAAGACGAGAGAATCCCCTTTTTATACATAATGTAACAAACTGTGAAAATTAATCTCATTTATATTAAAATATCATATTATAATCAAAATATATCTCTCAAATCCTAAACATAAAAAATGTAACTCTATTAAATTGAAATTATTAAATATACAAATTAATAAATATTTGTATATTTATTAATTATAACTACTAATTGTAGTTATAAATAAAACTAATTCTGGATCACTCTTACAATTAGAATAAAAATTTATATTTTCACCCAAAAATAACAAACAAATAATAAAATATTATAATTAATCATAAAGAATACTTTATGGATGATTTTATTCTAAATCATTACTAAATTATTATTGTTTTATATTTTTTAATTTTAATTAAATAAAATAACGTAAACGATCCACAATTAGACCCTGTGTACTATTTGTAAATCAGTGCTTCATCCTTTTTGGGGACGCGTTATATCTTGTAATAACAAAAATAATTTGCGTTTGCATATCGAAATGTAAATTACAATTAATGATTTATATTTATTTCTAGGGAGTTTAATTATAGATGCAATTTCAGCATATAATAATATATTCAAGTCTATAACAAAAATCAATAAAAATAAAAATTATATATTTAATAATAGTCATAATAGTCATCTTCTGTTATATAATTTCTTTTCATCTAAATAAAAATTTAATAAACTTTTTTATCAAAAATTTTGCTATTTTTAATTAAAATTTCATTCTTTATATGCATATTAAATTGTATTTACTCTAACAGTGTTTACCGAGGGGTAAACCGCTGAGGGCATTGCAGTGTACAGATTTGAGGCATTAGTGGGCATTACTAGGGCACATTAGTGGGCATTACATAAAAAATTCACTAGTAATGCCCAAAAATTGTGTACTTTTAGTGTACTTTTGTGTACTTTGTGTACTTAGTAATGCGCTATTTTGGGCATTACTAGGCATTGGTGTACACAATTTTGGTCAGCGGTTTATCCCTCGGTGTTTACATATTACGTGACTAAAATACTGTCATAATATGATTATTAAACAAATACCCGCGAACATATTATTATTATTATTATTATATTTAATCTTAACTGAATATAATGTTGATGTTTTCCATGAAATCTAATACTATTGTGGGGGCCGTGTATGCCCCTATAAAGCGGCAGCCCGGCACCACATTTGTTGCTGCGAGCGCGCTTTCTCGCGATAGTACTTGGTCGCACGGATAACAACATAGAAACAAATTCGGCAAGAACATCTAATGGCCAGACGTCGGGGCCAGACGTTGGCACACATAGTGGAGTCACCATCCTACTCAACACAACCAACCGTGGATGGTATTTTTGGGAAAGACATTCATACTCCACTTTCCACCTTCCACTTTCCATCTCCATCAAATATACCATACAATACCCCTAAACTATTTACTACATCTTGTGAAAGCCTTAGAACAGAAGTGGCCAAACTTAGAAACACCAAGATTTACTTTCAACCTCCTCACCCCATCGCGATCTATTGTCCCCTGTCGCAGCGATCTAGGTTTATATGTGAAATAAGCGTGTTTATTTTATTTTATGTGTTTGTTTTGCGATTATAAAACAGCAACAATTAAATTAATTATGGTTACATTGCAATTACAATTGTTATATTGTGAATTTCACGCTATCACACGATCGACACACGATCGACTGCCCGAGTGTCCGCGATCGACCATTTGGCCATCTCTTAAGCCCGTATTACACTACAGGTTGCGGCTAGATTGCGGTTGGGATTTGACCAATCAGAAGAAAGAATACCAATCTCAAGCTTAGTGTACTTTGTTCTTATTGGTCAAATCCCAACCGCAGCCGAGCCGCAACCTGTAGTGTAATACGGGCTTTACAAGGGAAGGTCCCCAGGTGTTCCGCCGTGTTCCGCAGAAACGCCCCTGCTGGAATCGTATTGTCCAATATTTTTTTATGTAGTATTTGCATGAAAATCCATTTTTATGAGTATATATTTAACTTTTAGTTCATCAAAAATAATTTTTTATAGTCTATTTCAATAAAAAAGTAGTTTTTTCTCAATAAAAAAATATTCATTATACTGCCATTTTTTTTAACGCAAAGATAGAAGCTGTAACTTGCAGAATATGTTATTGGCATCTCACCTATAACATTTCTGTATAGATTTTGAATCGGAAACAGCGGAACACCTGGGGACCTTCCCTTGTTAGAGCAATCCTTATATTCACCTGGTGTTCACTTTAAGTGAATTTTTAAAGAAACATGTCTTAAACATCTCACATTTTATTTTCCAATAATATCAATAAAAGCAGTGTTATTGCTGGTAAACAAGAAACAATTGATAATTGATAAAGCTATTATAAAGTAAATCCTAAAAAATCTTGTAATATGAGCCATTTAACGAAAAATCGGAAAACTGATATTTTTAACGTGGTATGGATGTTGGCCTAACGAAAAATATAATAATAATTTAATTATAATAAATGGTCCGGAACTAGCCTGATCCACATCTGGTTTCCTTACCCTACATACTAATTGTATATTGTGCAATTAATAAACATGTTCTAAATAAAAAGTGAAAAATAATAAAAGTAAGAATTCCCGACAATTAAAACTTAAAAATAGAAAGAAACATATGGGCACTGGGAGATGACGCAGTTAACATTGCGTAATTAAATACCAAGATCTTAAGTATATTTAAAATTTTAATTATATAAAAATATA
Organism: Aphaenogaster floridana; assembly: GCA_003063835.1. Classification (NCBI taxonomy): domain Eukaryota; kingdom Metazoa; phylum Arthropoda; class Insecta; order Hymenoptera; family Formicidae; genus Aphaenogaster; species Aphaenogaster floridana. Next base: position 467,109 of record NJRP01000100.1, on the reverse strand, counting down.
ACATCAAAATAACTTTTCGTACGTTTCGGCTCCAATTTGAGCCATCTTCAGCAAAAAACGCCTCCAACTTCCTCTTAATAATGTGTAATCGTGTGAACCATGCTGCGGTCCCCAGTACAAGAAAAATGTTGGTGAAATCTCATATTCCACGTTGTCCAACACAGCTGGATGGGAACTCATGACCCAGGCTCGCAGCAAAGCGCACACACACCGCAAAACATCAAGGAGCCGAAACGTACGAAAGGTTATTTTGATGTTATTTTTATATAATTAAAATTTTAAATACTTAAGATCTTGGTATTTAATTACGCAATGTTAACTGCGTCAACTCCCAGTGCCCATATGTTTCTATTTTCAAATGTTCTAAATAATTTCTCGTCGCAAACGCGAAATAAATCATCGTTTCACCATAATTTCAGGAGAAAAGCTCACATCAAGTAGATTTAATGCTTTTTCCAAATGGAAAAATTCCCGTAAATTCATGTACCTGTCGGAACAACGTACAATCTCGTGCACAAGATTGGACGAAATCTTCCAGAACATCGTGTCAGAATCAACCCGGTAGCGTCGAGCATGAATTATTCGCCGTCTGAGCTTGGCACGGCGATTTGTCGCATACGTTACTGTCGCGCCTGCATCTGCCACGTTGACAGACAGCAAGGGTTAACAGTGTTTATTTGCGTAAATGTTCGCCACAAGATGATAGCCATTCCATTCGAACGCGCATATATCAATGTTAAAATCTATTTCTAACTAAACATATCCAATCTCTATGTCAACGTTAATGAATTTTGACACCTGTTCGTTCTGCTTCATTCCCTTGGGATGTATTTGAATACGATAATAGGTATACATATTTGACGTATCGTATCAGAAATCAAAACACTGACATATTATACATCAATTTTGATGTATTATGCTTCATGTGCTATGTAACCGATCGCAATAGAGCTAACGCTGTAATACGTTTGCTGAATATTTGTTTTCAATGTTTGTTTCGTAATGAATATACATTTATAACTACTGATTCTACGGCTAAAAAAAAATCAATCATGATGATATTCCCGTAGAAATATTTTAGTCAGATATTCAAGATCAATATTTTAGTTTTATCGGAGTGGGTGCGAATGTAGGCGCGAACGGATCATATATTTCGTTCTTTTCGGCAGTTCAATTTTTCAATAGTGGAAAATGAGAAACAAGTACTGCAACTGCAAAAGGCTTGTAAAAAGATATATAACGGTTTCTAGGCCCTGCTATCCATCAACGTCAACCTGTTGCAAGTTACACGTTATCCCTAGCCGACTAAAACCTACTTTACTCGGAGAAAAGTCGATTGGCGGTTTTAATCGGTTTAGTTCAATGTCAAACAGGAAATGAGGATTAAACAAGCGCATCTGGCGATAAACGTGCGGATAAGAACATGGATTCTCTGCTTAAAGAATTTCACAAAATTACTCTTATCGACTCTGAGAAAGTAATCACTAAAACTAAATCTTTCTCTTTTTAAATTATAGGAGTCAGATCGGCAACACAGAATTCTGTAAATATTAAATATAATTTACGTGAAATTACTACTTGACCTCTACGTGCTAATATATTTTTAATATCATGTAATTGATATTTAGACTCGACGAATGCGTGCTCGCGAAAAATGTTTAAAACTGATCAGGCACAACGATGGTTCCATAGGAACATCTCAACTAAAGTCCTCGTGTCGAGAATCGTTCCATTTAAATGGATCTCAGCGCAAAGGTCCGTTTTTTCGCGGCTGCCGATTTAGAAACGCTCTCATCCGTTCTTGCTGATACGCGGCAGCTGGCGGTGTAGATCGGATCGATGAGCGGCGTCGAGTAACTCGAGTGCCGCCTCTCCATCGCACTGACTTTTCAAGCTATTTTTAACGCAGGACTATTCTCGTGATACTATTTAGCAGCGTCGGCAGGTGGTGCGCGTTCACATCGATGCTGTAACAGTACGAAGCACACGCAGAGTCGTGTTACGCGCGTTCGAGATTTTTTTCCATATTTACATAATCACGATGTGAAAACGAGCGCGCGATCGAGACGATGACATTTTATAATTGCACACCGTAATTGCGAAGAGGATCCATTAATTATGCACCGGAAATTCTGCGAGACGACGATTTAATCTCTCCACTTCGCAAGTATCATACGTGATACCTTCATGATACAATAATATCTTCATACATGTAATAGGAGAGGTGACTTATCTTATGCGACGATTATATCAATTGATTTGCACTTTTCACGCTACTGTCCTTGATACATCATCCTGCATATCGATTGTAATCCGAACTTTATATTACTTGTTTACGTTCTTCAGCAGTGACGATGAATCATTAGCAGGGTATGGAAAGTTACTTTTTAAAAATAACTAGTTACCGTTACTCGTTACCGGTAACTAGTTATTCAAAAAAGTAATTAGTTACCGTTACTAGTTACTGGTTCTCAAAAGTAACTCGTTACCGTTACCGTTACTTAAAAAGTGACGATTCGTTACTTTTTTCGTTACTTTTTTTATGCTAAAACGAGACTAAATAAACAGATTAAATAAAAAATTTACTTTTGTAATATTTTTTGTTAAAATATTAATAAAAGCAATAAAATTTTTTAATTTAAATTCAAAAAACCGTACAAAATTTAAGAAAAATTTTATAATGCTCAAAACGCAATTTTTAAAATTTTGATTTTTATTAAATTTATAAATAAAGCCAAATTTATACTTCTTTTGTACTTTCAACTTTAGGTTTAAAAATTTCAATACGATAATTTTAAACTTAAAATTATTCTTAATATGTACATTGAGAAAAAAATTTGTTAAAAAAACAAAATATTTAGTCCGATGTTTTGGTTCAACTAAAACATTAGTTGGTTTAACTGAACATTAGTTGAATTAAAAAGGGTACAGTTCATGTCAAAATTCATTCATGTCAAAATTTTCCATCAAAATTTTTTAATCAAGAATTTGTTAATTTAACTAATGTTCAGTTAAACCAACTAATGTTTTACGTTGAACGTATCGGACTAAATATTTTGTTTTTTCAACAAATTTTTTTTCTCAGTGTATGAAATTACAAAGATGATCTGGATCTAGGATATAAGATTATCTGAATAATCTCGATCTGGATATAGGATTATCTGAATAACATGAAACTATAAGAATTATGTAGGATTACCAAAGTAACAATAAAAGTAACTGTTAAATTCGTTACCGTTACAGTAAAAAAGTTTACAAAAAAAATAACGCCGTTACCAGTCCGTTAAAGGTCCAAGAAAAGATAACTAGAACGGTAACGGCGTTACAAGACTTCTACTCACGCTACAATCTGCAGGGTCCGATTTGCAGGGACCCTGCAGTTCGGGCGGTGTGTAGGCTTGTCGGAACCACTGATTCCGATATCGGGCGGTTGGTCGGGACGACCGCACGATCTCCCGACTCTCCACTCCAACACTCTACAAGTTTGATTGTGTTTTCTCGTGTGTAGGACGATCGGGCCGATTTGGCCCATTTTTCTTGGCATTTGCCTTGCGACTGTGACGTGCTAAGTGCCAAAAAATTGTATGTTGGTGAATAAAAGAATAATTATCTAATTTGAAAATGTTGGAAAAGGAGAAAGAAGTTTGGAAGAAGATATTAGAATTATATAGAGATATGCCGTGTATATGGGATATTTCCAATAGTAATTACCTTAATAGAGACATACGAAATCAAGCATTGGAAATTTTATGTGAAAAATAAAAATTACTCGATGAGAACACAAACCTCGCTATTTTAAAAAAAAAATTGAAGAACATGCGAACAGCATACAAAAGGGAATTGCAACAGCAAAGTTAATGCAATTCCAATTTTTTGAGATTTGGAAAGTGAAGGAGCCATACTTAAAACACGTCTTTGTACAGCAGTCGAGCCAGTCAACTAAAATAGATTGGATTGTGTGGAGAGCAGCGCCGATTTATCCCCTCCTAACCACCCTGCAAATCGGACTCTGCATATTGTAGAGTGAGTAGCCCGCTTACAACCCCCTACATACGACCCAATCTGCAGGGTCCGATCTGCAGGGACCCTGCAAGATCGAGTAGTGTGTATTATAGGCTTGCCGGAACGATTTATTTATGATTATTCCGATATCGGACGGTTGGTCGAGGTGACCACACGATCACTCGACTCCGGACTCCAACACTGTGCAGGTTGGAGCGTGCTTCCTGCAAGTTGAATCGTGTGTAGGACGGCTGGGCCGATTTGGACGATATTTAGCGACATTGGCCTACTGTGATGTGCAACAATTAAGTGCAAAAAATCTATTTTGGGAACGTAATTAGTATATAATTGAAAATGGAAAAGGGGAAAGAAGTTTAGAGAGAAATTTTGGAATTATACAAAGACATGCCGTGCTTGTGGGATATTTCCAATACAAAATTTTCTTTTTCGTTTTTGCATTTCGTTTTGCGATAGCAAAGTCAATGCAATTCCGATTTTTTGTAATTTAGAAATTGAAGGAGCCATACTGAAACGCGTATGTATTTGCACAACAGAGCGAGCCAGTCAACTAACAGGTTGGATCGTATGGAGAGCAGCACCCGATTAACTACTTTGCAGATCGGACCCTGCAGATTAGGTCGTGTGTAGGGGATTTACGCGTTACTTCCCAACCCTGATCATTAGTAACTATTCTACGCAATTGGACAGTGCATAAATAATAGATATAATCGCATAAATATCACTTTCATCTTATCTTCACAATTACAAATACATAACATGCGTTTAACATATAAATGTTAATTTTGAAAACATTAGTAGCACTAAATGCATCACATGTGATACACATGTGTGCGACAGTGCGGTAGGAAGAAAAATCAATATTGCAAACGAGGCGAAATTTACATTGTGAAATTTTCGCTACACTTCCGCTAAAAATAACAACCTCCAGAGATCTCCAGAGGTTAATCAACGGACTGGAGGGCGAAAATACGAGAAAATGGGCTACTAATTAAAGCGGTTGTTCATCGAGGACAATGCGCGATATTGCGCGTTGTACATTTAACGAATATCGTCATTAGCATGCGGAAATACGTAGCGGCGATTCAAACGTGTGAATAATTCCTGCATATTATAGGGAAGTTCCGGCCCATGAGCGAGCGCGGGGAGGAACAACGACGATTGTTTCGCGGCCTCAGGCGCGTAAGTGACGTGGGAACGATCGATTATCGAGCCGTTTGCCGCAACAAATGCGTAACGCCGATCCCGCGGAGTGTCCAGGTGTCGTCGTTATCGTCCGTAATCCGCGCGCGTGCCTCTAACGAAGCATTCGGCGCAGCGACACAGTTTCTAAAACCGTTTAACCCGTTTCCACTGGATCGCCGCGAGCGACAACAATATCGACGTGCACGAGGCCCGATTATCTTCATCTCGTTCACGTATACGTTCCGTAACACTCGTATCCGCGTTATGAACAATGTCGCGTATTTCGGTGGTAATTCTCGCAGCCGTTCAGAATCGAGCGATCCGAAAACGGATATATATTCGGATAATTTATATGTATTAAAGGTAATGCTCGTTTAATCTTCTCAATTTTATTTGTACTTCTTTTTATTTTTATATCACTATGTATATATGACCGAATATGTTTTGTTATTATAGTGCACTTGAAAAGGACCCAAAACTTAGGGTCGAAACGTCGTATGTATCGTTTTTAATTTAAAATATACGGTTGGCCAGTTGTTGTCGATGAAATTTGAATTTATATTGTTCGGATATATATTATTATTAATTTCACTCTTTGTTTGGCTTACCTTAGAAAGAGTTGCGCAACGTTTTCACTTTTAGAAAAAACGTTTTTTTATTTAATCAACAAATTATATTAAGAATCACGATATTAAACATAAATAGGTAAACGGCGAATATGAGTCAAGCGCGGTAATTAATGCGCAATACAATTAATAAAACAAATTTATTCTAACTTCATAAGAACGTTTCGGTTCAACTTGGAGCCATCCTCAGCTTACAGTTATTGAAGAGATAATTTAGTAACTATGGACCCAGAGGAGGACAGATCCTTGTTAGAGGAATGTCATCAAAAACACATGGCTGTAAGGCCATAGAGTAGTGTGAGTGGACATATATTCCACTCCGGGTCGATAGTTGAACTTCGGTCCATAAAACAATAATTTAAATACAAGACATAACAATCATTGTGTAGCCATCGAAGTATAAAACAATCATTAGGTATATAGAAAGATAGAATCGTCAAAGTTATAAAGGAAAATGTAAAATAAATGTATAGAGCGTGTGAAAATGGTAAAATACGTCCGATTCGAATTACCGTCAGTAAACGAATCATTAATTGTATTGCGCATTAATTACCGCGCTTGACTCATATTCGCCGTTTACCTATTTATTTTTATTTAATCTTTATAATAATAAAGCAGTTATCATCTCTTCGTAGTAACTAATACAATTTTATGTTATGTTATATATAATACATATTGAAGACCCGGGGGGAAAAACAAGGAATGTCAGTTTTATTAAACATTGTACATCTTGGATTAAAAACTGTATTAATCAGTGAAAAAAATGAAAATAGAACATTCGGGTATAGGGGAAATAACAAACTTTAAAATTCATTTTATTCAAAAAGTATAAAACTGTCATTCCTTATTTTTCCCCCGGGTCTTCAATTATGTTCATCAATAAATGGAAAAAAATACATAAAAAATGTTATTTTGGAGCAAGCAATCTAAATAATCTAACAATAAACGACAAAAGGAGCGCGAAAATAAAAATAAAGAATAAGGTTTTTTCTTTCTCTTTTTCACGAGAACACGTTTCGAATCACGTCCACCAATTTCAAGATCTCTCATCGTAATTCCGCCCACGAAAGGAACTCCTGCAACCTACGCAAAAGCCATTGTTATAAACAAATTGGCACATTTCGCCGATAATTGTGTATCGTGAAGTCAACGATATCGATAAGTACGCCATCACGAGTTGAATCTCGCAGTTTCGCCAAACAAGATACACGTCTTATACGCATGTTTTTATTTTTTTACCACCGTTTCGCTCAAGCTCCCGATTACCGTGACGGCTACGTTGCAAAAAGCCGCAATAAAAGTAAGTGTCCGAACGCACCTGCACGTTTATACACACATGGACGAACAGAGAAACCTTTTTGACGTATCTAGGGCTTAGCCGCCTCGCCGTCAGAACTTCTCAGGCAGACAGAAGAGCAAAGCTGAAAGAGACCGAGCGACAGATAGCTATGGAAATACATTCGCATCCTGCTCGAACAATAGACCGATACGATATATGGACGTATAGTTGAGGAGGTCAAATAGTAAAGATTATGTATAATGTATCGAATAATTTAAGCCATGGCTAAATTATCGTGGAATTTCGATGTGCAAGGTCGAGGTATTAATGGTAATTAGCAGGTATTGCTCTCTCTCGTACGGTATATTACTTAATCCCTCAGTTGCGGTAGGTTAATCTACTTGCTCGAAATTATCGACAAGCTACATACATAGTACTGCATGTTTATGCGACATTTATCCAGATTTCTAAATAGATTAGCATGAAACAACAGCATAAATTAGCGTAACATAATTGTGTTCTTCTTTATCATTTCTCAATATTAATTTCTTTTAAATTAATGTTAAAACTTCGTGATTTTACGTATCAATATAACAAAATAAATTATTTTATCAATTTATACCGACAAATATAAAATCTTGATTGTTTTTTAAAATATTATATTTTGTAATACCATTATATATGTATATTAATGTAATAACTATCTTAACATCCGGATATTGCAAAATCAGTATGGATTTTGAATTTCTCTATTTATATCCTCAAAATCAAATTCTTCTAATCTTACAATTTAATAAGAATCTCTCTTTCTTTTTCTTCCGGAAGCGCCCGGAAATGTTATTACGGTAACGAATGTTTCGATAAGCCGATGCCTTTTCTAGGAAATAAAGCATAATCGGAAGTACCATTAATGATTAATCCGCGGCGGGCGCCAGCGTTCAATTCATATAAACAAAGGGTTAGGGGTTGCAGCCGTCGCAAACACGCGCGTTCGCGCGCGCGCACTTGCTCATCGTACTGGCGGGGGATGAAGGTGTAAGGGATGACAACCCAACCCTGGCTACTGGCAGCTACAATGGCAACCAGGGCAAGGACGATTACCGCCAGTATCCCTCCTCCCTCTCTCTCTCTCTCTCTCTCTTTCTTTCTATCATGCCTCTTGTGCCTCCCGCCCGCTCTCGCGAGCATCCTGGCCATACCACCCCACCTCTTTTACCTCTTCTCTCCGTCAGCCACCTTTCAAACTTAACCGGTCTCCCGCATTGCATTTCCCGCTATTGAATTTGGCGACGTCGCGCTTGTCGGAATATCGTGGCTCGATTATCCTCGCGCGAAACTGCGAAAGCCGATACGTCGGATGACGATTTCCCGGTCCTTTCTCGCAATGAGCGTGAGAATTATACGGAACACCCTCTAAGAGAAACTATTTCCAATCCAAGTCTTTTCAATCAACAGCTGTTCAAGCTTTCATCAATTCTCCTGATCGAGTTGCACTTTACACTCACGCGAAAGTTTACAAGCTTCGTTAATTTGTTTCTTGAATCGCGCTTAAATTACCGGTCAAAGTTGTCCTTTAATGATATGTATACCGGAAAATATTTGATATATCAAAAATTCGGCAAATCCCAAATTTCTCTACATGCGCATTTCTCTACACAGAGTTCAACGTATTTGAAGTTCGTGAGAGTTCGTTGTATGTCACACCGTGCTCCAATAATAAAACATCGCGCTGGAATATCGGATTTCGACGCGGTGTGCTCGGCGAGAGCTTTTTGGCAAGTAACGCATGCGTTCGGCCGAATGAAATATTCAGCACCGACGTTCGAAGATGAGCGGGATGTATCCTGCCGAGGAACGAGGGCAACCAACCAGCTTGAAAGCGTGCCAGTGTCGAGTAAATCGACCCCAGAAAGACGAATAAGTTCTTGAATTATATACAAAGAATAAATTTGAATTTGGCTCTTAGCAAGCCTCCGATAGAGAAGGAATTCGCGAGGGATTAGCGGTTAACCGGGAACAAAGCGTTGATTCGCCCAACCCAAACATTTTCTTCGGTTCTGACAATCGGTATTCAAGAGGATAATTATCGGCTTGTTATTTATATTAAGCATAATTACTAAATATAACAGCAATTAGATCTCATTGTCAGTATAGTGACGAATTCGATTTTCGATGTGCTATAAATACAAAAAAACCACGCTTTGCAGCGACCATTTCGTCTCTGTTTATTTAATGAATAAATGTAGAAATTATTTTTATTCGACTGTGTATTAACGAAGTTTCCAACGTATTGAAATTGTATCGGTTTGGATCTCATATAAATGATCACGTGGAGCAAACAGATGCGTCAGTGTTAGCACACAATGCGCTAATATTTGATCAAGCCGGTTATCGTTTAATTTAATCCTCAGACTGGCCAGTGCATATGACCGGAAATTTCCGAAAACAGAGATTTTCACGTTGAACACGATCCCGCTTTTTGCCTGTGGAACGTAATCGAGCTCGCTGGTAGCTGCCGCGAGAATATATGCACGTACTTCGCGTAAGAAATAGGATAAGTAATATAAAGTGATAAATTAAACTCACTCTCGTCGGTCTGCGGCGCGGAGAGAATGGCGCTGTGCTTTTTCTTCACATCTTCCACATTCGTCTGGATCCTATCTATCATTTCGCGGATCTCCTCCACCTGTGGAAAAACACACGTCAGAGTCAGCAGTTGGCTTCAACTTTATCAAATTTATTTGTGTTTCGCAAATTCGATGTTGTCACAAACTTTCGCATATTTATTAAACGAGTTCTTTTGAAAGAGTAATATAAATCCAAGTTTGAAAATCTTGGCACAGTTGACACTACGTTAATCTAAATTGACATTTTATTTTGAAATTTATATCTCTCAAAACTGAGCTACTTTGAATAAGGAATAAGATAAGATCTAAATACATATCTCTAAGATTTTTTAATGTTATATAATCCTTAAAAGTAATTTACTATCTGCTCCTAATATCTCTGATTATTGTATATAGAATACACAATTTCAAAACAATTTCAAAAATTAAGAAATTATCATACAGAAGCGTATTATCGAAATTAATATTTCATCAAGTCGACATTCAAATACGTCTTTAATAAAAAAATTAACCCATTAAAAAAATAATGAGAAAATAAGCGCTCGATTGCTGATAAAAATAGCCAATTTAAGTAATCGAGATCGATACATACATTACGTCGGACACTACTCTACTTAAGTAGTATAGCCGTAATTATAGTCAGAACGAGTGGCGCTCGCCGCAAGTGATGCAAACCGCGTTTGGTCAGACGATCGCGTATACTTATCACGGAAAAAATGGTTTTGCTGAAATATCTAAAAATTTGACCAGATACAGATTTAAAAATAATTTTGCTGGACCATCAAAATAATTACGTAGAACGCCCAAAATGGTTGCTAAAATATCAAAACTTCTTGTAGCATTATCATCATGCTTGAGCATCCTACATAGTTATTTTTTATGGTCTAACAAAATTATTTTCAGATCTGTATCTGGCTAAATTTTTAGATACTTCAGCAAAATCGTTCTTTCCGTGTATATACTGCATATATGTCAAGTCCACATATATTTTTTAAAATTTTAAGAAAAGATATAAAAATGCGTAAAAATTCACTAAAAAATTTTAGAATATCTATACTTGAATACTTTTGACTTGAATAAAATATGATTTGCTCTTCCAATCCATGACATGACTCTCACAATCAGTAAAAATATCGACAGAGAGAAGAGTTGCCGAATGCGTATCACTTGAGCTTTTTTATTATATTTCCCATTTGATACGCAAATAAACGTTGGAAATTGTAGCTTGATGTTTCAGGCATCTATTATTACATGTTTAACCTTTCATCAATAACAAATTAATTTGTTAAAAGTCTTTTTGTAACATGCTGCAAAAGGTACGATTTAGGCAACCGGTCGCCTAAATCGTACCTGTATGGGTTTTCTAAATCATACCTCCTTAAAAGTATACGAATTTATGTGAATAAAAACAATTGAAAATTTAAGATTAATAAAAGAAATCATTATCTAATACCTATTTTATTAATAATTTATCCAAAAAAGGATCAAATATTTAATAAATAACAATAATAAAAAATTAAGGACGTCGAAATAAAACTGGCTAGAATTTATTTTTGCAATTGACATTTGTATTCATATAACCACGATTATATAAGTTCCTAAATCCTACCGGTACAATATAGGAAATCTTGTGATGGTACGATTTAGGAAACTTGATAAAAAAAAATTTTTTTAATAAAAATATAGATTTATCTTTATAATAATAGCAAATATGTATATACAAAATGAATGTAAAATATTCTACAATAAACCTTCTTTTATGAAAATATAAAAATTCAGAATAAAATTGCATTATTACATTATTATCAGCTACATAAATTGATCAAAAATTAACATCAGTTGTACCTGATTTTTTAAAGTGTTGTTAGCACGCACAAAATAAGATGTAACCTGCTAATTTTTTGTCTATATTACTCATTTCTCATTTATTTCATATTTTTGTTACTAAATGTTGGTCATATTAAGTAATAATATAAAATATTGATGTGGTACGATTTAGGCGACCGGTACGCATTCTGAAACTCTCTCTACACTAATTTTCATACGCAATTATTTTGACATCGATTAAGTTAAGATACTTATGTAAGCGTGCTACAATAAAGTAGGACGACTTTATATAAAGCATTAATAAAATTTATTTCATTTATCGACACAAAAAAATATAATTGCATTAATATCCTCGCCTAACGAATCATGTGTAAAATATTCGATGTGCGACGTCGCATAAATGGAATACTGTAGAAAATTCGAGAATCGTTTCAACAAAGTTCGTACGCTGCAAATTTCCGAGCTGCGGAGAGCTCTTCACTCTTCGCTTCAAGAGATGTTCTTAGCGAGAGGACTAGGCTGTGATAAATTTCAAAAGCTCTTATTCGCATATTCTTGGCACGATCTAATTAGCGGGAAGAAAAAAAATAGTTGGTAATATCTGGTCAATGAAAGACGAAGAGCCGGTCCTGGGCGATAATGATGCACCTACGCAGCATCGTAAAACCAGACGAAATCTCATCGATTGACTTGCTGGAAAAGGATGCGCCCCTCCCCCCGCTCCTCTTCACTTTCTGTCTTTCTTTCACACTGCTTGATGCGATTCCATCTGACTCATCAGGATTTTCCGTTGCTTCATCGTAAAACAGACCAAACGATGTCGGACCATTATCCAACGTTGTCGTCATCGAGTACGACAACGGCAATCTGGGTTTTCACCAAAGAAATTCGCCGAGGGGAACTCGAATGAGTCAGCCGAGGGGAACTCGAATGGATAACCATCTCGAAGAATAATTCGGTCCGTAAACGTTAACTACCTCGCTTCAGATCCGCTCGACTTTAATCCCTTTAATGACAGGCGTGCACGATGATGAGAAATAGCCGATAGATAGAGCGAAGCGTGACATAATTTTAACGTTTAAATTAATCCTAGGATTAAATTAATCTTAACAGCTACTGTAAATAAAATTAATGTCAACCGCAAAAAGTGTAGGAAGGATTAATAAGATAAATTCAATGAGAATACTGATTTTTCGCGATGAGATTGTAGGTTTGACAAAATGCCATCGTGATATCTTGAGACTGCTCGTGTGCCGTAAAGAGGCTCGCTCGGTTCTTCTCGTCAAAGGATAACGGTAACGGTAATGGTAACGAGATAAGTGATCGATACCGAAGAAAGTGCGAGTTCCCGTCAAGAGCTTCTTCGTCGTGACTGTACTTATTCTCTCGCTGACACACAAAGCGTTATTCCGCGCATAGGGAATGTGTCTCGTTAGTGCCATCCTGCATCACTCGCGGCGCATTCTCGCAACTCGCAAGCGCGCCGTTTTCATCCCGCTCCGTTGCACGCCCGTGGCTCGCCTATATAATTCGGGTACTTCCAGTAGTGCCAGTTACTTCCTCCCCTCGCGACTGCATAGTGCATAGACTGCATCGCGTTTACATACATGGCACACGAACGCGAGCTTCGTAGAATGGATAGCTTAATGGCTGCTACGACGACACATTTCGGCATACCCGAAACCCGCGCGATATATCGCGGCGGCACGTTTACGTATCGATTTCGCGTTAACCCCCTCAGACCAATATTTTTTGCGCCGCCGTTAGAATGGAATTCCTTTGATGTAACTCTCGATCTTACGCCTTCCAGAGAATTTCGAAACAAAAAAAAAAAGATTGGGATACTTTCGCACATTCCAAAATATTGCGTGTATTATTTGTATTACATACTTTTACATTATCGGTAAACAATTAATGCACAGGTATTAATTATTGCAGTACGTAGAATACTATTTCATTGAATAATTATGAAATACGAGTTATATTATAGTATATTTCCTCGAACAACATCAATGCATTGGTATTTATTAATATGCTCTATTTATTGTGTACTCTATGCTAATTATTGTATACTTCATGAAGCATTATTCACTGAACAATTACGTTATATCATAAATTTTAATAATAATCCTATTATTAAGTGAATAAAAAGTGGATTAGTATCAAAAAACAATTATTCATTGATAATACCAAAGATTTAAAGATCTAAGAAATAAACATTGATAAAAAGATCGATGATTGCAAATAGTGCTGGATAAGGGATGCAAAATGAATATAGAATTATTTAGTATGTCAAATACGTACTTGCCATGTTTCGAGATTAGAATTTCGAGTGTATAGTTACGATCGAAACTTACTGCAAGAAAGATATTTATCCTCCGGGTTCCGCCTAGAGATGGAAGATTCCGGAAGTTTATTTCGCGACCCCACGCCTGTGCGTAAGTTTCGGTCGCAGTACGCTCGCGAAGTTCGCGAAAACGAACGAGAATATTAAACGTTCGCAAGGATGACGATAATAAGCTTGCGCGCGATTACACGCGCGAAGGAATTTTGCGTCGACAGAGTTATAACACTTTGTTGTTCAGCGCATTTCGCTCCTCTTACCGCACGAGTTGGTACCCTAATAGTAGAAGCCCTAATCAATTTCACTAATGTCCATTTCTACCAATGTAGATTAACTTTGATCTCGGTTTAACTTACTCTTTATCTTTTTTCTAGTTCTAAGAATTAGAAAAAATTGAAGAGTGAATTAAACCGAGATCAAAATGAATCTATATTGGTACACGGAAAAAAAAGAATGATTGTGCCAACCAGATTCTGGTTGGCTCGCACAGAAATCTGGTTGACACAAACAAATTTCTGTGCAAGCCAACCAGAATCTGGTTGGCATAAACATTCTTTTTTTTCCGTGTAGAAATGGACATAAGAGGCGAAAAAAGAATACAGATCTAACGGGGAAAGTTCAGATTTAGAGTACGAATAATCGCAGAAATGCGTTCCGAAGAAACTTACAACGATCGTTACATCGATCCTAATTGATTCGATTAGGATCTAAATCGAGTTCTGCGTTTGACGTATCTTAACGATATATCAAGTCATAAACATTAACACAAAGATTATTGATAAAAATTATTGAAATCTTATACATCACTTAAGACGGTAAGAGTTATCTGGTATAAAAGGAAATTTATGCCTACGCATGTCACAACGAGAACAGTCCTCGAAAATGCGATTTGTACAAACAGATTATTTTATAAACAAATTTTTATAAGACACTGCTCAACAACAAGTATTGGCTCGAGTTTGTGAAAAAATTGTTGTAAAAAAGACATAATGTAATTAAGAGGAAAGTAATATTCCATGTCACAAGCTTTTGATTGTTATCAAATATTACTTTGAATTTCATGTATTATAGGGGAGAGTTATCGAATGCGTACTACTCAAGCTATTTTTTAATATATTTCCTATTTGATATTGATTTGTACGCAAATAAACGTTGGAAATTGTAGCTTGA
The DNA here is from genome assembly GCA_003063835.1 of Aphaenogaster floridana. Taxonomy (NCBI): domain Eukaryota; kingdom Metazoa; phylum Arthropoda; class Insecta; order Hymenoptera; family Formicidae; genus Aphaenogaster; species Aphaenogaster floridana. Next base: position 452,031 of record NJRP01000100.1, on the reverse strand, counting down.
TGTTTCAGGCATATATTATTACTTGTTTAACCTTTCACCAATAACAAATTAATTTGTTATAAGTCTTTTTGTGTGCAAAAACATGCTGCAAAAAGTACGATTTACCACTAAAACTACCACCGCCGGTCAAATGACCGTTTTTAAACTTTCGATTAAAAATTCTACATTCAATGTTATCGCTTTTCCTCAATTGACTTTACGACTTTTTCTTAATAAACATATAATCAATTTTTCAATATCTCTATCTCTCTTCTTCTTTCGTTTCTTCTGATAAACATATTACCTGCATTCAATTGGAAAAAATAAAACTTTTATTTAAAAACCGGTCATATGACCGGTTCGGTAGAAATAGGTATATACAAATTGTCGGTAGCTTTAGTGTTAAGCAACCGGTCGCCTAAATCGTACCTGTGTGGTTTTTCTAAATCATACCTCCTTGAAAATATTGAATTTATGTGAATGAAAATAATTAAAAATATAAGATTAATAAAAGGAATCATTATCTAATATCTATTTTATTAATAATTTATCAAAAAAATAATCAAATATTTAATAATTAATAAAGAAGGTAGTATTATGGCCCCCATTTACATTTTGTACAATAATTTTGTTAATAATTAATATTTTAAATTGACAACTTAACGATTACATTCGTCAAAGTGTTGTTCAATCAATTCTAAACTCAAAGTTATGAAATATTTATTACTTAGGACGTTATTTATAAAAATGTGACGACACAACATAATAGATTGAAGAGTAACAGGGGTGGTAATGTGTCCCCCCCCCATAAAAATTGATTTTGTTTAAAAAAAAGTGTTTTGTTACAAAATTATATATTTATTCAAAATAAACTTCTAGAAGGAACCACAATAAATATAACCGTGAATTTTTTATGTAGATTTTGACTTACTTATCAGAAGGTAGATATAAATTGTCAGGACAGTTTCTGCAAAACAAATAGGCTTTTAAATTTAATTTGAATTATATTTAAATTATGCTTTTTACATCGAAAAAGAGACCGTATTAGGCTAGCACACTTAGGAGGCCATATTAGTAAAATGCCATACTATTGTTTAACTTTGCATAACTCGAAAAATGTGTATAGTCAAATAAAATGTTAAAACGAATAAAATATCAAATAAAATTCAAATGTACATATATTTATGTGATAATACGCCAAAGTTTAAGAAAAATGAGGAAGTATATATAATTAAATGCTAAAATGTACCTTAAAAAAATTTCGAAATGCTCGAAAGTAAAAATGTGTTAGGTATAACAAATACCAACCGTTGCGTATTGGCATATTAGCGCCACTGCGTAATGACGGGCCATTAAACAAATGACTCCATAAGTAATCACTATAATTTGCCATCTAATAGTAGAGATATTAAGGGGGACCATTATACCTACAGAGGACCATAATACTACTTTTCCTCTAAATAACAATAATGAAAAGTTAAGAACGTCGAAATAAAACTGGCTTGAATTTATTTTTGCAATTGACATTTGTATTCATATAACCACGATTATATAAACACAAGGTCCTAAATCCTACGGGTACAACATAGGAAACCTTGTGATGTAGGAAAGGATTTAGGAAACTTGATAGACTTTATAAAAATATCGATTTAATCTTTATAATAATTGCAAATATGTATATACAATGAATGTAAAATATTCTACAATAAACCTTCTTTTATCTAAAATATAAAAATTCAAAATAAAATTGCATGATTACATTATTATCAGCTACATAAATTGATCAAAAATTAACATCAGTTGTACCTGATTTTTTAAAGTGTTGTTA
>NJRP01000100.1:431648-448444 GCA_003063835.1 Aphaenogaster floridana | reverse complement strand
ATGTGACAACCACAGGACGTGGCTGTACCAAATTGTGGTAAAATGGTTTTACTCTTTTATATCGAGATGAAAAAGAGAGAAGATGCATAATAATTTCCGTTACGATTTCGTTATGATTCTTGAGCACAGTTACACGTGATTTATTAACTTTTCCGAAATATAAAACGAGCAGAAAAGTTAAGAGTAACGGCAATGAGAACAGCAATAGCAATAACAAAATAAACATCACACGGCAGATCTCGAAGCTATAACAGGAACATAACACGGAAATCCCAGGTGATGGAGCTCGTGGGAAAATAGCGGAGAATAAAGATGCGAAATAAAACGAGGTGCGAAGCGAGCGGAATGGCGACGGAACGCAGTAAAAATCAATCTAACTTGGCGTGTGCAAGCTTTCCGCGTGCGCTTTTACGACCATCCATTTACATGGAAACGCGGCTTCTATCGCAAACATTCTTTCGACCTGTTGGAAAATATCGCGACAGCATTAAGCGGAACTTCTGTGTCGTACTGTGACGTTCATGTACGTGTCACCAGCGATCGTCGATGAAATTTTACCACCGAACCGTTGTGGTTTTATTAGCAATATAAATATTAGCGGCTGCTACGTGCCGAGCGGATCACGAATTATTTATCGACGCATACGCGTAACGATCGTTCCGACGATTTGTCGCAAATTTCACGTGGATGGCAACCACGCGTTATGCATATTTAACGACCAGCTCGTGCTCGATTTTGTATTTTTTTTCTCCCTTTAAAGGTATATAAGCAGATGGTCCGCAAACTTTTCAATTCAGAGGACAGTTGTAATAGTTTCTCTCGTACAGAGCAAATTGATATAATAAATTTTGCTAGCGCCGTATGTATGAGTAAAATCCGTACAGGATCTGTGTTAGAAACTAGTGCAATAAATCTCGGCAGCAGATACGTAAGAACACGTATGAGGAAGAGTTTCTATGTGAGCACAGACTTTGTTAGAGAATTAAATAAATGAACGCCTTACCTACGTATATGTTTCCGATAAATATACAAATCAGGATCAAGCTAAAATAACAAGTGACGACAATGCAATTGTTGTAAGCGATTTGAAAGTATAATGACGATATTTAATACAACAAACGCGCAAAATTAGCATCGCAAACCGATTTATTCTTGTAGTTCCGTGACGAAGCTGAACTGAATCTCTGTTCGTATAGAATTTTCTAACGCAAATATTCTCGGGGATTATCCATTACTGACTTTTGTTATTTTAGTAATTTGGATTATTCCACATATTTGATATTTAACGAAACTAGTAATATATCCGGATTAGTTTGAAAAAACACAAATACTTTGTCAGTGAATATGGTATAGGGTTAATTTTTTAAACAAGGATAATAAAATGGCAATAAGAGCCAAGCGCAGTAATGGGCGCCTTTCAGACAGGAAACTAATTGATTCTTATTACTTATGTTTTTATATTTAATCTTGCGATTTTATAATAATCTCGTCATTGTTCCTCGTAACATCTCCAAGACAGGATCTCTTATAGCCATGTACATTATTTTACGTTACATAAGACAATCTAAGCAGCAAATCTGTATTATATTTGTAAGCTGCGTTTCTCTTGACTACACTTAATTAATTTATTACTTCTCTCTTCAAATCTTGGCGTGTTTGTCCGAATGTTTAATTACAGATATTCTGTATTCCTCAACATTTCCATTATGAGGAGACTCTTAATGACTGTGTACCTTATTCTCCTATTTCTTTCTGGCTTACCAACCAAGGAGCAAAATCTGAGAAACACTTTCTTTTTTGGAGCCTATAATCACCGTGGATTTACTGAGAGAAGTAACATCTTCAATTGACTGCTATAATTTAATCTATTTTAACCATTGACTGTATTTGATTTTTGTTTGTAATACGTCTTAATTTATTATTGTTTACGCTGAAGATGGGACCGAAACGTTCGTTATTGTTTTCGCGCTATTTTTAGTAATGGCTTATGTCGTTTAAGTTTAACTTAACACTTGTAATAAATTATATACGCGCCCCAATTATTGCGCTTGGCTCTTATTGCCATTTTATTATCTTCGTTTGAATTTTCAGAGAGCCTTTATATTTGTATTATTAATTTTTTAAAGTTAATCTAAAGTTGATTTTAAGAATGTCGTATTAACCCTCCGAGGCCACACCTCTTTTTTTTAATACGCCCTGACCACACTGGGTGGTCGCCATCCAGACGGATTCAAAGTCTCATAATTCCAGTTAATGTGCACCAATAAAGTTGTAAAAATTCATGAAACATCTTAAGAGTGTTGTTCAAAAATATGTATGGTGCAGAACCCGAAATGTGCTTCCAATTTTTTATAAAAAATCGAAAACGACAAAATTTGGAAAAATGATTTTTTCAATTTAAAAATTCATATTTTTTTTAAGATTCGATATTAAGTAGCGTTCATTTAGGAAATTATGTAAAAATGGTGTTATTTTAAAGGAAAAAATTCGTCACACCCATAATGATTTTCAAATGTTTATCAAACATAACTGATATGGCTCAAAGTCTTTCTACTGCACGGATCTTCGAAAGAGAGACTCAAACTGGAGATTCTAGGTGGAGGAACACTGATAAAGCCTATCTTAAAAATATTGGGGCTGAATTTTTGTCTGGGTGGCCGCCACCCAGTGTGGCCTAGAGGGGTTAACGCAGATCAGAATTCATCGAGATAAAGTACTTGTATTCCCTCCTGGATTGACGCGTGTATGTTGCACAGTTATGAACATTCGATTTAAATCGCGATTTCAGACTGCAATCCGAGCTTACGTAATGCGAAGCGACGGTGCCAACGCCGGCATGTAACGCTTATCAACAAAAACAACCAGTTATAATGCCACTTTGGTTCTCGCCCCGCGAGTCACATCTGCATTTGAATTGCCTGCGCCCCGACGTTCGCGTCGCGTACGTATTTGACCGCGTTCAAATCCGACGTCCGCGGCACCCGATCCCTCTCTCTTCTCTTCTACCCGTTCGGAGCTGTGGATTTCGCGAGCGTTGTGTTTTCCACCGTTAGAACTGGGACCCTCGTAAACGTCAAACGCACGCAACCGCGAATGTCGACGAAACGACCGCGTGAGAAATGGCGCACCGTTCACGATAATTATTACCCAGCCGCCAATGAACGAAATTGTACGCGATAATTATAGTCGTGCGTTATCTTGGCGCTTCGATGCTTCCCTTCGTCTTTAATCGACGAACCGGCGAACCCGTCATTAATGCGAGAAATTCGTTAAAATTTAGACACGATATCGAGGTAACTTTTAATTAATTAACATCCCTATTGCAAAATTACGGAGATTACTCGATATATCGGGAAAATTATGGATGAGCATAATGATGGGTTGCACGGATAAGAAGCGAATGCTTTTAACGAAAAGTGGATGCAGAAGCATTTGCGGAAGAACGCAAAGCAAAAACGTTTCTTATATTTTGCAGGAAATTATCTTTTACTTTGTATTTTGCAGCATTTATCCAGCATTTATCAGTAAACGGGTCGTAGGAATATAAATGAAGCGAATACCATTAGTGGAACCAATTCATTTCAAAAACATGAAGTAGTTTTTAAAGAAAAGTATATCCTAGTGTGATTAATCTTCCTCACAATGTGACGAATAATCTTTTCTTTAACCGGATTCCTCTCTTTTTTCTATATTTCCATAATATTTGTTGCGATATTGACAATAGCCAATAGATTACACACACAGTCAGCAAGATATAAATTTATAAAATATGTGTGTTAAATTCTCTTTTTCGAATCGCATTTAATAAAAATGTATGATTAATTATAACGAAATGTCTCTTATCGTTTTCCGATTTTTTCTTTAGAAGCCGTGGAAATGGTTCTCATTATGCGATAGTACAGGTTATTCTGTATTCCGAGTGACACCTCTTATCTACAACAACAAATCACAAGCTCGCGAGAGAAACGGCGTATCAGATAAAGGAACTTTTTCGCATTCGCGAGAGGGAAAAGAGCGGCTTATTATCGCTTGCGTGACAATGTTCATGTACGCAAGAGAAAATCGTGTGCCCGCTTCGCTATTAAATTAATGCAAGCAATTTTATATTTTTAGAAAACACACGCGATGTTTTATAAACATGTTTATTCTGATAGAGGATATTTGCTAAATTAACATAAAAGTAATGCAAAAATTAATTTTCCGCGCGACGACTATTCGACGGTCCTCGAAATATAATCATTTATAATTATTATTCGGGGAAAATATGTTACGTAACGGTAAAATGGGCGTCACTTTCGGCACAAAGTGGGTGTTTACGATACCCCCGTAATTCCCGCATAAGCTGATTAAGCGATACGATTGATGCATGATGCATATGGACATCGGTGCTCGTTAGAGATTTCGCTTCCGTAAATCACATGTGAATTACGAGGGCAGCCCGAATCGTAAAATCCACGCTTGGAAAAAGATACACGCGCGATACATCTACAAGAGAGCTGCATCTTTCCCGAGCAGGTGCACTTGCACAAGTAAAAACATTTTACCGTGGAGCAAGGAAAAGCTTGCGAGACGCGATCGATAAAATACGAAAGCCTTGTGCAAAGATTCCGGCGCGGAGTTTTTACGAAATGCTATTTCGCTCGAGTTATTGAATTTTATATATGAGCACTCCTTTGTGTTATCCTGCGATATTCATATCTATATGAAAAGAAGCGAGAGGAGGAATTATGCATTGTCCTCGTTAAGAGCGATATAATCTTGCTGATACTGGTTTAACCTACTTTCAATTGTGTGTCGGCATTCTTTCGATCGCGCCAGGAACGGAAATGAAATTGCCGCAGCAACAAATTAGTTTATTATATTACTCACCTCCGCGAAAAATTCCGTCATGAAGTCATCCGGCGCCCCGACGTTGACGGACACATCGTCCGCCACATCGTCCTCGTCCGACTGAGCCTGCAAAAAATACAATCATTTATTAGAAACGGAATACTACAGCAAATTATATTTCCAGTTTTAAAAATGCCATTTTGTAACTAATACAATGATAACAGATTAATAAATAACAGAAAAATTATATACACAGAAAAAAAATGCTGTTGCTTCAATTAAAGTGTACGTCATTATTAAAAGAATAATCTAGATATTTGGTCCAATCATAATACAATTGAATGAACTATGTATGTTTGTGGCAGCCCGTGACGTACACTTTAATTGAAGCAACAGCATTTTTTTCAGTGTATAATTCTATTGAATTATATATTTGTGGAGTCCGACCGAAAATTCGGTTTCGGTTTCGGTTACGGCCAGTTTCGGCCAAAAATCGGAGTTTTGAGAGGATTTTGGTTTCGGCCGAAATTGAAAGGGAGTTTCGGCGACGTAGCCGAAACTGATCAAGTAACACTAATTTCCTGAGGGGCATAAATGCTGTGAAAAACTATTATTCTTATCTTACAGTATAAGATTATTTAATTACGATTATTAGTTTAAAGTTGCAATAAACCTACAATACAAAGCATTTGTTACTTAAAATTTATTTAACATGAAATATTTATTTTCCACATATTTTTCAAAGACTTGTTTAAAAAATATTTTGATTTCATATTATGAAATTTTATTATTATTACGTTATTATTGAAATAACATGATTGTGATACTACGGATAGCATATAGCAATATAGCAAACTACACCGATTGTGATAATATATTTAATTATTATTTTAATATATTTAATTATTATTTTAATAAAATTAAATTATGATATTTATGAAGTATATATATATATACATAGAGTATATATGCGCGTGCGCGTATACATGTGGCCTTTCTAGAATTCCCATGAAAGTTTCGGTTTTCGGTTTCGATTTCGGCCGAAATTAAAAAAGGTTGTTTCGGTCAGACTCTATATTTAAATAATCTAATTTTAGTTAATTAGAATATGAATTTAATTCCATATTTCTAATATATATATTAGATATATTGTATATACAATATTATGTTTGTTTACGTAGTTGTTTGAAAATGTTCACTTATAATAATAATGATATGTGAGAAATTTTTAAATCAATATTCAAAAGGATAAATGTCATAGTACTTTGAATAATCGTCTTCTCGATATCCCGATACTTGGAATGGAATGACGGCAGAGATTATTTTCGGATATTACACAAGACGTTTATTAATTAAGGCCAAATCAGACGTGATTTATTCTGACGTAAAAGCATAAAAACAGAAATATATATATGCATGATTAACTAATTTCATCAACGATTTGCGTACATGTATTGTGCGTACGCAATCTCTCATCCTGATAAGAGTGACTTCCTTTCACATAACATGGTATAATCGCTTCCATTCGAACAGTGATGATCTTGCCCTCGATAGAATAATCTCGTGCGTTGTAACAAACAAATCCAGACCAAAAAACATTATTTTATTTTAGAAAATTTCGCTTTTGCTTATTTTCTTACAAGCTTTTCGCTATTTCCTTCTGATTAAGCAGCGATTTTTACGAATTACAGACAAAATTGTATTTGTGTGACATCAGATTTCACATGTAAGATTCATGATTATTTAAAGTTGTGCTTTATACCAAAGTCTTGTATTTGTAATTTAAATGCCAATAAAATGAGTCACTTTACATTTTTATCGTCTTATTTTATCTTATCTTTTATTTTATCTCATCTAATCTTACCGTCTGTTTTCATCGTACGTAGGTAATCAGATCATTATCAATTATATCTTAAGAAAACCATCTTTACTACTCTATCAACTATTGGATGATTCAATTCAAATTGATGACGTTTAATTAATCTAGCAATTGGACCAATAACTTACTATTGTTCGCATATAAAACATAATTTTCTGCTCTTTTAATTTACTAAAAAAACTACTACAAATTTGTCATAACCTAAAAAATTTCGATTTCTAATACTTAAATATAATTTAATAACCGATTTAATTGGCTATATAATCAAATAATATAAGTATATCATTATATAATTTTGTAATTTATAATTATATAGCATAATATTGTAATTTAGCTGACTATATAGTTAAATAATATAAAATGTATCAAATAAATGATGTATATAATATGTAAATAATTGAGGACGTGAGAAATAAATTCAAATTTAATCGATTCATTTCACACGTCAAGTTTATAAACCGCTATCTATAAATAAATAAAAGGAAATATTTCATCAACGCTATTGAAAATATAACCTTTCTTTAGCGAACGTATAGCATCGAAAGTACAATCGGCTGATCGCTCGCGGGAAAATTTCTTTCATTACCGACAGCCATAGTAAACCACTGAGCTTTCTTTCATTATAAGTTTAATGCTGTTATATGAAAATGGAAATTCCGGAGAACAAAGTATCTACAGAATGTCATTACACTGTTCCTGTTTCTCGCGGAAGATTTTAAATAAATATTAATCAAAGTTGGAGAATATTACATAATATTACGAATTTTTAAACTGTTGCACAGAATACTAATACGAGTTGCATTTTTATACTTTCGAATACTTTGAAAAACAAGAGTAGTAGGGTCTCTCTCTCTCACACAGAGAACTCCGTAAAAAGAAAAATAATCCTATATCATGCTAAAATAATTATAGATGAAAGAGGTTTCTATATCAACTTATGCCATTCTTTCATTCAATAAATTACATTTTATTTTATCATTATTTTTACGTGCCATTTATTAGACTTGAAGGACAGAATATAAAACAAAATAAAGGTTAAATAAAGCTAATCTTTTTCACAAAGCTACAAAAATAGTCAATGTATAACAGTTTACATAATCTGCATTTATATTACAGCAATATATATAAAATATAAATCGTATAATGTACAAAATTAATACATTAAGTAAATGTATGTTTTATACCGATAAATTATGCATTAAATAGCCTATATTCATACTTTTTCCTCTCTTACATTATATCTAATTGTAAGATTTCTCTTACACTGATGTTTAATACATATTTTTTCTCACGATACAAACGAACACCATGCTAGTCAAATTCGCGACTGCGCTCGTTTCTCGATCGCCCTAGTTGTCGTTCGAGCGCTCTACGTGCGTTAATCGATACGGTATTTGCATACAATTAAGAAACGATTATGGGCACCGCGCGCGCGGTAACGCGGTACGACAAGAGGGCCGAGAGCGTATCGTCGTTCATGTCGTTCTCCCGTGATCGATATCGCGTTTCGACCGGCTAGATTTTCACAACGAATTTCTTTCGCGCAAACATTGAACAGCCGAATGACAGATATTTCAATATCGTGGTCCGACAACGATGATGTACACACGGGGACACAAATGCCTTAACACTTGAAATTGCACGCGTATCGAAGCATATTCAGAGCGCGTACTCTGTCTCTAGATATTCGTGCATTATGACTGTTGATTATTGATCGGCAAAATTGTTTCATATTTTAAGAATATTTTATAATATATTTTAAAAAAAATTAATTAATAAAAAATAATAAATAATTTATATATATATATATATATATATCAGGAGCGGCAGTGTGGTCTAGTGGTAGAGCGCCAGACTCGTTATCTGTAATACCAGGTTCGAATCCACTAGATCAGGTAAACATGGATATTATTATTTTCCGACACTGCGCTCCCTGCCGGGAAGAGGATTCACGGTAGGTAAAACTGGGCTCCGTCTTTCGGAAGAGACGTTAAGATGTTGGTCCAAACGGGCAAAGAGTAGGAGTGGTAGGAAAGGATGAGAAGGGAGAAAATGCAAACCCCATTTGGGGACGCAGTTATAATTCCATTTCATTTCATATATATATCAGGGTTGGAAGTTTTGAAAAGTAACTCGTTTGAATGGTAACGCGATATCTTTATAAAAAGTAACGCTCCCAATCCTGCTTATAATAGGAATTATAATATATGTATTATATATATGAAAATTGTAACGATTCATTACTTTTTGAATAACGATAACGGTAAGAAGTTACTTTTTCCAATAAGTAACGAATAATGGTAACGAGTTACTTTTCGAAACTTCCCCAACCCTGATATTATATATATATATATATATATATATATATATATATATATAAATTATTTTTTTATTAATTAATTATTTTTAAAAAAATATATTATTACATAAAATATTCTTATATAAAATATATTGAAACAATTTTGTCGATCAATAATCAACAGTCATAATGCACGAATATCTAAAGACAGAGTACGCGCTCTGAATATGCTCCGATACGCGTGCAATTTCAAGTGTTAAGGCATTTATGTCCCCGTGTGTACCAGCATCGGACAAAATAATAGTATTATCGAAACAAAGTTTAACGCGACGGCTGAACGCAAAATTATACGTTTCTGTTTTCACGGCATATGCCATTGAAATCAATATAATTTTAGTGAGAGTCGATGGTTTCGATGCTACAAACATAAATATGTTAGCTTTATGTTTACTCGCAACAACGGAAACGCAAGAATTCGCGTAAAGCACACTTGTCCGTATCTGTATAGCATCACAGTTTCATATTCATCAGCAGCAATGGCAATTTCCAACTTAGCAAGTTTAATTACAAAAAGTATTTAATTACAAATCTACATTTTTCAATAGCCGATATATATAAAATTTTGTACAACATTCCCCGATAATTCAAGATAAATTTTATTAACACAATTCGGAAATCCGCGGCTTGGATTGTCCGCGAACACTCGTTAAAATCGAGGTTAAAATTAATAAAATTTTTACGTTTTATTGTAATCTTTTTGTAGTCAAGTTATGTATGTCCCGGATTGTGTATATTTAGATGCTATCACACGTCCAACGTAATTTTCGCGCGATCGATCAGTGTTCCCGTTTCGACTTGTGCTGTGCTAAGGCTGAATTGTACCAACAGTCCGGGTTAACTACCCTGGTTTAGCGATCCGCTGTTCCTTTCTGGATTACAGTGCTATGATACAGACAAATCAGGACAATTGTATTGAAAGTTAACGTTAATCGACATTTGCTGCAGTCGAATTTATACCTCGTATAATCCAGTTTATATTTACTTCAAATTACAATATCAAATTATAATATTACATTTCTTATAAGTGATTCATGAAATCAAAGTTATTCATGAAGTAAAAAGTAATTCGTGAAATCGGTGTTTCTCTACACTGATAATTACATATTCGACTACAAATACAACTAACACATTTAAATAAATATAATATAGATGTATCTATGTATAACTAATACATTTTCATAATAATAACAAATTAATTGCTTAAATATTTGTACTTGCATTTTTAATATTATAAATTGCGCAATAATAATAAACTTAATCGAAAATTGAAACCTACATAACAGCGGGTTCAGATTTCGATGTAAAAAATATATGAAACTGATCTTTATATTCATTCGTAATAATAGAGAAAAATATAAATTAAAATAAAATATATATTTCCACATTTGCAACATTGAAAGCCAAATTTTATCGAAATTATATCGGTTTCAACCGGACTTTTACCGCCCCGTTTATCGCACCGGTATGTTTACGGTGACACGAACAATTCACCGCGTTTTTCTCAAACGTAGAGAACGTAGCCAAAGGCGTGAAGTGATTTGAGGTGATTAACACCAGAGTCGTTACGTAAACTGTAAGCCTGTAGTAGGGATAACCTTCACGTACGAGCGAAATCGTCAAGAGAAAATGCGCGCTATCGGGTCAAGGAAGAAGCTGAAGAATGAATTGTCCTCGCTGAAAGGACGAAACGTACTTATCTCGCGTATCACGTGAAAAACGCGATTAACGCGCTAAAAAAAGTCACGTACACAGTACCTGCTGCTGACTCTTAAAAGACGCGTCGCGAAATTTTGTATGTTAATCATTATTAATTGCAAAAAAAAAATTCTATATTGATGTTAAATATAATTTAGATTAATTTGTGACACATTGTATACAGCGTATTCTACTATTCATTAATTTTAACAGATTAATGCCCATTTCTACCAATGCAGATTAACTTTAATCTCGATTTAACTTATTCTTTATCTTTTTGTAATTCTTCTGACTAGAAAAAGATAAAGAGTAAATTAAACCGAGAGATCAAAGTTAATCTACGTTGATAGAAATGGATATAAGAAAAAGATTTGAAGATTAATTGAAACCAACTTGAAGTTTCTACGTAAAAATATTACAATAAAAAATACGCTACTACACACATTTTTCGAATATATTCGATATGATCTGAAATCTTAAGTCTATAAAGATACGGATAGATATCACGTATGTGCCGATACATTTCGAAAGAAAGAAGAGAATTTGGTATAGGTGAGATGTTGCAACCAGCAGTGTGTAACAGAAGCCTTGATAGCGAACATAAAAGGTCACGACATACTCTCGAACAGATATCGACGTGACACGCGAATCACAATTGTAATAAAACTCACGAGCATTTTCGAGAAAGAATTATCTCATACCGCGCGCGGAAAAATTTCTCACGATACATACTCGCCGTATCTCCTCATAAAGGAATCTCGGTTATTTATAGAAGATGCTCGCATTTTTTACATTTCTTATGCAGAGCGGCGACGAGACGTCGCCGAAGATAATAACCGCGCGGTGTAAGCGCGATGCAGATTTCAATTTTTTTGCGTTAAAATATTTTATATCCCACGTCGGAATATTACTCGGAGACTATTGATAATTACTAAAAAAGATAAATACGAGCCAAAAGCGGATAATAATGCGAGGACGAAGAATGCTACGATCTACAGATGAGAATGGACATTTCGTTCTCAGATCATTCCCAATTTGAAGAGTACGTTTAAAAATTTTGATATTCCCTATTTTCGCCTTTGGCTCACGGAAAGAAGAGTTTTGCTGAAATATCTAAAAATTTAGCCAGATACAGATCTGAAAATAATTTTGTTAGATCATCAAAAGTAACTACCTGGGACGCTCAAACATTATGATAATGCTACAAAAAGTTTTGATATTCCAGCAAATATTTTGAGCATCCTACATTATTATTTTGATGGTCCAACAAAAATTATTTTCAGATTCGTATCTGGCCAAATTTTTAGATATTTCAACAAAACCATTCTTTCCGTGCTCATTTCATCGTATTTCATTCTGTATTTTATGGCACATTACATTAACTTCTTTTACATTACAATTTCTTTTAAATTAAATAAATCCTAAATACATATACCTACATGTCAAGCATCTTCTATAAAAAAATCAGACGATATTAAAAAGAATCAGGACTGTTACTCATTAAAAATTTCAAACTGCAACGCATTGTATTCCACATAGAAAAAAGAAGCTGCTTTTATAAATGATATAATTTCAAGTTTCAAGATATACATAGAAAGAAGTTTTTCAAGATGTACATAGAAAGACAGTTTTGCCGAAATATCTAAAAATTTAATCAGATATAGATCTGAAAATAATTTTGTTGGACCCTCAAAATAATTATGTAGAACGCTCAAGCATAATAGTAATACTGCAAAAAGTTTTGACATTTTAGCAATCAGCTTGAGAGAGCGATCTATATAATTATCTTAATGGTCCAACAAAATAATCTTTGTATCTGGTTAAAAATTTTTTGATATTTCAACAAAAATAGATCTATATCGATTCTAGATTCTATATCGATTCTAGATGTTTCAGAAGATTCAAATAACATTTGGTCTAATATTGTTATGATGACAATGAGTTAAACATAGCTAATGACGGAAACAAGGAAATCCGCTGGATGGTAACGTTGGTCAGATTTAACGCCCATACATGCTTTCCACGAATACCGCCGACTAATGAGTCATCGGGTATCAGCTAACATGATACTCGATGCGTGTCATGCATCCTTCGCGAGTTGGAGAACCAGACGTATTAATTGAAAATGAAGAACAAAAAGAAAGTCGGTCAAATAATTTCCGCTCTCTCGTTAGTTTATCATTGTTACTTATATTATAAGTCTTATAACATACAACGTAAACTATACAAATAAAACTGTTCGTTTAACAAATTCTATCATTTCTTCAGGAATAATATTTTCACTATATTGTGAATATATATTTGTCCAGAGATACAACTAAAAATAATCTCATAAAAATGCAGTGATAATGAGAAGAATATTCAATTCCGTTCTGAATTATTTTACGATGTTTTAAATGTTTTAAATGTTCAGATGACACGATAAACTAACAATTCGACAAAAGCAACCTTTTCAAGGTCTCCAACGAAAAGTAGGTATCATTTACGTCACTGTCCATTTCCGTTCATTCATCAGTGATGTTAATAACGTTTCGTGGATATCTTTGTCCGATATCGGGAGCCGTATTTTGATTCAATCGATACGTTTCCTGCTTTCAGGAAGAACACGAAGGAGTATATAGCGCTTCACGTATCGTCAACGATACCATTGACAAGTCGGCTCGGTGACACAACGATAGCGCTACCGTTATCAATTAAAACGTGAATCTTGGCGAATTTCGAAGCCGGCTCCGCACAATGCGCTCGAATATTCGACAAGTGCAATCGCGCTGCATTTATGTGACGAATTTCGCTGCATTGTACCACGGCACCGTAGTCACGATTAATCTTTTCATACAGCGCGACGTTCGTTTCGGCTTGGCGAATGTACGCCGCGTTAATCCATTCAAGCCGGCGAATAATGGACGCGAATTTTTCGCCGTACTCTTTTGGCATTCTTGTTTCACGATATTGTAAATAATCGTCGAAGGTGTTGTCGCGAATATTCCGACGCGGGGCTCGTCATTTTGGAGTATGTTGCAGCGAGTCGGGATAATGCGGTTTTCGTTGAAAGATCTCGGGAAGCTGCGAGCCTCAACTGACACGCGATTACTAGTCGGGGATTTAAACCGACCGTGAGCTCAACGAATTTGACTTTCGACCCTACAAACGTACGAGTCTTTTAAAAGTCAAACTGACTAACTCTCTGAAATAAGAGCGAGAGAGGGAGAAGATCAATGCTACAAGTTAGTTACACCGAAAGAACGATATGGTTGCCATAACCACAATAATAGTAATATTTGGTACAGCCACGTCCTGTGGTTGTCACATTCACATTGTTTTGTGTAGTGCATCTATATATGTTTGTCTCAACATTCACTATATTTGCTGTACCAAATGCATATAGTTGCCTTCACATCAATGTGAATGTGACAACCGCAGGACGTGGCTGCACCAAATATTACTATTATTGTGGTTGTGGCAACCTTATCGTTTTTTCCGTGTGTAGATCGAGTTATAAAGCGATCACCCGCTTCGGCATTAAAATGACGAAATTAACAAAAAGGAATCAGCCGTGATCCAGTTGGCTTCCGGGAGATGTGTCCCACGCCAATCGTGGCGCGGTCGTGAATGAACGTAGACGTCATCCTCGCGCGTCTACAACATATCCGGGACGACCTTCGGCGAGACAAACGCCGATCTCAATTCCCGGCACGGCAATGAAAATACGTTCTCCATTCATCGGCGTCTCGCCAATAAGTGACAAGGTCGGCCATGGTCGCCATGGACCCGGGCGCGACACACCGGCTTGGTGGTCGGCGACAACGACGAGGACGAGGACGACGAACACGGGCACCGTGTCAGCACCGCGAAATAACCGATGACACGATAGGGGCTCTCTCGGTCGGTCCGGCGAGTGCGTGCTCGCGAACACCTGTCAGCTCGGGTGCCGAGGCAGGCCGCCGAGGCGAGCGGACGGACGCCTGTCATCCGCCGGCACCGCGGTTACGCCTTACGCCTTACACCTTACGCCTTCTCGGCGACGGAGCCGCTGCTCCGCTCGGCCGCGCGACCGCGACAAGAGTCCGTGTCGCCGAGTGACACGCGCGTAACTCACGGCCGACAGTCGTAGGGCGTGAGTTACGCGTGCACGACGATGACGATGACGACGACGATGACGATGACACGCGTATGTCGACGGTGCAGCTCGGCTGTCTGGTGCACCAGAGCATCGTGTACATGGACAAGAAGGAGAGGGATATAGAAAGAGAGAGATAGAGAGAGAGCGACGAACTAGCAAGAGTAGTCTCGACCGGATTCACTCACCGCGACGAGGGCTGCTAATCTATCCTTGGTCATGGTGAAGGGTGACGAGGAGTTGCGAGTCAGCGGGCGGTGTACGGAGCGGCGTGTCTAGCGGGTAATCCCATTCACGGTTTTATCCATGTACGACGTGCACGTCCACTAAAAAACTAAAGGAAACGACGGACGCACTGGCACCGCGAGAGAGGCACGATCGTAAAATCGATACACTCGCGAACTCGCCTGCTTCTGCAGTGCCGTCCCGACTCGGCGCGCACGCGCCGATGACGTCAACTTCGTCTCGCAGGTACGGACGCCGCGCGCCCTGGCGCCCCGCGCACATGATCGCCTCGAGAAGCGAACGACGAGAGAGACAGGGATGCGACTAGAATTTCTGAGCCCTTACGTCATATTTATACTCGTTACGTCGACGATCCTATATTTTTGCATTCTATAATACAATTCGTATTTCAATTCGTCTATCATTATCTAAAATAAACGTTGTAATGAACTATAATTAAATATACACATTATATATATAGTTATGTATATACCCAAGTAGAACAGAAAGTCATGATGACGTTAAAATGATGCTAAAATGACGCCTTTGACATCATTTTGACGTCATCATGGCTTTCGTGTTCTACTTGGGATAATATAAGTATAAAATATAAATGTTGTAAAAAATGTTGTAAAAAATATTGTTACAATAATATGTAAAGTGTCCATTGCAACGTTTATGTTAGATAATGGCAGATGAATTTAAGTTACGACGTCCTGCACTAAGTTAAACGTGTATGTTGGAACAGACGAAGGATTAATAATAAAAATATAAAATTATGTAACGTATCTCTCATCTTTAAAATTGTATTTGTAGTGGAGTTGCATATAACTAGAATTGTATATTATACATGATTATATATATAAAATGAAAATAAAAATTCAAATTTAAATGTATAAAAGTGTGATTATGGAAACTGGCGCGCATTTTTTCGAGTGTGATTATTTTCTGTCACCATCTTAACATTTTAACTCCACCGTTTAAAAAAATATATATATATTTATATATAATATAAATATTAAAATAAATTGTATTTCATTATTAAACAAATATTTTATCTATATTCTGCAGTTTAGACCCAAAACTCATTGTCAATTAAATCTAAACTCTTAGGCCCAGTTCCACAATCTCCAGTTAACCGGCCGGTTATTCCAATAGAATTGACCAATCGCATTTGTTAATTTTGCTTAACAACAAATGCGATTGGTTAAGTTAACCGTGGTTGGTGAAATTGGCCCTTAGGCCCAGTTCCACAATCTCCAGTTAACTTAACCGGCCGGTTATTCCATTGGAATTGACCAATCGCATTTATCGTTAAGAAAAATTAACAAATGCGATTGGTCAATTCCGGCCGGTTAAGTTAACTGGAGATAATGGAACTGGGCCTTATGGCCATTTCTACCAATGCAGATTAACTTTAATCTCAGTTTAATTCACTCTTCATCTTTTTCTAGTTCTAAGAATTAGAAAAAGATAAAGAGTAAGTTAAACTGAGATTAAAGTTAATCTGCATTGGTAGAAATGGCCATTAGACCCAGTTCCTCCCCCCGCCCCCACAATCACTAGTTAACTTTACCGGCCGGTTATTCCATTGGAATTAACCAATCGCATTTGTCGTTAAGCAAAATTAACAAATGCGATTGGTCAATTCCAATGGAATAACCGGCCGGTTAAGTTAACTGGAGATTGTG